>VDFB02058242.1:299217707-299603900 GCA_007258455.2 Sequoia sempervirens | reverse complement strand
GCGGGGGACTTCAAGTCTTTGTATCTCTCCTATGGAGACCATTGTATATGTACTTATGTGATAGAATTTGTCTTTGGGGGTATCATATAATCCACCTTCTATCCTTCTTCTATTAGTGCATTACATTATTTTATTTTCTCTCTTTTGGAGGGGAGTTTTATTCCCATGTGGTTTTCTCCCTTTCTCTTTTTGTGAGAGATCAGTATGTTGTACATGGGTACCTCATCAGGTGTTAGGGCGGGACCCATTCACACATCCATTTGAGTATTTCTTTATCATAGTTTAGTTTCTCCCTAGTTCATCTCAAGGGGGGTGTTAGAGTAATAAAGTCATCACCTAAATAAATTAATTAATCGTTATTTAACTGGGTCACTTTATGCTTTGTTACATTTAAGCTAAACTTAGGAGTGCTTTTGTTTCATTATTTTCTTTTATTAATTAGTTGCATTTTGCATGATTAAAACATCTAATATTAGAACATGTTGTCTCATTCATTCATATGAGGACACTTGTCATGTTCTAATCCAAACCTAATCTAGGGTTAGCTTTGATCCTTTTCATAAGGATTGATTCATTGTAATTATTTACAATTTTTGTACAACAACATATTCATGTTAGTTGTTCAAATAATGAAAATTGGTGTTTTCATCAAATCTGAGTGTTAGGGAAATCATATCTTGCTTATTTTTTCATAGTGTGATAGGTTTATCATTGCAAGTGATTCATGGAGTTGTGGGAGTAGATACATCAACTCTAACAAACTCAAGTTGCCACCAAGTGAAATAATTTCAATGATCCTTTCTTTCATTTTAAATATTTAAATTAACCCTTCTTCCTTTCCAAATCATGAGGAAACATCACTTAATAAATTCAAATCATCAATCATTTGCATAATCATTTGAGCATCCACAATCCATTTATTATTTAGACAAATCTTCTAAAAAGAAAGGAGAATCCATATTTAATTAGAAGTTTCTATGAAGTTTAGAATACAATTTTAACGTTGTTTCAATTTTTTTTTTTTTTGAAATTCTTACTTACATTCTAAAATGCTTGGTGAGACCTACCCCTTTGATATTTTTTTGATTTGATTTACACTATGAAATTCTATTATTGTTCCTCATGTGCCAAGGTCGTTGAGATTTGTGTTTTGTTGATGTAAAGTCATTCCAATTGTGTAGTTTGGTTTATAAGCATATTGTTTTTTATTAGGTAAATAGGGTTTTGAAAGGGCCCCAAGCATTGTATAAGAAAATGATAGATCTTTAAGCACAACTAGGTAGCAACTAACACCTAAAAAGGACAACAAAAGACAACAAAAGGAACAAAAAAACTAAAAGACTATCCAACCCACCCAAAGTCGAGGTGGTTTAAAAAATTGTTGCAATGGACTTTTCTTTACTCAAAACAAGGATCCTTCTCCCCAAAACTAACTTTTTTGGGGTAGAGAGGAGTGATACAATCATCGAAAAAGCCTTTAGCCATCCTAAGGCATTAAACAAGGGGTCCATCAATGAAAAATCTATAGGGGATTAATCTTTAAGATCTACTTTTGGAACTTCTTGAAACATAGTAGTAATGGAATCCTCCTTAGAAGTTGGCTTATTATATTTCTTCCAAATAGAGTGTTGTTTCTTATTCTTTAAACAAGTAGTGAAGATATGACCGACTTTATCACAAGAAATGTAGATAACCAAAGAGTCTTTATAGTCAATTTGTTGCACCCAAGCTCCAAATTTTGAAGACAAGGTAACCTAAGTGGGAAGCTTCTATTTTTTCTCCACATACACACAAAACCTAGTGAATAAGAAACACTTCATAAATTTAGTGATCTTATTAGTAGAATAATATCGCCCAAAATAATTGGAAATAAACATGAAAATATTTTCATTCCAAAATTCCAAGGGTATCCAATGCAAACATATAGGAAACTTGAAAGTTTCTATCATAGGGTTGAAACCAAGCAATCAATTTTAAAGATTTAAACCATTTAAACCCAAAAACCAAGGGCTATCAAGGACCCTAGAACTATCCTCCTGATAGGAAAAGGAGAAAAGAATAAAAACCATTCAACATTATAAAAACCTAAATATTGCAACAAAGCTTCCAAATTAGAAGGATCCATCTTCTAATATTATCAATACCACTGAATCTCTCAACAAGCAAGCTCCTAAGACAATCAGTCATCATAACAAGAAGAGAATCATGAACATCAGTAATGATTTTTGTATCACCCTCATCCTCAAGAGAGACTTAAATATTAGTATAATAACCTTCCTTCACACCCCCAGGGCTAAGATCAGGAACAACAACCTAAAAAAGAACATCGCGAGATGAAACAACAATGATAAATGAAGCAACAACTTCAACAACCATTGACTGTAATACCCACTCTTTTAGGGTAGAATAAAAGGGATTTGGAAAAATTGTATCCTTGTGATTTATCATGGAGGAAAACACACCCTTAGAAGGGAAAAGACACCATTTTATTAGACCCAAAAATTATTCACCATCAATGGCCTCAACCATAGGCACCTCAACAAGCTTATTCACCTTCAAATGACCATCCAAGAGGAAATTCATGAGAAACTCATCCTCTTCGCCAAGGACATCCCCATCACAAGGTGAGAAATCAAAGGTAGATGGAGAAGAAGGAAAATCTTCTTCCTCCCCCCACCAAACATCTCTCTCCTAGCTATTTCCTTAGTAAAATCATCCTCAAAACCCTCAACCACAAAAGGATTTGTACCAACAATAGCCACAAGAATGCCACCAACAATGGTGCAAGAACAACAAGAGTTTGTTGCCACTTCCATAGGGGGTATGACACCATCGCCTAGGACCATCTTCAACATGAAACCAATTCCCTCACTATCATCAGAGTTTCCCTCACCATCACCATCATTAGCAGAGGAGCCAAACCCATCACCTCCATTACTTAGGGTTTTCTTTGCATTCTGTTGCACTCCTTGCTTCACTTTTCTCATTGCTTAGGGTTTGAACATAATATTTTTTGATTTATTTTAGTTATCTAAATTGCATCCCTAAAACCTTATCCCTTGATGTATCTCAACAATTAATTCCTTCCTAAAATCAATTCAATGATGAATTTGAATACAAAACAAAAGTGGGTGAGAATGAATGAATGCCCAATTTCATAAAATTCATGGATTTGAACATTAATAAAAAAGTAGTTTTTTTTTATTGATTGGGATTGGCCACTAGTTTATACAACTTTTGATATTGCTATCCATTTTTTGAAAATGCTCACAAAAAATGAAGCTAATTATAGAAGATATATGTTGAGTTCTACATTTTGATGTTGGTTGGATCATATCATAATGGCTATTTGAAATTCAATTTGATAGGAAAGATAAATTGTTTACTTCTTGTATCTTCCTACAACCATACATCCCATAGTCTACAAAAGCATTAGATATTATCCTACACCTTTGATTTGCTCAAATAATTTTTTACATCTATGGATCCTTTCATAGCTATCGGTGCACTCAAGGTAAATACTAGACAATAATTTGGGGAAAGGGTCCAATAGTTGAGCTTTTCACAATAGTTATAATAGAATTAGTTGATTTAATATCCAATATTTTGAATAATATCACTAATGATTGTGACTTTAAAGTTGTTAGTATTGATGGCGAGTACCCATAATTGAATGAAATGCATTCCTTAAATCTAAAGGACAACAAATCATGTGATGTCATTGTAGACATCTAAAAATTGACCATACATTGACCACAATTGAAATTTTCCTTATTGTAGCCATTGATTGAATGAATATTTATTATGTATTTAATTTATTTATCCATCACCTTTATCCCACCTCATTCTAAGCCATTAATTAAATAAATATATTATATATTTATTTATTTTATTTTTAAACTTTCACCTTTATCCCCCATTTTAATTATATATATTTATTACTTAATTAATTTATCCTTCACCTTTATCCCCCACTTTAATTGATTAAATACTTATTATTTATTCCATTAGTTTATCCATCACCTTTATCTCACCTTATCCTAGCCAATTAATTAAATAAATTATAATTTATACATTACCCTTATCCCAAAAACCTCCAACTAAATTAGTTAATTAATTTAGGCTAATCAATCCCCATTATCTTTTCCTCCAATATTTAATTATACTTTCTCACTCCTTTTTCATTTAATGTTATTCATTAGATTCATTCACATCAATGAAAATTTAAACTTCCCATCATGTGACACGTGTCCCTCTCACATCACTAAATAATACCTTGTTTTGATTCATTGAATATAGATACTTACCAAAAAGTCAAACTAACTTTTCATCTCATCCATCCATTTCATACTACACCTCCAAATTTCAACCATTCACATAAGGATGTTGCCCTAATCTATTCCTAAACCTAGCCCTTATCCCTCATGTCGCATTTGTCACATGGTCCTACAACTTTTGATCCAAGCCCTATTCCTCATTCAATCCTAGCCATCCATTAATAATTCATCTTGGCCCTTGATTTCTCTCATGGAAAATCTATAAATGAGAGGCCTCTTATCCTTGATTTGAGAATCTTCTCTCATGCTACTATTATGTTGTTGCATTTTCTATCTAATATTCCATTATCTTAGCCTCATGCCATTCATTTGGTCATTAATCATATAAATACTATCATCATTATGTTTGTTTGATAAACAACCACATTCCTCCATCAACACATCAAAAGAGCATATCAAGTGGAGCTAGGGTGCACTCTACTTCAACTCTATTTATTTTATTTACCTTTAATCTTTTTTGTCTTCATTTTGGCACTCGATGGGACTCCCGTACTTATTTAATTCCTTTTTAAATGTTTTTCTAACTCCATCTTGCTAGTTTTTAGTTCTTTAATGAAAAAAAACAACTTGGAGCTAACTTTTGTAGGTTGAAGGAAAAACCCTAGGGTTTCCAAGATTTCATCATATATTTTAAATGGCTATGCATTTCTCTACAATTTTTAATTATAGATTATGGATGATATCATGATAGTCTAGTAAAAAAATAGGTCTAGATCTGCAATATTAGGTGAGTTATTGTTATTTTATAATATTCTATAAATTTGACTTCTAGGTATCAAATTAGAGAATTTTTCAAAATAATTTATATTTTTATAAATGTCTTAAAAAATTAATAGGGGTTAACTCTTTTTTTTAGGTCAAAAAATTGACTAAATAATCATAATGTCAATTAGGTTTTATCATTAATATGCTTTTTAGGGCACAAATTAGGGAAATTTTTAGATATTTTTACATTTTTAGAAATCTCTTAAAATTTTAGTAGGGGTTTAATTTCTAAATTTTTATTTTTGGGTCTAAAATATTACAAAATTATAATAGAATCTAGTTTGACTATGTTAAAAATCAAAAATATAAAATTTCAATCTTGTGATAAGAATACATTTTGTTCACATCTATTTTTCTGCATTATAACATTATTTTTTATCTTTTCCAAAGTTTTTTATCAATTATAATACATTTTGTTGCAACCATATTCATTACTTCAATAAATTCTTTATGAGACTACTAACACATTTGTGTTGTAGTTATGTTTGTCCAAGGCATTACCATTTGACTAGTCTTAGTTGCAAACTTATTTTCTTAAGGTTAATGAACTTTCTTTGTTGTGTCTTTGGATGAGTGTTGTTTATTCTCTCCTCTTTCACCTTTGTATGATCTTGAGGATAAAAAACATCACTTACTCTTTTCTTTTCTTTTGATTGTTATCTCAAGGAACACAATGTGTGTATGCTCTCCCCTTGTACTTATGCAATATTGGGTGATAAAAAAAACTTGGATCATTCATTTTAGGAGGAATTATTAGGAATTTCATCACTCTAGGGGATGAACTCAACTCCTATTTTTTGGAAGAGTATAAAGAATAGGATGTGAATCGAAAGGAACCTATCTTAGATGTGAAATTTTGTCAATATAGGCTAAGCCTCCAATAATTTTATACCTTGAAAAAGTGAAAGTGGAGAGTGGGTTACCCTCTCCTATATTTTTGGAATTATTTATTTTAATTTATGAATTTGGCATCACATACTCTTGAGGTATTTAGAGGACTCCCTAGCAACCTTGTTCATCCTATAGTAAGAGTGTTTTTCCATTATTGAGTGTGGTGTGTGGTACAATATCATTCCCAATGTTAATCAGCATGTATGTCCTTGATTAGAGATAGAATATCTTTGAGAAAGGTCTTAGGACCTCTAAGGAGATGGAAAAGGTGAACCCTTGTGCCACTAGATCCCTATCTATTGAATTTTGAAAGATAAGTGACTTGCACTAATATTGAGGTATTAGCCTTTGGTTGGTGGGACCATATTAAGTATACACTCCCACTTGAATAATATAGGATTGTGTAAGTGCTTGGTGTGACTTCTTGTGCTAAACTATTGCATAACTATGCTCCAAATATTTATTAAGCCACTTTGTTTTTTTGTATTCTTTCAAATCTACCTCCTATTCAAGCAAGAAAAACCTTCATCCTAGTCCAACCAATCTCCCAAATTTTCATCCAAATATATTTATCCAATCCATCATCTCATCATAATCATCCATAATCACCCTATTTATCCCATCCTAATCATCCATAATCATTATAATTATCCCCCTAATCATCTTAATCATCCACATTGTCCTAATAATCCCAATCATCTAATCAATTTCATCCCAACTATCCTAATCACCATACTCTATATCCAATCCATCCCTAATCCATCAATATAAGACCCTAATCCTAATTAATTTTCATAATATAGTTAAAGTCCTAATCCTTATCCTAATCATCCTCCATTCATTTTTCCTCCCTAATCCACATCAAAATACACTACCCTTAATCCAATGTCATCATTCATCTTTATCATCATTATCCTCTATCCATTATCATCATTAATCCACATCCTTCACTATCATCCTTCATTATTAATTTAATCCAATCTTCTTATCCAAATATCCTATTCCAACCAAATCCTAATATAATCCATCTACCCCTCATCCAATATCAATCACCTATATCCACCTATCTATCTCAATCAACCCCCAATCCTCAATCAAAAATAATCCTTTGAAAAATAAAAATTGGCTAAGGATTTAACCTCCTTTATACCCCATATCTTTTCATACCCCATATCTTTTCATAATCATCATCAAAATCCTTCACCCAAGGATCCTAGCCCTAATATACTATCATCCATTTCAAATATGTTCCCTCAATAAAAAATAAAGACCTTAAATTGATCTTGGATTCTTAATCCAAACTTGCTTAAGAAAGTTAGTCTATCTTAAGTATGGTTATCAAACACCATTAGTTCCTACGAGTAATAACTTTTCTTATCTTAAGTAGAAAATATATCCAATCAACTGTTACTTAAGTACAATAGCCTATCTTAAGTATAGGGAATGATCCTCCATCAAGTTAAATCATTTTAAGGTCTCAAAATTTGATCCCCAAATCTATTCTCATCCTCTATCTTCATCCTTAGGTCCTATTCTTCTACCCCCCTATCCATTTTTAATCCATCATCCTAATTTACACCCTAATACAAAATCAATCCCAAAATTTCCTCTTCTAATCATTCATCTACCATGTCGAACCATATAATATATCCTACCTCCAATATAATTTCTTCTAATCTTCCCTCACCCATCCCAACCCAATCCAACATCATGAACCCATATACTACCCCAACAATACCATAAAAAACAATCAAGGTGAACCCCAATTATATTGATGATGATGATGAGGATAGTCTTGTTGACCAACCTGAGTATGATCCTATTTACACACCAAATTTAACTTTTCATTAAGATTAGTTAAAATTAAATTTTAATTAGTCAATCCCATTACTCAATTTTTTTTTAGACTGCAGGAATTAGAATTGGGTAGCCACCCCCTATAAACTACAGTGTGCCTAGTAATTTTTTTTTCACATGGCTGGTGATGTTGGCATTACACACCCTCTGATACCATGAGGACGGTGGGGAGACTAGACCTTGTGACCTCTTTCCTGCAACATGATGCTTTAGCCAATCGAGCTAGGCCCACTGCCCCCCATTATTCATAATTAATTAAATATTATATTATTTAATTAATTATCCTTTTATTCCTCTAAATTAATTAAATTTTATTTAATTAAATTTCATTTTTCCCTTCTTGTAAAAGGTTGTTTATTTTAATTAATTGAACCTTAGTCCTTACCATTTAATTCTTCTAAGATTATTAATCAATTAATCTCATATTAATTAATAATTAATCCTCTTCTAATACCCATTTAACCTTTTTCTCAATTTAAAATAATTTAAAATCCAAACTTGCCATCACCTGCCATGTGTCACCCCCTTCACATTTGCAAGTTTGCATATTCGCCCAATAATTCTTCACCTCTTATTCCTTAAATACACTAGGGGTTGAAGGTGTCCGAAGGACAGATTTGGGGTATCCTCTGAATGAGAATAGCTGTGGACAGGATTCGAAGGGCTCCTTTAGGGATGCTGTTAGGTTGGGTGGATTGACAAGTATTGCAGGTTCACATGCAAAACCTAGTGACTGGGATGTCTCTTTTCAACCTACTAACCCTAGGTGCGGAATTGGCCTCAAGAAAAGTTCTCCATTCCTAATATGTTTGTCTTCCTCCATTCTTGAAGTTTTTCTAGAGAATCTATCTTTTGATCGGGAGGAATTTTTGTCAGACCATGCCATGATTTGTTGATTCACAAGGATCTAGCCGAAACTTTGTGATTTGCATGCTTGGGCCATGGAGAACTAGCATGAGTATATGGCAGGAGAGATAAGAATTTACCCCTATGCAAAGGGGTTTTTTATTCTAGAATTTGATTCTCAGAAAGATAAGGAGTTGGTAATGGAGTGTGGCCCTTGGATTTTCCAAGGCGATTTTCTGTGTATGAAACCCTGGTTTCTAGATTTTGACCCACGGAATAAATTTTTCAACTCAACATATTTGTGGGTTAGGCCGCCTTATCTTCCCATTCAATTTTGGGAACTTGATTGTTTGAGGGCCATAGGGAATTCCTTGGGAAGTTATCATTGCACTACAGAGGAAATGATCAATTACCAGAATTCCACTTTTTCTCGTATTTGCATCAAGATGGATTTGGAAAAGGGACTCCTTGCTAAGATGCTTTTGAAGGTAGGTAATAGATGTTGGAGGCAACCTCTTAATTATGAAAACTATTCTTTTAGATGTAGGTGTTGCTTTGCCACAAATCATTCTACTTCCCATTTCCAAAAGCAACGTGCCCTTGGGAACCAAGTTTTGAGAAAGCCTTCGTGGTGGGTTGGAGTTGAATCACAACATTATGTTGTTCCTCTCTCTTCTCCCAAAGTTCTAGCAAAGTCTCAAGCCTCTCCAAAGGACATCTATACTTCTTCTGGGGTCGAGCCTCTGGCCACCCCTAATAGGAGTTCAAAGAACTTGGTGGATGTAGCTCTCATAGATGGGAAGCATAGTTTCATAGATAGTGTTGCTTCAATAATCTCTGATCATTCCTCATCTTTGGGCCCTCCTAACCCTGCTAGTTTAAATTCCATGGGTTTCGATCAGTCTGATTGAACACTTTTTGGGGAGGTAATGGGGAAGGTACCCCTAGTAGAGGTGGATCAGAACATGATGGAATCATCACGCTTTGAGAAGGTATGGATAGAGGTAAAAAGGAGGATATACAGTCTAAAAAAGCATAATATGTTGCTCAGATCAGCCACAAAAGGAGGAAATGCCTTTGAGGTGGCTCTCTGAAGGCTAGGTAGTATTTTGGGTTTCTCTAAAGGCTAGGTTCTATTTTGGGTTTGGGGTGGTTTGGGATAATATTGTTTGAATTGCATCTATTTGAGCTACTACCAGAGGTTTTCTTTCCTAGTTCTTTCCTCTAGTATGCACTTTTGAACTAGGATTTTTGTATTATTTATTTATATATATCTAATATATTATAGTGGCTTGCCACTTTTGCTTAAAAAAATAAATATCACCCTTTTTATTTGAATTTGCATGGGGCCACCTATATCTTATCAATAAAATCCAATTTTAAATTCCCACCTTCATAATAATTAGCAAATTTCAAATATTACCTCTTTTTGGAATCCTATCAAAATATCCCACAATCTTATCCAATCTTCATCATTAAGCCTTCACTCTCGATTAACCCTCACATGACACTTGTCCTTTCTCTCTTGCTTGAGAGAACCTCTTAATCCAAACCCTTGATCTTGTGGGAAGTTCTTAGCCCATAATCCATTTGACCCTCATTTTATAAATAGAAGCCTTCATCCTTAATTTTCATCAAGTCTTTTGCAAGTAAGTTCATGATGCTATTTTTCTTCCACAATCTCTATTGCAACAAGGTTATGCTGAAATATTTTTAGAGAAATCCATATTCTATCTAGTTAGAGCATATCAATAGGCTTAGGGTGCATCCTATTCTATCTCAATAATGGAGTTTGAAAGTGATTTGAGGTATTATTTGTATGTTCATGCATTTATGTTGTTTCTTTTACTTCAATTTATTTTTGTATCCTTGTTTTGGAATGCTTAGTGTGATCCATATCCGTATTTTAACAATTGTGAGTTTTTAATTGTAGGTTCCAATTTGATGCTTGGGTCTATGATTCAACTCTTTCATTCAATATATTTTTGCTTCTATGGTGACTTTCAACACTTCTACAGTATCTGACCACACTTCTGTGGTGACAAATAGTGCTTGTATTTTGACTTTAGTCATGTGTTCTATGAATTTGTACTTGTGTTCTTAAAAAAAATAGTTTTTATTGCTAACCCTTTGCTATTTTGTGCTTATGTTTACATATTTCTAACATTTTTATTGAAAATTGATCTAATATATTTTTTTTTGGGTGATAGGGTTTTTATTTTTAGGTTCTCTTGTAGGTTTTTGTATATTTCCTTAGTGTTTAAGGTTTATTATTAATGTTGGGTGTTTTGTTGTGCATATTTTGGATCTTATAAGTTTTTTTGTAGGGTATTTAATTTGTTTTGTTGCAGGTCTCCTAGAATTTGTATTAGGTTTTAATAATCTAGGGTTTTATAAGATTATTTCCTTATAATTTTAATGTTTTGGATTTGCTAACTCTTAGTGTTGCTAGGCATATTTTTGGTATCTTAACATGATATTTTTAAGATTTTTTGGTATGTATTTTGTATAAATTAGGGTTATTCTTTAGTTTTATCTTTTAGATATAGGGTTTCTTTAGATGCACACATGTGTGTAGAATTATTGTACCTTTGTGCTAACTTTCAATACCTTTGTTGAAAATTACCATGCATATGTGTAAAGTTTTAGTGCCTCTATATGAACTCCTTGCACCTTCTTGTTGACTTTTAGCACCACTATTTGATAAAACTATGCCTCTTCTTAAATATAATTTTATTTACTGATGTCATTTTATACTTTTGTTCTATTAAAATGTACTTTTTAGGCTTGCAATGCCTTTGTTTCATAGAGATGCACTTTTGTTTTAGTCTGTTGTGCTTTTAAATTTTATTTCTTTTAGCTAATACTTTTGGCTAACATTAATTGTGTAACTTGTTTACGCTTGTCACAGATTAAATATTTGAGATTAGTAACCTATGATTTTGTACATTCATTAGTCCAAGTTATTTTATTTCTCACTAGTTTAGGAACTCAAGTTAGATTAGTTGGTAGAATAAACTCTTGTTTTTTTTTTTGAAAGAGTGTGTAGATGTATGCTCTCTCCTTATTCCTAGTGCTATCTTGGAGATCACAAATATTTCATTTCTTTTTTTTTAATTTTAAATTAGATCCTAGGACTTTCTAGCTTGTGTGTATGCTCTCTCCTTGCACCTAGTGTGATCTTGGGGATCAAAAAATTATAACAGGGTCCTTCCCTTTAGGAGGATTTCTTGGGGATTTTATCACCCCGAGGGATGACCTCAACAACATTTTACCACTTATTGATAGGGTATAGAAAGAGGGGAGAATGAAAGGTGTACCTCAATCTAGTTGTGTTATGTCTAGTGAAGTCTTGATGTCTAGGTGATTCCAGTACAAAAGGTGTAGATTTGATCTCATATTTCCTATTGAAAGCTCCCTATCCACACTTTTTATGGACTAGTGTTCATGGTTATGCATCACACACCCTTGTGTTATTTAGAGGATTCCTTAAAGAGCTTTTACAACCTAGAATAATGCCATTTATTCATTGCTTAGTGTGGTGTAGGGTATAATATCATGCTCGAAGCTATTCACCATGTATCTCCTTGAGTAGAGGTATAAAAACTTTGGGAAATGTCTTAGAACCTCCAAGGAAAAGGAAAAGGTGAGTGCTAGTGCTACTAGATCCCTAGATACTGACTCTTGATAGATAAGTTCTTAGCACTAGTCTTGAGGTATTTTCCTTTGACTAGTGGGCCTACACTAAGTACACACTCTTAATTGACCAATTTTAGGTTTCATGCTCATTTTATTGATGTGTTTTCATGTGAAAAAAATATAAAAATCCACTTAGCCTTATCACCTAAAAATTATGGTAAACCAATTTATCTTTATGTGTGTTAGTATCTCTTGCCAAAATTAAATTACCACACCTAGATTATATTATGAGACATTTGTAAAACCTTTTAGCATATATGTTGAATTTATCAATTCTTGTATTATGTCCTTAAATTCCTATATTGAATTATTTTATTCGTGTGTTCTATCATTCAACACCTATGTTACATTTTGATACAGCTACATTTTTCCTTTTAGCACCTGCATTGCATTTTGTTATACCTATATTTTTTCATTCAACACCTATATTGCATCTTGTTGTGCTTTCATTTTCTCTTGCTACACCTTTATTGTATCTTGCTATGATTTCATTTTGTCTTGTAGTTCCATCATTGCTTTGATCCATAATCAACCATCCCTTTATCTTGATTACAAAATCTAACTTTGCAGTTCCGAGAATAGACCTAAACCAACCATCCTACACCATTACCTAAGCCATTATCCAAATTTTAATAATTTAGCCAAGACCATAGTCATCATTCCAAAATTGTATCCCCCATCTTGATCACTCATAATCCCTATTTTGGACCTTACAATTAGACCTTCATAATCCAACTTAATCATCTAACACCTTTCAAACTATTGTCCATCATTCTAGATTCATTATATTTTGAACCTTTGAGCTACAAACAACCATATTTTTTCCTATCCCTATATCATTACCATAATTTTCTCATCATAATAATTTGATTATCCTCTATTAAACCTATCAATCACAAAGTCAAATTTGTTGAAATCAGAATCTAAATCCTTACATCCTTTGTCTCTAGCTTATGTATTGCTTCAAAACTTTCCTATCTTAAGTATTATTTTAAGTTAGCCATTCATTTTGGATCATTTAGCCTAATAATTTGGCTACCTCAAGTTAAGTCTACAAAAATTCTCTATCCAATATTTCTTATGAACTCTCCTATCCTAAGTAAGAAAGGATACATCATTTCCAAATCATCCCCATTATTAAGGATCTAGATTTTGCTTGATACAAGTTTGATCTTGTACCCATAATAATCTATAAATAATACACATCATCAATCAAAAAACCTAAAACATAAAAATGTGGTGACCTTAATTTTGATATCTAAGACTTTAGGTCAATGTGGTCCATCGTTTCTATAATTTCATTACGATGTAAATCAACAAGGTGCATAGATTGACTTACAACCTCTCAGGTGAGTCAACTATACCTAGATCTACATTTTTTTGAGGATGTGAATGGATTGAAAATGATTTGGAGTGATTTCACTAATTAGACGATAACCTAATATGATAAATGCAATTTAATGAAGATAAACAGATGGAAACAACGATTTGCATGTGGACCTAGAAAATGTAGATTGATGTGTGCCTTTCACCAAAGTTGAGTCTAAGTGTTGTAGTAGGACTAGGTCACCCAAGGGTGAATAGTTCCTTGAAAAGGGGTCCTAAAACTAGTTTTACAATCCTTTGGTGTTGGATCTGAGCTCCCAATTACCAATTGTAAACTTTTCAGAATGTCATAAATAAAATTTGTAATTAAGTTTCTGTGGCTTGAAATTTTTTATGACAACAAATGCAACAATGCAAAATGAATCTTTAAAATCTCTTCAATCTTTTTCTAATGTGTAGCCTACACATTCATAAAGAGAGAAGATGTGTCGTATAGGTGCTTGCCTCAGTCAAACCCCATGTAAGTGTTTCCACTTCCACAATGGAAATTTCAATGATAGATCGATAATGGAAAGGAAGGAAATGATGAATGAACACAATGTTGCAACTCACCACCCTTCAATGATTATCTTGAAGGACTGAAGTCATAGACATCTCTTTAAGGATTTGGATCTTTCTTTTCTTGAATGTCTAAATTCTTTGGAGACCTACAAAAAAATATTAGCCTTCAAAAAATAATGACAACATGAACACACAAAAACCTTGACATGATGGTGGATCTTGAATTGTTGTAATAATGTTGTGATATGTTGCTCTTGATTTTCTCTTGACAATAGTATTTTCTCAATTGTGTGTCTTGCTAGTTGTTAGATTTCAAATGATAAAAGACTAGGTATTTATAGGTGTTTATCTAATTTCTCAAAAATTAGATTCCAAAAGCCAATACTTCATATTTGAATTTTAGATGTTAAAATATTGCCAAAACATATTTAAATTGGGTCCTGACTAAGAAGGGGGAATCAGTCACCCATGGGTAACACTGTCTAGTCCAAATTTCTAGGAAACTCAAATTTGGGGACAATTTAGTGAATGTGTGCATTCATTTAATTTTTTCCCTTCTTCAAAAAATGGTAAAAATTAGGATTTAGAATGCATAATTTGGAAAATTAGAAGCTTAGTTAAGTCCAATAAATTAGGGGGAAAATCATAATGTGAAATTGTTAAGGTATATAATTTTCTACACTAAATTTACTCTCCACTTTAGTGAGAGTTTGAACTTATGCTCAAAATCAAACTAAAGTAGAGAAATATATGTCAAGAGGGGTTCAAATGTCCAAATGTTGGAGAGATAGGATGACTAAGGATCAAGGGGGTTGTGCAAGCCCAAATGATCAAGATCCCATGGAAAACCAACATAAGCACAAAGGAATACACACGTATGATATACAACAAGACAAGATACATAAATATACAACGTCAAAGTAAATGCGAAGAAAAAGAAAAAGGGGTACGGGATAACAAGCTATATTATGCTAGTAGACATACAAAAGAGGAAGGCACATAGGCTAGTGAGGACCATTTTTCAATAGGTGAGCTCCCAAGAAAGGTAGAAAAATGATAAACACACACTAGGTTTACAAGGTGTGCCCATAACTATACTAAGAGTTATACTCCTTGATAAACTTGATAAAGTGCTACAAAAATGATCAAAATTCTATGCCAATGCTACACTAATTTCATCCCTTTTGAACAAAGTGGAGCCAAGAAAATTCCAAAATTTCAAATGTTAATGCATCACAAAGTTCAGCCTCTGTGAACAAAGTAAAGAAAAAAAATGCCAATTTATGCCCCCACTTTAAAGAAATTACAAAACACCATGCTACGAGCCATTATTTTAAAGTAAAAAAATGATAAATGTCATGAAATAAGAGATCACAAGAGCTTATTTGGAAAGCCCTATGCCAATGATATTTTTCCAAATAAACTACATCATGATAAGGGGTTTCCCTTTGAATGCAATATAGGGAGGTACATTGAGGGATCCATAGATCCAGGGTCAATATACAAATTTTCTATAGTAATATAATATAGCTCGATACTGACATCATTTCCCAAATACTCATCGAACAATGAACACAAAGGAAGAATGACACATAAAGAGAGAAGAAAATCAAAATTTTTGGGTCAACATGGAAGAAACCTATATGTATTGATGCCTTTGCATCATCCCTAAAAGGGAAACACAAGACAAGAAGAAAATATAAAGTTTACGACATATAGAAGAATGAAGATACAAATAGAAGAGTGTCACGATAGGTTCATTTCCTTTATATCCTTGTGCCAATGGAGCAACAAAGGTTATACAAAGAGAAAAATAAAAAACATAAATACATTCCAAGCATCACAATATAAGAGATCACATTATGTGCAAGAAAACACACAAAACATAGAAAGGAAACACATAAAAGTACTTCACATGTGATTCAACCTAGACCAGGTCGTCCACATCCCAATCTTGCTAATCATATAAGGAAGGAAAATAACTAGCCAAGGGGATGACAACAAGTGTTTTACTAGGAGAATCACAAGGTTCAACACATGGTAGGTCACTTTCATTAGGAGGATCATCATGGTTTCCCCCATCTAACTTCATAGAAGTGGAAAATAACAAATTCAACTCATTTGCACTTCTTCATCAATTTTAGCAATCTCATCATCATCATCCAAATTGATCACAATAGGAGGTTTTATGATTATTGCATTTGAATTTTCTTTTTTCTCTTCTTGTTTTTGTGAACTATTCCTTTTTTTGGTGAAAGTTGGATTTCTTCTTGAGTTGTCTACATAGGTGCTGGTTTACTCTTTTCTTCCAATTGATGAGCAATACCATGACATCTTCTCCTATTCTCTTTAGCACTTTGGTTTATTTTGGTATAGTTTTCAAGTTGTGATGGGGTAGGATTAGGTTTATCAACCATAAATTTATTTTCTTCCCTAAGGGAGGAACTAAAGGAGCCATTGAGGGTTGGGAAACCTCTATCTCTTTAGGTCTATATACTTGTTTTATCTTTGGTGACACAAAAGAAATCATTTTATTGTCTCTTAGTATTTTATAGGAAAGTGGTGGAGGAATTAAAATGTATTTATCTTGGTTACTTGGAAGGGTTTTTCACTCAATCATAGGTTCATCAATGATGGGATGGGGAGAAGGAACAACCATGGAACTATCAGACTTAGGAACATTGCTAAGAGATAATTTTTCTATGCATTTTTCCTTGAACTTTTGATATGACTTGAAAAAGAAATCTTCATGAGGCTTTATAGGTTCCATAGGTTTAGGCCAAAAGAAATCTAATGAAAAATTCCCACAGGAAGGAAAAGGATTGAATCCACTATGATGCATTGTAAATATCTCATTTTCAAAGGGGAACTTTATGCACTTGTGAATATTTTGACAGGATGACATTCACGGAGCATAACCATGGTTAGCCTAGCTTCACATAAAATGGGTTTGATGATGGGGTGATGGAGAATGATACATATAATTTTTTTGGTCCAACTTTCAATGGAAGAGTGATTGAACCTATCATAGGGCAAGAAAAACCATTATGAGTTTTTATCCATGCTTTCAATTGTTCATAAAAATCTTGATAAATTTCATGCACAAACAAGAATTCCTTGATGATCAAATTCTATACACACAAGATAAATGAGTATTGTAGTTGTAGGATTATCATTAATTTTTCCATGATACAGAGGACCATTAGGTGCATCTATATATGCACCAATACGTGTAAAAGAAATGTTAGGTAACAAAGTAGTTTTTCCCTTATGAGGTTGAATGTCTATGAGAGTGACCATCTCATGTAGATCATCCGTATTATCAATCTTATCATCATCATCAATATCATTAGTCATATCCTCAATCTTATCAACATTTATCACACCATTCTTGACTTCACTAGCTTTCACAAAGTTAGTGGAATGATTTGGCATTGGGTTGGTGAAAATTTACAAAATTTGGTTAGGTGGGGTGGCTGACTTATTTCCTTTGTCATTAACACCTCCCAACTAGATATTATAGGAATCAATGAGGTCTTGTACTTGATTTTTAAGACACATGCATTATTTTTTGTCATGTCCATTTTGTCAGTGATAATGGAAAAAGGAATTTGGATTATAATTTGGAGGTAAGGGTTTTGTTGTGTCTATAGGTTTGATCAGAGGTGAATGAATTAGGTTCTTATTCAAAATTTGCAACATGATTTAGTGGAGGGAATTGGGTAATGGAGTAATTTTCCTATCCCTAGGTCTAAATTGGTATGGTATAGAGCTTATGACAACAACTTGAGGTTCATCATGGTTTCTTTGGGACATATTTATCTTTAAAAAGTTCTTGTTTGGTTTCTTAAATTGTTGATAATTGTTGTGATGTGTGGGCTCATACTTCTTAGTATGTTTTTATGAAGATGCCTCTTCATATTTATTTATCAAATTTTGATAATCATGAAGCACCATGCACAAAATTATAAAGGATGAAATTTCTTGTAATAGGAATTTTTCTCTTATTTCCTTCGTCAAGTTGTCAACAAAAATTCTTTGGATTTCTACATCAAGGAGATTTAGATTGAATTGTGATAGTATCAACTGATAATGACTTATGAAATCTATAAACTTTTCACCTTCTCTTTGTTTGCATCACATTAAATTAGTTATATTGATCTTAGGACCAATGTGCACTTGGAAATGGTTGAGGAAAGCATCAAAAGGATTATTAAATGAGTGAATTGAGTTATTTGGTAATGAACAAAAATACTCCAGGGCCATGTCCTTCAGTGACCTAGGAAAAAGTTTATCCAAGAGCTTATATTCAAAAATGAAGTTACTAAATAAGGATGTGTATATTGATATATGGTTGCTAGGGTCTCCTTTACCATTGTATTTCTCAAGTTGGCTACCTCTACATTTTGTGGAATTTGTGCTTTCAATATTTCCAATGACAATGGGTTTATTTTGACATATTGTGTTGAATTTCCTTTTTGAGTTTGGTTTAATGTTGATATTTGTTGTTGAAGGGATGTCACATTTTGTAGGAGTTGGTTTATGATAGAATAATTATTTTTTCATGTTTTGGGAATAAGGTGAACATGGTGGAAGTGTATATGTATTAAGTGGACTACTATATTGCAATTTTATGAAAGGTAACGTGTTTGGAGATATGATGTTTGAGTGGAAAAATCTATAAGGATTCCTAGTAGAAATACCCAAAGTTGGAGCTATACTGTTGCTTGTGTGCATCGTTGTGGTAACAATTGGATTTGTATATGTGGGAATATAGGCCATAGTTGTAGGGAGGGAAACTTGACTTCCTCCTTGAATTTGGGTGTACCTAAAAGTTTGAGCACAACTATCCATTGTAGGTGCATGATTTTCCATTATGTAGGCTAGACTACACATTACCTCTAATCCTTGAGCATCATCAAGCAATTTCCTCATGTTATCTATTATAGGGACCGTTGTGCCAATGATATATTCTATGCTCACATAGTCTTGAAGTTTTTAAAAGGATTTTTCCAATTTTTTTAGTTTCTCTTTAGGGACATGAGCCACCATGGTTTCAACATCAATGATAGTGGTTGATGGTAAGGCCATGGGAATCATGGCATTAGGGATGGAGTCCATAATGGGTTGAGTATTGAAATTTTTTTCATAAAATGGTTGGAGAACTCAAGATACATAATAGATGTACCAACAACATGGGATGTTGTGAGTATCAAACTACATCTCATTGAAGTATTGAAAATAGGACACCAGATTTTGAAACTCATGCAAGTTTCACAACACCAAAAGTGCACCCAAGATGAACACCAAACTACTAAATAAGTACAATAAATACTCAGAAATAGAAAGAAACAAGCATAAGCAAACAAGAACCACAACAATAGAGGTCTCAATTTTTTTTATTTAGCCAAGCAAGCAAGATAGGGTCACCCAAGGGCAACCAATTCCTAGTTAGTGGTTTTGCAAGTTTGAAGTTTGACTGAAGATGACACTATTTAACAAGGCTAATTCTACTTAGAAATAGTTGAAACAGTAAATAAATTTCTAGAATTTTCCTAATGTATCCCAATTTGATGTAAAATGCAAGTATGCAATGATGCTAAAGATTTTTGAACAAATTTGAATGCAATTTTCAAATATGGAATGTAGTAATTGATTGATTGCAATATGAAAAGACCTAAAAATGATGATTGTGAATGCAAATTTTAACCTTAAACAATGGAATTTCTTTCACTAAATGAACCAAATAAAAAATTCTGTATAAAATATAGTTATTGATTCCAAAATAGGGATATGCAAGTATAGTGAAACTAATTAGACAGACAAAAAAATGTGAAAAAGATTGTTTAAGCACCTGTACATGGACAAGGTCACCTAGGGGCAACTGAGTCTTTGATTAGGGTTCTAAAAATTCAAAATATAAATGTTGAGATTGATTTTTATGTTGCAAATATGAAGGTGTTGTCATTTATGTCAACAAGCTTGTGTTGTCATTGATGTTAGTTGTGTAGTGGTTGAGAGAGATTTTTGCTTTGATTAGTTGCATTATGTTGTCATTAGTTA
Organism: Sequoia sempervirens; assembly: GCA_007258455.2. Classification (NCBI taxonomy): domain Eukaryota; kingdom Viridiplantae; phylum Streptophyta; class Pinopsida; order Cupressales; family Cupressaceae; genus Sequoia; species Sequoia sempervirens. The sequence goes on along the minus strand of VDFB02058242.1, from coordinate 299,583,555 downwards.
AGTTACTGGTGTTAACCTCTAGTTTTTCTTTGATAATATTTTGGTTATGGTTGCGGTAGTGATAAAGATGTTGAGGATATTGAGAAAATTGATAAAAATAGGAAACATGGTGTTGTATAGGTGTTCTAGTTTTTCTTTTCATTTATTTGGGTTGAAGAATTTCTTATGTGGTTTAGATATGTTTATTAGAGGTGTTTAGAATTTCTATATCTAGAATTTTGCTTCTAGTTTGATGTACAGAAGAAGTTATGTTCATAGTGTGTGAACTGGTTTTGCAATATTGCTTATAGAGGTGTCTGGCAGAAATGATTTTGCTCCACATTTCTCCATATTTGTTCTTTAGGTCTTGTGATTCTAAAGGTATGTTGATGGTGTTGATCTCTTTCCTTTTTCAAGAAGATTAATGGTTTGGTGCACCAAAAGATGGATTTTAGAGTTATAGTGTTTGGTAGTGTAGTTTGAGTGTATTGGGTGTGTACATTCTGAAGGTGTGAGTTGTTGTGAAGGAGTCTGATAAATTTTAGGATGTTAGAGGAATACTCTAGATCATGATGAATCATGGTGTGTGGCTTTCAAGTCATTCTTGGATTTGAGGAAGCATGTACTTCAAATTTTAATGTTTTTTGCATGAATAACGACCAACCTAGTGTTACACTACATTCAAAGATGTTCACTTATTAATGAAGGTGAAGTGTGGTGTGTATGATTTTATTTGGATCACAATTAAGTTTTTTATTGGTCCACTTTCATTCCTCTCCATCATGGGATGCTTAATGCCAACCTATTTTTAATTTCTAAAGTGTAAGGTGTGTGTAGCCAACTTGAAGATTTTTTTCAAGTTGAGGATGGTATAAATACAAGCTGAGTTGATGCAAGATGGAGTATGTAATAGAGTTGAGTGTTGTGATGTGAAACTAAGTACAAACATATGAAATGTAGTGTGAGCTATAATAAAAGATTGTTGAATGTAGTGAGTTGAGGTATCTTGATCTCTTGAAGGCTACGAGTGTTGTTGAAGCTATTGTGGTGAATTCTCTATTGCATTGAGATTATGTTCTATGTTTAACATTCTATCTTCTTTCTTCTTTCTATTACAACACTAAGCCTAGGTTTTGAGCCTTTTTGGATAGTGTGTCCTATTCTAGCAGTGAGCCTCTTTGTACTGATTTTGTAATTACTTATATTTTGAGCTAATCCTCTTTGTGGTTTTTCCCTCCTAGGGTTTTCCATGTACATCTAGTGTTCTCTTATGTATGATGTTGGTAGTTTCAATTTGTGTTATATGCTTTTCATGTTTTAAAAATTTTAATAGATTGAGGGTTTTGTAACAAGCCTACCTTATCTCAACCAAAAAAAATTCCTTGTGTTTATTATACCATGTAGATGAAAAGTTTCAAATATAACATGAAACAAATATCAAATGATGAAGTCAAATCAATCAAAACATGAGAATGGCATACCCCAAAAATGATGATAACTTCATATGATTGAAAAGTTTGATTACAATAGAGAATCGTTTGTTGATTACAATCAGATAGTTTGATTTAGAAAATTAGATCACATACAACATACAAAATGGTCAAAATGTAGACCAAACCCTAGCCAAATGATTGAAGAATGAATCCCAAGGTAGTTTTGATGGAATACTCTTCAATCCTTGATTGAAAGAAGATTGCAGCAACACATTGGAGGTTTGGTATGACTGAAAATAACTCTGTAATAGCTAGTATGCAATATGTATTTGACTGAAGATGACTCAAAAATGTTGAAACTCATCAACTATTGTAGAAATAGCTCAATTCAAGAAGTCGCCTAACTTAGATAGATGATTATTTAGCCCAACTCACCTCTTATGCTTGAAAGGGGATGAAATATAATTGATATCAAGTCTGAAACTTGATTACCGGCTCAACTTGTGAAAGCCTGATATGGGTTTCCAGCCAACCCACAATGCAAAAATCTTCAAAAATGAAACCTTGATCTGCCAAAAATGGAGTGACTTGTTCCAAGACATCCAAAGCTAACCAATCTACCTTATTCTTCCTTGGATCTACAATAAACAAGTCTTCAAACCATAGCTTTTAAAGTCGTAACTTCTTAGAAAATTGTCAATTAAGCTCTATGATGAAGTCCATGTGTATTCACCTCTTATGGTGGAATGGGGTCATCACCAAACCACTGAAAATTTCAAGGGAACACCACCTTGAAGCAACTAGATTTTACCTCCATCCAAGAGAAAGCTATCAACCTCAATGTTTTCCAAAATATCAACTCATAATGATCCTCTCAAACCCATAGATGGCTTCTTAAATAAGGCTCTTAACCAACCCTAGTCCAAACCACCATAGGGAAGAATCTGATTTGTTCCTATTAAAATATTCAATGTCTTCTTCCCTAAGGAATATAAACCGCCCGTATCTAGAGGATTTGATTTTATCCTATTAAAATATTCAATTCTTTCTTCACTGAGGCATCTAAGCTTCCCTCATCCAAACCGCCATAGGGGAGGATCTGATTTGGTCTTAAAATATTCAATTCCTTCTACATTAAGGCACTCTACCACCCTTGACCAAGTTGACTTAGAAATGAATCTGATTTGATCTTTAATATTAAAATATTTGATACCTTCCTAAACTTCCATAAGAGAAAGAATATGATTCTGAAGCAAATCAAATCTGATTTCAAGTGGGCCAACCAACTAAGGAAGATAATAATATTTTATCTATTTTCAAACTCTCCTTGTTTTCTTTGAATTTGCAAGTGGAACATGAAATAATAATAAAATATAATCAACATGATATTTTATTTTCCATTAAGGATAATTCCCTTTTTTTAAACTTCAAAAGAAACTCATCAAATTTATGATTCTCATGGCTAGATATCATTCCCTCACTAGGATGACTAGCTCATATGAATGGTGAATGAGCTAGTTCTCATCTCCAAGATATCACTCTGAGAATGGGGAAATTATAGGTTTAATGAATGCATGTGGATTTAATTACTATTGAGGGTTTTGAAATTTTAATCTCATACAAATGATTCACCCCCTCTTAGTTGTCTTGTTCATTACCAATTGGTATCAAAGAAAGGTTCATTGGAGAAAATATTAACTGCTTGAGGTAGATATGTGATGGTGAACAAGAAGGAGATCCCTATGTTTGATGGCACATACTATGCATTTTGGAAAGTGAAGATAGAAAGCTATATGGTGTACCTTGGATTTGATGTTTTATAGGTAGTGAAGAGTGTATAACCCATACCTTGGTCCGAGTACAAGTGATGAAATCAAGGCCTATGAAAAAAATGGTCAAGCAAGGTTTATTTTTTTGAGTAGTCTTGTAAATTTTGAACTAGTGAAATTTATGGATATGTAAACTGCTAAAGAGATTTGGTATAAGCTAGAAAGTATTTATGAAGGTGATGATAAGGTTAAATAAGATAAGATGAAAAATATAAAGATATAATTTTAGAAATTGTGAATGTCTAAAGATGAAACCATTACAAGTTACATGCATAGGGTTGTTGAACTTGTCAGTGCTAATGGAACCTGCAAAATTTTGATGTTCCATCTCAAAGCCTTGTCACATTTTGGCTGATACCTATGGGGTTGGGAGTTTATTTACTCTTCACTATTGAGGGAATTCATTTCACTATTGACTTTATGTTTCTCATTTCTGGTCTTTTTAAAAAATTCTTATGTCTATCACTGTCGTCGAGTGACCGGTCCCTCTCACCTAGGTCTGAATGCCTTAATTTTATAAGGTTAAATAAAGGGATTGTTTGGCCTTTACATCCTTTATATTATTATGAATTAGGAATCTTTGAGCCCTTTTCTGTCATATCATCCTAGAGGGTCCCCTTCATTAGATCAATATATGTGCACGTGCCTAAACGTTTTCACTTAAGTCCTGTCAGCCTTTTATCCTTATCTCTCATCGCTGATTACTTCAGAAGTGCATCTTTCAAATTGGTGATGAGCGATAAAGCGGTATTTATTTGATATCACTCATCACAAATAGCTACTAGAGCTCTTAGTTTGAATGTGTGATGAGTGATTTTCTTTGTATTATTGAGGGATCACTTATCGCTAATGGTTTTCGAGCCTTTAGTATTGTAATAGTGATGAGCGATGCCCTAAGCCTTATGTTCTTATTTTCATTGCTCATCGTAGATATGTTGTGAATTGAACAATTTAAATTATCGATGAGAAATTGGATGGGATTCCATTGCATCACGTATCACATATATGTTTTACGTGCTAAGTTCTATATTAGTGATACGCGATACGTAATGTCACTATGAAGATCTCTCATTGCTAATTGTTCCCAAACCATATGGGGAGAATTAGCGATGAGCGATAGCCTTATGTTTTATCGCTCATCATGGATTCATTTCAAAGATTAAGTTTCAAAGTAGTGATGCACGATGGATTTCTCTATTTAAAATTTTCTTTCACTAATCTGAATAAGTCTTATCTACGATGTCTTTTGTACTGTTGATTTTCATGTAGGTGCACGTGTCCCAATCTGATCTCTTCACTACATCTCCCCTCACTAATAGGATTCAAGGTGCAAAGTTTCAATTAGCAATGTAAGATGGGAAATGAACGTGATCAAAGGGCAGGCCATAAATCCAAGGGCTGAGATTTCATCATGTGAAATACTTGTATCGCTGATGGAGCTAGTCAAGAATGAAGTACATCAACAATAAGTGACAACTAGTGCATGAAGAGGAAACATGGCAGAATATTGAGGACTTCACATAAAGAAAAGAAGAAAGTAGTGAGATGAATTGATGACCATTGATATATTTTTAAATCCAAGTGATCGACAATTAGGGTTTAAATCTAAATGGATAATTGTCAATTCACTCACACAAACTTACTGTCAAGCATTAATGGTGGCATACCTCTCTCTTGGCCATAAAAGAAAGTAGATACCTAGTTGATCATGCACTTGGATTCATTTGCAAGAAGAAGGGATACCAAAAGCTGAGGAAATTGTGTGGGAAGCTCTAGAAATTACCAGTAACAAGTGTGGCATAGCCTTCACTCAGGTAAGCCATCTGTATATCTTTCCTAGTTGTAATATTGAGGTGGGATACCTTAGAAAGCTGATAAGAAATTGGAAGGATTCTTTGTTTGTCCATTACTTATATCTTCAATTTGGTGATAAAGTACTGGATAAATTTTGGGGAAAGTGTTATGTTCAATAGTAGTTCTTTGTGTTCTCATAATTGTGAAGGGTTTCTTTTTTATTGTAATAAATTATAATCCCTAGTTCTATTACATTGCAAACATGAGTGATTCAGAGCCCAATGAATCTAGTGTTAGGCCAGAGAGGAAACCAAAATAGAAGAGGGTTAAATGACTTAAAACTTAGGATGTTTCAACTGAAGGTAAGTTAAAACCACTTGGAGTACCCAAATCTTCACCAAGTACTCCTGCAACGTCTACTAGGTCCAAAAGTGCAAAGAAAGAAATTAAAAATTTTATGCAAGAGGCCTCTAAAGACATAAAGGAAAGAGGGTCACGAATTGGTAAAATATCTACGAGCCAAGTTATCGTGACCACTAAGTTAATTGATAGTGTTGGTGAAATTGGTGAAAAGCCTCAGCCTCAAAGTGGATGGCAATTGTTCTAGTATGCCTTCAATAGGTAGTATTGTAGTAAGCATGCATGTTATTTATGGGGGCTAAACCTTGGAAAGTTGGTGGTCCCAAATGTGTTTATAGAAGTGGAATTGATGATGGAGCTAGCTAGGCACTATAATCCTACTGACAAGACAATTAGAATTGAAAGTGGTGATGTGATCTTGGAAGTAATAAAGGACAAGATGATAGATGTATTTAGGTTAAATCCCAGTTATACTGTAAATTTTAGGCATGCTGAGCTATATGCTGAGTACGAGAAAAAAATTTGCATACAAAGAGAGATTGCTTGTTTGACATAGAAAGAGCAAGGAGAAATTCACTGCTAAGGATGTTGAGCCTTTTGATTGTGAAGAATTTGTAGATTACTTCAAGAACATTTATTATTACTTGAATCAAGTTTTGGATCAAGACTTTGAGGTAAGGATAGCCCCTTATTTATTGCTAATGATGGAAGATATACAAGGTCACACTACTGAATTTGACTCCATTTTCTAACAAATGTTCATCGGTAGTTTGACAAACATTTTTCGGACAATCGATGAATTGACGAAAAAAATTTTGTCACCATTTTTTCGTCGCAATTCTAATGATGAATTAAATGTCAAAAAAATGATGTAGATTCATCAATCGTCGGCATCATAAAATGACTTAGATGTTCGTCAGAATATTGACGAAAACTTCATGTACCCATCAATGAATTACAACCAAAATGCAATTGCAATGGCTCTTCTGAAGCGTCGAAACAACACCAGAAGTTCATTTCCATTTCAAAAAAATGGGTAAGGAGTTATGACGAAGCCTTTGTTGTAGCTATAACAACTTCATCAGACCTTTTCGATGATTCATCGGTTGCCTTCATCAAAATTACAATAAAACAATGCAATTAAAAAAAAAAATTCATTGAAATGTACCATCATGGAGACTCTTGGCGATGACCACTGAAGCCAACCCATCGGTGAGAGATCAATCATTGGCACAGGATAGAAAAATCACTTCAATAGTCCATGTCTTGCCGATGACTTCCATCGGCAAGACAGATCTAATGTCACACCAATTTGACCTCTTCAGGAGTTTTAAATAGACCTACACCATGTCATCACGGGGACTCTTGGTGATGACCACCAAATCCAACCCATCAGTGAGAGATCAATCATCAACACAAGATAGAAAACTCACTCCAATAGTTCATATCTTTCCAATGACTTCCATCAGCAAGACATCCAATGTCACACCGATCTGACCTCTTCAGGAGTTTTAAATAGACCTACACCATGTCATCATGAAGACTCTTGGCGATGACCACTGAAGCCAACCCATCAGTGAGAGATCAATCATCAGCATAGGATAGAAAACTCACTCCAATAGTCCATATCTTGCTGATGACTTCTGTCAGCAAGACAAACCCAATGTCACACTGATCTAACCTCTTTAGGAGTTTTAAATAGACCTACACCATGCCATTGCGGAGACTCTTGGCAATGACCACCGAAGCCAACCCATTAGTGAGAGATCAATCATTGACACATGATTGAAAACTCACTCTGATAGTCCATGTCTTGTCGATGACTCTCGTTGACAAGATGATCCAATGTCACACCAATCTAACCTCTTCAAGAGTTTTGAACATTGCTGGTTATCAACAAGACATTTTGAGGGTCTCGCCAATTAAACAAGTGTCTAAGAGCAAGTAAAAAAATGGAACCTATTAATTTTCTTATTTTGGGGTTATTTAAATCATAAAATAGATACCATCTTCTTGTGTATAATGTACTTATATTCAGATTTGAATTCGAGACCAATTGTCATTGTACATTCCATTTTACTTGCACAGAGTATTCTATAAGAAATATATTGATAATGCCAAATGATTTATGGTGTTGTACAACTCTACTTATCATCACAGTTCTACTGTTCCCCCCTAGAGAATCTTGTAAAGAAAATTTTACAATACCAAGTAAAATAATATGAAAAAGACTTACTTCCATACAAATTAAATGATTATTCTCACAATGGAAATTGTCTAATTACAACAACAATTCCATGAAAGGTTATCCATGCTTCATAAGAGATGACTGATCATACATACAGACTGCAAGATGAGTAGAAAAAGCATTACACTTGAGAACAACCAAGGGCTAACAAGGGAAGGAGTTAAGAAACATCTGGATTGAAGAGAAAATGTGTAGGGAAAATGCTGAGCAATGTTAAGAGAATAGAGCTTGTAGAAAATATTCTTGACCTGATCAAGCTCTTGAACAACTTAAACAAAATTAAAATACTAACACATACATGAGACATGTAATGAACTTCCAATATCTAATACCTTTTTCATTAATGTAGAGGTAGGTAAAGGAGAAATAATTATAATTGTAACACTATTCATAGTCCAATAAATTACGTTCGTAATTTGTGTTCATGGACCTTAGTTTTATCATTATACTGCCCATCTAATACCATATTTTAATCCAGGGTTCAACTATCTCAGATCTAAAGAAGCACCTTCAATTAACCATTTAAAGTACTATAAAATAAGGTAAGACTTTTACTTGAGAAAGATTGGGTACACTTGTAGGATTAAATTTCTTGCAATCATCAGGATTTATTGGCACACAGACACAACCTGCAACATATGAAGTAATTGATGACTACAAGTTAGTGAAATGGTCCTTAATATGTGACTAGTTTGCAAATTGATTGGTAGAAAATAAGGTTACAAATAGATCTACATGAAAAATGATGAGGAAAATCTACTGTAATCATCAAAATAGATGAAAAGTGCAAAGGAAAGAGCTGAGCTACATCTCTAGAGCCTAAAAGAAAACATGCAAGAAACATAAAAAAAAGAACAAACCAGTTTTTGGATGAATACAAAATGGTGCCTTTAGAAAGTGATTCATATGCTTTCACACTTGACAGGACATTAAGAAGATTTTAGTCTTCCTCTATGAAATTAAGTACTTGCAGAAAAAACTAGAAACCAATATTATATACCTCCATGTCTAGCCGAGGGTAGGTCTAAGAGAAAAAAAATTCCTCAATGCAATGCTGAAAAATATCAATGTGTGTGTAGGTTTGTATTACTCAAAGTATCATTTCGCTACCTAAGGAAAAATACCAAAGTGATACTTTAAATTTCAATCTTCACATAGGCTCCCTTATTGCTACACACGCATATACAAGCATTACTCGAGCTCTAAGCTATTCAAATATTAAGGATTTAATTAGCTATAAGGTGGAAAGTTGTTGTTTAGACATAATCCATCATCTTTTACATATCTTTATTCACTCCTAGCACTTTAGATAAATTTGTGTAAATGAGACAAAAATGTGAATCTTTTATGACAAAGAAAATTCTTAAAAGGAGGGGGGAGAGAGAAAAGGGTAGGGTGCAAGAGAATGCTTGAATCTATAGCAAAGTATAACATTTTGATCATTATAACAATGAAACAAATCTTAAGTTTGAAGCATTAATATCATTTACAAAATTTTTGATCAAGAATGAATGTAAGTAGAGAAACTTTTGCATACCTGTAGATGGTACAAAATTTCATGGTTAAGTGGAAGCCTCCCATCAACAAAAAGATCCAAATATCTATGTATCTATCTCAATCGAGCCTCAAAACCCTTCAGAGTTGTCAATTTTTCCACTAACCTATTATGCACAAAAGTCAAATTTTATAGTTATGTCACCACTAAAAATAGAATAAATAGAGCTTTGAAACCAAATCCACACACAAAAAAATGTGGTATTCATACAAAGCCATACAAAAAAACTAAACTTAGAACATTGGATTGGAAACAACTTCAAATTATGATGCAGAGCATGGATTCAGGGTATAAAGAATCATTTTTTTGCCACCATAGTGAAAAGTTAGCACTTCCTTTCATCTTTGCATATTGGTTTTATGCTTCAAACAATGCATTTATTATATTGAAAAGTGCATTTATTATATTGAAAAGTGCATTACCTTATTAAGCTTCTCTTTTTTTCGAGAATAGTTTAATATTCTCTACTTAACAGGGCCAACCACGTGACGGTGGAAGCTCATTTGGCCCCTCCTCCCCCTTCCCATCACTCTCAATTCCCCATACCCAATCATATAACATTGATCATTCTTTCATCCATTAATAACATATAACATTCATTAATTAACATATTCACATTCATTCATTAACATATAATATTCATTCTTTTAGTTTTTACATATTATCAAAAATATGGTTGTCATGATATGATTACAATCACTTTTTTTTGTTTATTTTTAAAGCTAAAAAAATCTGAAGTGGAGTATCGTTTTCTAAATCATCTGTCCCCCATTTAGTTGTTTTTCCCTTTTCTCGTGATCTTAATGTACATCTAGTCATCTACTCACGATGTGGACATCGCTGCAAGAGGGGTCTGTTGCAATAACAAATAAATGTTAAATTGATATGTTTTATTATTATTGTTACAAGTATTTCATAATTAAAAGAACATCAGAGTGCTTCTGTTTACCTGATGGGTCCACATCATGTTCCTGAACTTATGTAATAGATTCATGCTCAACATGTTGAACACCCTCTAAATCCTGATCTGCAGTTGAAACACAAAAGGTTACATTAATTAATACACCAATTGACATTAAATATGTTTAAAAGAACTTAAGAGTGTTCCTCTTTACGTGATGGGGCCACATCATGTTCCTGATCTTCTCTAGCCTAATCATTCTCAACACGTTGATCACACTCTACATGCTCTAAAGTTGAAACACGAAAGTTTACATTAATTAATACACCAATTGCAATTAAATATGTTTAAAATAACTTTAGAGTGGTCCTCTTTACCTGATGGGGCCACATCATGTTCTTGATCTTCTCTAGCCTGATCATGCTCAACATGTTGATCACGCTCTACATGCTCTAAATTACTAGGATGCACACCATGACCTTCATCTGCAGGTTGTGCTCCACCCTCACCAGTCTGCATTTCAATGTCATGTGTAGTATTATCATTGCTTGAATGTTTAAAAAAAATAGGCATGTGATTAATTTATGGTGGAAATTAATATTGAATAGATTGCACAAGTATTCAATTTTAAATAAACTTTATTGAGTTTATTTAGCTGTGTGTCAGATGCAGTGGAAGATTGTGTTTGCCCAGTCAAGACTCTTAGGCATTCAACCATGACTCCATAGCCTTGCTGGAAGACAATCTTTAGGTCATCTTCTGTGGGAACTCTGTTGAATTCAAAGCCCTACATTTTTGCATAAGATCACGAATCTTGCTTCTATGGTGTGATAAAACCAAATTTTTTATCAATTTATTATTTGGATACAATATTTCATTTATTGATACTTACAATTCGTGCGGCTAATTTCATATAACCACCAAAGCCAAGTTTGTGTTACCCGTGTTTTTCTAGTCTTGGCTTTGTTGCCTTCGATGTGTTAGGTAGCCTATGAAAATTTTGAAATACGTTAGATTATGTAAAAAGAAAGAGTAATTAGTATATAATTACATTGTTGATAGTATCACATACCTTCCTTGGCCTAGTGGTGTCTTTCCTTTTTTCTTTTTAGCCTTCTCCTTTCCATCCGACACCAGGGCCTTCCACTCCCTCTCCGAAATCATGGGGGGACATTGTACTTTTTGTTCTTCTCTAAATGTGACCTATATTGGTCCCTCACATACTTTAGATAGGTACCACCTTTCTTAAGGACCTTGGTTCGGTTGAATGTATTATCACTGAAGAGCACAACTAAATGGTTAATGAGCTCATCTTTTAAATCTTGATTTTGGGAATTCCATTGTGTACGTATGGTGGTCCTGAAGAGCTCTAATTTAATATCACTTAGATGTTCATAAAAAACATCATTTCCTACAAAATGATCATGGGATCAATAGTCTAAAAAGAGAGATCAATAAGTAAATTTCAATTGGATTATATATAATAATAATTAAAACATTTTAAAGTACCTAGTACCTTCTTTATATTTATGGGAACAAAATCCTCGGTCACCACAAATGTGATTGGCAATATTCTCGTACTAGTAATACGGGAAGATCAAGGAAATGTTGCTAAAATATCGCTAGTACTAGTGGCCTCTGCAACCCTAGGTACATGTCCTTATGCATGTTCTAGCATGTGTTCACTACTAGAGGGTACACTAATAGATGCCTGCATGGTATGTGTTGCCAAAATTTTAGACGACAATATAGGCACAAATGATGGGGTTAGATGATGTGATGTATGCGCAAGAAGATCAGGATGGACACTTGTACCAACCCCTACTCCTTGGGCACCACTTGCAGTACCCTAATCATGGCCAGGAGCATCATGAGGATGCGCAAAATCCTATAAAAACAATACATATTTTAGTTCATGACATAAAAGAGTACAAAATATAAAACCATGAATGAACTTATGATATAATTAAAGACCTCATGATAGCTTACTTGCAAGTTTTGTGATCTCTCAGTCAATATTTTAACCCTCTCTCTTAGCTCATCTGTTCGAGGCACTATGAATAACAACTTAAGGATTTCTTCATTGCATTTTTTTGGGTCTTCCTTATCATATCGAGAGGTTTTTTTGAATAAGCAATGTCATCATCACATAATATTGACTGCACCTCCCTATGGATGCTCTCGTCTACTACTGGTGCCTTTCCCTAATCAGTTGACTGCAACAAGAATATTAAAAACATTATCAAAATTAACCCAATAAACTTATGAAAACAACATAATAATAAAAAAAATTGCTCGTATTTAATTTGTACAATTACAATGAAGTAAACCTATGGGTAGAAGCACCTAAACATACAACGTGATCTATGGTCTAGGCCAGAGCCTTCTCTGTACGATCAATGTCCCACTGTGACAAAAATTAAATATAAAAAAACATTACCAAAATGAAACCAATAGACTTATGAAAAAATAAGAAGAATAAAATGGTATATTGGAGTCATTAATTGGAGGTTGGGTAAAATGGTACATAGTACATACCACCCCCATAGTAACTATGTTTGTAACTAAGCGATTCAAATTGTAATTGATTAGCAACTCTTCCCCTACAATTATTGATTTGATCGCACATACGAATACATAGTTTTCCTTGTGCGCCTCTAATATGCAATTGGGTTGCTTATTTGTTGACCCAGGTCATGTACTATTTATAAACCCTGCAATATTCCTTGATGATTTTGGCCTTCCATCAATGTACATAGCCACTCCTTTATTTTGATCCTTATCTTTTAGCTGTATATAATTTGCTGACAGTGCATACCTACGCATACTTTGTGTATATCAAACCAGTTGCATCCAATCTTTGTAATTGTAACAGGGTTCGACATACTTCATAAATTTAGTAACTTTGTCATAACAAACCTTTATTCCATCCATGCAAAATAGGCCCATACCATGTAATGATGATGGTGCTATGCGATATATCCTCTCGTTAACACAAAAATCAGTGTAACTTATTGGAGGAAGTTCCTTGGGTACCCATTGTTTTTGTAGATGTTTGTGTTGGAGTTAAAATGACACTGAGAGGGGGGGTGAATCAGTGTCTTAACAAATTTGACCAATTTTCAAAAAATTCAAAAACATAGCTCAGATTTGATCTCAATATTATTTTGATTAATGCATTCATGAGTTGAATGTAATCATTCATAAACGAGAAAAGTATTAATCCCAACAGTGTACTAAAACAACACAGTAAGGTAGTGAGAATAGAGAAGAAAAAAGTGACACAAAATTTGCTGAGTGGAAAACCCTCCTGGGGTATAAAAACCACTCCCTAAATGCCTTCCAAGCTTAATATTTTAATCAACTATTCACAATGCCTTATAGGCTGATTTTTGAGCACCCACTCAAGGAGCACTAACCCCTCATTTAGAGATATCTATCTCAAGGAGTACCAACCCCTCAAATTATGAATTGAACAACAATGATAACTCAGAGGATTTCTCTGTTTTCAGTTAAGCACATATTTCTCTATTTTCTCGTCTATAGAGTACCTTAAAGATTCAATATTTGAATCCCTAAAATACTACATAGAGAAGAAATTTACAATCTCTACATCTTGTTATTCAGATTTTATTGTAGAGTTTTATCCATACATTTTCATATAGCCAAGGAATGATAATCTTAGAATTACAACAACAACAACAGAAAAGAGTTTTCTATTTCTATTTATACAACTGCCAGATAGGTAACTATCTTCAAGAGTAACGACAAAACAACCAACCCAGCTAAGAGTTGTTCTCAACAAATCTGTAACATATGAGTTCATATTGCTGCATAGAAAGCACAACTGTCCACCATAGAAAATCATAACCTCTAATGCATGAATGTAAATACTCAGTCAAGGCATCATATTGACTGAGATGCAGAGAGCAGTTAGAATAAAATGGTGATTATAAACCAATATGAGCAGCATGAAACACATAAATAAAAATACCAGACAAATCTGTAACTCCCATGGCTCCATCAACCACTGTCGAGCTTCCAACTAGAAATGCACCAAATAGACCTTCCAAAAAACCACTTATAAAACCGTTACAGTCAGCAACAGCAGAAATGTAAACACTCAAGATGGCAGCCAAGCTAGGGTTCGATACCCAACTAAAAGAATAACCTCAAATTTTTTTCCCTATTCCTTTAATATTTCCATCGATGACACATTATGCCGAAGGAAAATTTAATGTCACCAGATAATCTTATGTTTGTTGCTTTCACCAAGACCCATTAGAGTTGGGAGAAGTCATAATGAATACATAATGTCACACCAAGAGCTCATAACATCCTTCTAGTCGATGACACAAAAAGGTTCTCTCACCGAAATGAAACCATCATTTGCTATTGCTATAGCTTTAGATATTGGAGAGACCTCATATAGATCAACTTTGTTATACCGAAATTCATTTATTTGACTTTGTTGACAAGACACACCATCCTCACCATGACCTCTCATCAATGAAAGAGTCTCACTGAAAATACTTTTCAACTCTTATGTGTCGCTGTAGCCTACAATCTTCAGGGAGACCTCTCGAAGAATACTTTGACATACTAAAAAGAAACTTTATTCATTGAGTCACTGAGACAATGCCAATCTCTCACTGAACGCACTTCATAAGACTTAGTCGACAAGACCAAAAATTGTGCTATGACATTCCACCAAAGAAAAAATCTTGCTGATATGCATCCATCCACCACCGGTTGGTGTGACATTGCATATTCGTTATAACCTCACACCGAAGCCTTAAGCTCTTGCCGATGAGTTTCCATTTAATCTTCGATCAGTGTGACATACCAATATCACTGAGACCACATACTGATGAAATAACATATGTCGATAGAGATCACTTTCAGTCGCTGAAACGAAAGACAAGTCTTGCTGAAATAATCTTTCTTGTGCCGGTCGCCAAGACACAAAACGCTCGATGAAACAACATGCCGATAGGTATTTCTTATGCCGATGAACCACCTTATGAGTTAGTCAATGAGACCCAACTCATTCGGTAAGACCTCCCAGTGGTGAACACAACTCATGCCAATAGACCTTTCCACTGTCGCCAAGATGATGGGAATGTCATGCCGAAAGTAGCCTATATGTTAAATTCAATTGACATGACAATAGAAATGTCTTGCTGATAGGCAACATAGACATTTCAAAGTGGATCGGGGAGACCCTGCCATACTCATGCCGATATGTGTAAGCTTGAATGAGAAACAACCAATACCTATGATATGCAAAAAGAACCATCCTGACAAGGAAACCAACAAAAAGATATTTTTTCATCAAGGACAAACCATAAACAGAACTGAGATCCAACAAACTCCCCCTTTGTCCTTGATGGAAAAACACAAATGACTCTCCCCCTTTTTGCCTCAAGGAAAAGAACAGAAGAAAATGTGCATTGCCATAACACAACTGAGAAGCCTACCAAAATATCATGAGAAACAATTGCAAAAAGAAAGAGTACCAGTGCAACAACCAAGATTGTAGGAGAGCTTTAAGTGAATCAAAACATATAACATGCTCCCCCTAAGCAGTAGCTTGGAGATTCAGTGAAGTAACAATTGAGAGATAACTCCTAATTGAAGTCTCAGCCTTTCAAATAACTCTTTTGTGAAGGGCTTGGTAAAAATATCAACCACCTGATCTTGAGATCCAACAAACTGTAAGCAGACTTCATTAGCCAAAACCTTTTCTCGAAGAAAGTGAAACTTGATAGCAATATGTTTAGTGTGAGAGTGCATAACAAGATTTTTTGAAATATTTATCACACTAGTGTTATCACAAAGAATGGAAACAGGTTTAGAAACATCAACACCCACATCTGAAAGAGTCTGACTCATCCATAGTACTTGAGTACAACATGAAGTGGCAATAATGTATTCTGCTTTAGCAGTAGAAAGAGAAACATATACTTATTTCTTGTTGTGCCATGCAACTAAACGATCACCAAGAAAGAATGCAGCACCACTGGTGCTTTTCCTATCATCCAAACAAACAACCTAGTCAACATCAGTATAAGCAATCAAAGAGAAATTATTGCTTCTAGGATACCAAAGACCATAATCAACAGTGCCTTGAATATATTTAAAAATCCTTTTAACAACAGTGACATGGGATTCTTTAGGGGATGCCTGATACTGTGCAATAGTGAAAATTGCTTGCATAATGTCAGGTCTAGAGGTGGTTGAATATAAACGACTGTTGAACATTGATCTATATTCAATTTGATTTGTATCAGGAGAATCATCAACCTTAGTAAGTTTGCATCCAGTAACCATTGGAGTGCTAACTGGATGACATTCATCCATCTGAAATTTCTTAAGTGTCTCTCTAGCATACTTGGTTTGAGAAAGAAATATTCCATTTTCACATTGAGAGATTTGAAGACCCAAGAAGAAATTTAATTCTCCTAATAATGACATTTCAAATTTAGATTCCATTAGCTGAGAGAATTTTTTACTCAAAGTAACATTTTTGCAGCCAAAGATAGTATCATCACCATAAATTTCAACAACCAAAATATCAAAACCTTCAGTTTTAACATAAAGATTACTGTCTACACCTCCTCTAACAAAGCCATTAAAAATTAAATGACTGTCCAGCCTAGAGTACCAAGCTCTAGGTGCTTGTTTTAAGCCATAGAGGGCCTTTTTCAATCTGTAAACATGATCAGGCTTATCTTTGCAAATAAATCCTTCAAGCTATTCGACATAGACCTCTTCATCTAAATAGCCATTTAAAAAAGCAGTTTTGACATTCATTTGATAAACAATAAAGTTTTTGTAAACATAATAAGCCAAGAATATTCTGATAGATTCTAGTCTAGCAACAAGTGCAAAGGTTTCACCAAAATCAATACCTTCTTGTTGAGCATATCCTTTGTAGACAAATCTTTCTTTTTTGCGAATAACATTACCATTTTCATCAACCTTGTTTCTGTATATCCATTTGCCTCCAATGACATTCTTGTCACCTGGTCTTGGGACTAACTCTGATCTATAAACTAGGATGTTAAAGTTTCCCAAAACTTAATCCAATTACAGATTTAATTCCCAATCCAACAGTAATGCATGATCATGTATCTTAACCATTGAAATTATGAAACTGAGTAATGCTTTCAAACACTTTAAAACAATTATCTATAATAACATTCATGAGAGAACATAACACCAAAATAAATGAGAGAATAAGAAAGAGATGGAAGATAGACACAAACAACTTGATAATGGAGTTCACTCAATTTGAGCTACGTCTCCGAGTCCACTTCTCAACGTTGGACCACTTTATAGATATCCCAAGCTTCAATAGCCTTCTTTCAATATCCAAGCTTTAATCACTCACAATCTCTCTGCAATTTTACATTTTTTGGTATAATCAACACCTTGTAATTTCTCTCCCAAAAATTCCTCCAAAGAATATAAAATTTTCTCTCAAAAAACACGTTCGAATTATTTCTCCAAAAAAAATGCCTCAAGGCCCTATCACATCACCTCCTTTTATACATAAATTTTGCATATGGGGTTAAAAACCACCATAATAAATAAAATAACAATTTAATCCCCCTCCTTTGGATTTTATAATTATAAGCCTTACAAAAAAACACTAACCCGTTTATATAAAACAATAACTTCCCCATTTAAAAATAAAACATTAAACAACCCCTTAATAAAACATTTGGAATTTGTTTTTAATCCCTTGTCTTATTATATTCACAGGCTATTTGAGTTTATGGGGTTAAGTTTAAAAATAAAATAACAATTTAGTGTTATTTTAGGAGGTTTAGTTTATTTTTTATGAGTTAATTTCATTGATTTTAGGAGATTTGGATCCCACCAAACCCGGTTGGGATCCCACAAAATCCGATGGATTTTTGTGAGATAAAATAATCCTCCACACCTTATTTTCAAAAATAAATCATGGTACGTGAATTTTGTGAGAATTTTTTCCACATCACCTAAAATTTCCACGTCACCATCTAGTCAATTGCCATGTCACATGCTGACATCATCATTTTGACTAAAACTTTGAATAGCTCTATTTTCCTCATACGGACTCCATTTTCAAAACCGAGGATAGTTTCAGAATCAAAACGACAAGCACTACGACTTGGTGTCATTTTTGCTTGGATTTGAGACAATCAAATTTTCACCTTTTTGAATGCTTGATTCACCTATTTGACCAAACCTTTGACCAAGCATAACTCTGGCATATGACCTCCTTTTGACATGATTCAGGTTGAATCAAGATCATGTCAACAAGCTCTAACCAATGATGTCAGTTTTGAGAGATTTTGAGACTGATATTTTTGAGATTTTGGGATCCTCCTGGATGAAACTCCCAAGTCTGATTTTTCTCAATCTGATCAATTTCTTCCTATATAGAATTAATCCAACATGAATATGTGAGAGGTTCATTAAAATTTTTAGGCTCAAACTGAGTAACTAAACAAAAAGCAATTTGTGCCTTTTCATCAGATTCTGCAGCCTTTCTTCTAGTTTGAACTCCTACATTTTTATCCCCAATAATCCGATCTTTGGGGTGATATATAGCTAGAGTTTTTGAAGGAGCATTTGATGCAACCTTTTCATGACTTACTTTTTCATTTTTAGGGCTTGCTGATTCAGCAATAGACTTTGTTGTTTCAACTCTTTCTAAAATTATTTCAAGTTCAAGTTCTTCTTCCTCATTATCCTGCAAAGATTTAGTAAACAAATGTGGTCTTTCATCAAATTTTACATTAACAAATTCAACAATCTTATTAATCCTTTTGTTAAGGCATTTATAAGCTTTGCTATGAGTTGAGTATCCCAAAAAGATACCCTCATCACTCTTTGATTGAAAGCTCCCAAGGTTATCATCATCTTTCTTGATAAAACACATACTTCCAAAAAATTTAAAGTGTTTGATAGAAGCAGTTTTTCCATACCAAAGTTCATAAGGAGTGTGTTTGGATTTCACCCTAAGCTGTACTCTATTCAAAATGTATACAACTGTATGAATATCTTCTTTCTAATACATATCAGTCAACTTAGCTTCATCTAGCATGGTTCTAGCCAATTCTTTTATAGTTCTATTCTTACATTCAACTACCCTATTTTGTTGAGGTGTTTTTATTGCAGCATACTGTCTTTTAATGCCGTGCTATTCATAGTAATCAATAAAATCTTGAGAAGTGAACTCACCTCCTTTGTCAGATTGTAGACATTTAAGTTTCAGATCAAATTCCTTTTCAACCATTTTACAAAAATTTTGAACCTTCCAAAGGCTTCTGATTTGTGCTTAAGAAATGTGACCCATATCATTCTAGTATAATCAACCACAAACAACATAAAGTACCTTTCACCATTAATAGACATTGTTCTGGTTGGTCCACATAAATCAGTGTGCACAAGTTGTAAAGGTTTTGAAGAAGAATGTTCCTTTGTTTTGAAGCTGATTTTAGTTTGTTTACCACTTAAGCATTCTTTGCACATAGAGTTTTCTAGCTTGCTAAGAACTAGTAGACCTCTAACATTCTGATTTTTACTAATTCTAACTAGATTTTCAAAGTTTATGTGTCCTAATCTTTTATGCCATAACCAGTTCTCTTCAATTTGGCCCATTAGACACATACCTTGATTATTGTCATTGCATGATGAGTCAAGAAGATTGTACACATTTCCTTTTGTCCTCCTTCCAGCTGCAACAACCTTTCCAAGCTTGTTCTTAATCTCACATCCCTGCGAAGTGAAAAGAACATGATAACCACTATCACAGATTTGACTAACACTTAGAAGATTGTGTTTGAGACCTTCCACATAGTACACATTATAGATAGGAGTGTCTTCATTCATAAGAAGTGAACCTCTACCTTTAATTTGAATACCAGAGTTATCACCAAACTTAACATAACCACCTACATAATCTTCAATATTTATAAACTTATCCTTGTCGCCAGCCATATGGTTAGAACATCCACTATCTAGGACCCATAAGTCCTTTTTCTTGGAATGAAAATTAGTTTGAGCTAACATAGTTTGTTCAATGTTGTTAGTAGTCTTAGGTTTCCAAACCTTTTTAATTTTCTGCTGTTTCGATTGTAGATCAGTTCTGCATTGTTTGACAGAATGTACCAAGGCATTGCATTTAAAACATCTGATTTGTCTAACAAAACCATAGTGTTTCCTAAGACCAAACTTGGTAATTCTAGGATTCATAAGCCTACAAGTGCTCACCTTATGGCCAAATTTTTTGCAGAAAAAATAATAACCATAGAAGAAAGGATTGACACAATATGAAGATCTATTACCTCTTAAAGAATGATCATGATCCTTACCGAATTCTGAGTGATTTGAACCTGAACTTTTGACTTTAGAAGAGGGGTTTTGTTTTGCATGGTCAATTGAGCATTCAACCTTTTCAAAACCAACACCAGTTTTATCTTTGTACATCTTCTGCTTGCTGAGCATCTCATTCAGTTTTAGAGTGCTTTCATATTTTTCAATTTCCTTCCTAAGATAGACTACTTCTTATTCCATTTTTTGAATTTCATGATCTTTGTAGCTTACAGTCTCTTGAAGACAGTCTTCAAATCTTTTAGCTTCTTCAAGCTAAGTTTTCAGAGAGACCATTTCTTGATCTGGTTTATGTTCTTGAGAAAGAACTTGTTTTTTGAGTTTTCTGATCTCTTGTAAAGCACATTTCAGCTCACTTTCAAGATCTACTTCACCTTCTTCAATTTCAATGGTGTTTATATCTTCTTGCTGAGTAATCTTAGTCATGAACAAGGTTTCATCTTCTTTTGCTGATGAATCTTCAGACTCAAAATCAGTTTCATCTTTGCTAAACAAACTCTTCTTCTTTATGAAGTTGAAATTACATTTAGGTCTAAAGGCCTTCTTCTTAGGATATTTTTCAGTTGTCTTGTTGTCACAGATTTGATCATCATAAGGACACTTTGCAGCAAAGTGACCTATTTTGCCACAGTTAAAACATTTAAATGGAATTTTTCCCTTATATTTTCCTGATCCCTTTTTAAATCTTCTAACAAAATGGGATTCTTTAGAATTAGACAACTCTGATTCACAGACTTCAACTTTTTCTTTCTTTTCAGTGTTAAAGGTAGTTTCTTTTCTTGTTGAATTGTTTTTGCTAGTTCTCATTTCATAGGTAGTAAGTATTCCTTGCAGGATGTCTAGGGTAAGCTGATCAAAGTGTTTCTTTTCTTCTAGGGCAGAAACCTTAGATTCAAATTTGGATGGTAAGGTTCTAACAACCTTTGTGACTACATCAAATTCATTAGCATCTTGACCTATACCTTTCATTGCATTGACAACTTCATCAACTCTTAGGATTTATTCAACCACTTTTTCATCATCCTTCATTTTCAACTCCTCAAACTGATGCTTGAGTGTAATTATTTTTGACAGTTTGAGTTTCTCATTCCCTTGATATATAGTTTCAAGTTTTTCCCAGATTTCATGAGTAGATTTGCAATGCATGACTTTAATGAACACATCTTTAGTTAACCCACAGAAGATGGAATGCTTAGCTTTGGCATTTGTTTCATACCTTTTTTTTTTCTGCAGGATTAGTGGGAATAGAGGCTGGTACATTGTAAGCATTTATAACCATGCTCCAAACATCAACATCAAAAGAAATAAGAAAAGCTTCCATTTTGATTTTCCAGAACACATAATCTATTCCATCAAATAACAGAGCTCTAGTTACAGAGGCACCATCTTGAGAAGTTAAAATGACACTGAGAGTGGGGGGTGAATCAGCGTCTTAACAGATTTGACCAATTTTCAAAAAATTCAAAAACATAGCTCAGATTTGATCTCAATATTATTCTGATTATTGCATTCATGAGTTGAATGTAATCATTCATAAATAGAATTGAGAAAAGTATTAATCCCAACAGTGTACTGAAACAACAACATAGTAAGGCACTGAGAATAGAGAAGAACAGAGTGACACAAAATTTTCCAAGTGGAAAACCCTCCTAGGGTATAAAAACCACTCCCTAAATTCCTTCTAGGCTTAATCTTTTAATCAACTATTCACAATGCCTTATAGGCTGATTTTTGAGCACCCACTCAAGGAGCACTAACCACTCATTTAGAGATATCTATCTCAAGAAGTACCAACCCCTCAAATTATGAATTGAACAACAATGATTATTCAAAGGATTTCTTTGTTTTCAGTTAAGCACATATTTCTCTGTTTTCTCATCTACAGAGTACCTTAAAGATTCAATATTTGAATCCATAAAATACTACATAGAGAAGAAATTTACAATCTCTGCATCTTGTTATTTATATTTTATTGCAGAGTTTTATCCATACATTTTCATACAACCAAGGAATGATAATCTTAGAATTACAACAACAACATAAAAGAGTTTTCTACTTCTATTTATACAACTTCTAGATAGGTAACTGTCTTCAGGAGTAATGGTAGAACAACCAACCTAGCTAAGATCCGTTCTCAACAAATCTATAACTTATGAGTTCATATTGCTATATAAAAAGCACAACTATCCACCACAAAAAATCATAACCTCTAATACATGAATGACAATACTCGGTCAGGGCATCATATTGACTGAGATGCAGAGAGTAGTTAAAATAAAATGGTGATTATAAACTAGTATGAGTAGCATGAAACGCATAAATAAAAATACTAGACAAATCTGTAACTCCCATGGCTCCATCAACCATTGTCGAGCTTCCAGCCAGAAATGTGCCAAATAGACCTTCCAAAAAACCATAGTAAAAATCCTTACAATTAGCAACAACAGAAACGTAAACACTCAAGATGGCAACCAGGCTAGGGTTCGATACCCAGCTAAAAGAATAACCTCAAAATTTTTTCCCTATTCCTTTAATATTTCCATCGATGACATGTTATGCCAAAGGAAACTTTAACATCGCCAAACAACCTTATGTTTGTTGCTTTCACCAAGACCCATTAGAGTCAGGAGAAGTCATAACGAATACATAATGTCATGCTGAGAGCTCATAACATCCTTCTGGTCGATGAGACAAAAATGTTATCTCACCAAAATGAAACCATCATTCGCTATCGCTATAGCTTTAGATATCGGAGAGACATCATATAGATCAACTTTGTTATACCAAAAGTCATTCATTTGACTTTATCGACAAGACACACCATCCTTGCCATGACCTCTCATCGATGAAAGAGTCTCACTGAAAAGATTTTTCAACTCTTATGTGTCGCTGTAGCCTACAATCTTTAGGGAGACATCTCGAAGAATACTTTGACATATCAGAAAGAAATTTTATTCACTGAGTCGTTGAGACAATTCCAATCTCTCGCCGAACACACTTCATAAGACTTAGTTGGCAAGACCAAAAATCTTCCTATGACATTCCACCGAAGAAAAAATCTTGTCGATACACATCCATCCACCACCGGTCGGTGTGACATTGCATATTCGTTATAACCTAACACCGAAGCCTTAAGCTCTTGCCGATGAGTTTCCATTTAATCTCTGATCAATGTGACATACCAATATCACTGAGACCACATACCAATGGAATAAAATATGCCGATAGAGATCACTTTCAGTTGCCGAAACAAAAGACAAGTCTTGCTGAAATAATATTTTTTGTGCCGCTCGCCAAGACACAAAACGCTCGATGAAACAACATGCCGATAGGGATTTCCTATGCCAATGAAACACCTTATGATTTAGTCTATGAGACCTAACTCATTTAGTAAGACCTCCCAGTGGTGAACACAACTCATGCCGATAAACCTTTCCACTATCGCCAAGACAATGAGAATGTCACACCGAAAGTAGCCTGTATGTTAAATTCAATCGACATGACATCAGAAATGTCTTGCCAATAGGCAACACAAAAATTTCAAAGTGGATCAGGGAGATCTTGCCATACTCATGCCAATATGTGTAAGCTCGAATGAGAAACAACCAATACTTGTGATATGCAAAAAGAACCATCCTGACAAGGAAACCAACAGAAAGAGATTTTGTCATCAAGGACAAACCATAAACACAACTGAGATCCAACAGTTTGTACCTCAAGGGAACCTTGACGTTGCCTATGCTCTCATCATCATAAGAACATGACCCCCCTTCAACAAGAAAAAATTCCATGCGTTTACAAAATTTTCTTCTAATATTTTGACATCTAGTTGATCTCCCTCTTTTAGACATACTACATGTCTCGCTTTCCTCTTCTCTTCTTGAATTTACCTTACTCAAGGAAGACAGATCTGAAAAATACCTATTTGGTGGTACCTGCATTCATAAGGATGTTGGATGAAGTTCTTTCATGGTGATGTGATCCTAAGGTGACATTATGATTAATCTATCATTTCATCGCTAGAATTTCACAGGTTATAAGGTAATCAAGTCTTGATAGATTGCAAGTTATTGTTACTACCGTCCAAATGTGTCCATCACAAATCAAATCTACTTAATGTTTTAAATCCCAAACTTTGTAACAAGTGTTAAATGTGACTATGGTCCACTAGTTACACAACCAAGGCCTCAAATGTATTCTCTAATTGTAATAAAAGGAATTTTTCTCTTCATTCAAGTAAATAAACTTGAAGGGAAACACCACCAAATGGTTTATTGGACACCTACATGACTAAAAATAGAAGAAAATTTACATTTAATTTCCATATATCTAAGTGGTTAATGGGGAGGGAGTGTGTACTAGGCCTAGTTAAGTCATCATAAGTTTATGCTTTGGCAATAATTTTTTTCAAGTTATCTTAAATCTTCTTATGTCTAATTGCTAGGAGAATTTTGGTATGTTTTAAGGTAGAATGATTGATGAAAGAGCCCAAAGATCCTTTCTCCATGGTATTCATGTAAACATAGCAGCAGTCTTCTCTTATACGGTTGGACATGATTTAAAGAACTTAGCTAGGAATTATTCATTTAACCTAAGGTTTTCTCATAATGCCATCATTGGAAAAGTATGATCAAATTATTCTATTATGAAGAATTGGTCTATGTGCCTCTAGTAACCACTATAAATGTTTGTAAGGATAAAATGACTAATTGCATCAGGTAGGAGAGAATCAACTTTGAGTTCTTCAAAGATTATATTCCTCTATTCATAATTTTTAAGGGTTGTGTGTGGAGGAGGTTATCACTACCAATAAGGGAGGAGAGCTTTCCTTGTGATGGAACTTCAAATTTTTTCTCTTTGTGTTCCATTTTTATCTTGCATTATGTCTCTAGTCATCTATGGTGTTTGGGAAAAAGCCTAAGGTTGGGGTTTTACCTTTGTCTTCATGTAAAACCCTAGTGTTTATCTTACGCCTTGGGTGGGATCTTTTGGGCCGTTACTTTTTGGAATATCACAAGGTGGTCCAATTGGCTGGTGACACGTGTGCTTTCTGGCCCAATGCTTGTTTGCTCCTTCATTTTCTATAAGAATGATTTCAAGGCTAGAAGTATGGGTTAGCAAGTTAGATATTTTTGGTCGAGTCTAGATGAAGTTGCAGAGCAAATTGTAAAGTCTGATGGTTTTAGGGAAAATGAAATTTAGGTTTTGAGTCATTCTATAGTAGGATTTGAATTCATGGGGATTTAATATTTTATGATAGTACTGGCATTTGAATTGATATGATTAATTAGAATTCATG
This sequence comes from Sequoia sempervirens, assembly GCA_007258455.2. Classification (NCBI taxonomy): domain Eukaryota; kingdom Viridiplantae; phylum Streptophyta; class Pinopsida; order Cupressales; family Cupressaceae; genus Sequoia; species Sequoia sempervirens. The sequence goes on along the minus strand of VDFB02058242.1, from coordinate 299,557,768 downwards.
TCTCTATTGTATAAGCGTATCTAAATTTTGAATAAAATGATCAAGGGTTGTTTTGTTCATCTCACTGTTGTGGTGTGTATGATTCTTGTTTTAGCTTTGATTCAAGGAATTAATTAAAATACTTGAATGATATTGTAGGTGGATATGTTTTGTATAAGGATTTGATAAGTATTATTAGGTTAGAATACATATTGATGAGATTGTAAATCAATGTTATCAAGGATCTTATATGTTATGTGTTAAATCTATCATAAACCCTTAGATGCTTATAAATTTGATTCCTGCAATGGATATATGGCATTGATCTAAGTTGTACTTATTCGTATGGTTCAATATTTGTTTACCTTTACCTAGAGCTTGCTACAAATTGCAAATCAATGACTATCTTATACTGTGAAATGTTGTTGTAGTTATCTCATGCTCCAAATAGTTGATATTATTGATAAACAACCAATTCTATTTGGTATTATCCTATTATGTTGAGCTATTAAATGAGATTATCTATTTTGTTGTTAATGTTGTTTATGATGATGGTGCAGAGGTTGTAAACACATTAAGGGATCACCCTCCCAGGTCTTGCAGAGCCCAAAGTGTAGGAGGTCTTTAAAATCCTCATCAGTTGGTCCAGGTCCTTCGAGCTACCCTTTATTGGAATTGGAAATTCCATAGGTAGATGAGAAGATCAACTTGCTTACCATAAAAAAACCAACACCTTGCATATGTTTGTGGTGGAGGTATTAAAGAAGAATTGTATGCCTCTATTTCCATTCGTTAGATCTACCTTAGCGTAGCATATACTTGGGCTAAGTCTACAATTGCTTTAGACTCATGCGATGAAGGCTATGCGTGATGAAATCCTAGACCTCAACCAATATGTGGGTAGATTAAGGGAGTTTTTCCAAGACCTGAGGCTGGTCAATAAAAATGTGAAAGACTAAGCTATTTTTTTTTTGTCTTATCTTATACCATTTTACTAGAATGGGGGTGCCAATGTACGAGAAGATCTTTGGAAACTAGGCATGAAAATTGCAATTTAAAGAGAATGGGGGTGCCAAACTTATAGTACTCATTTCCCCTTGGTCATCGATTTTCCCTCAGTGCCCTCAACCTCATCCTTAGTGCTGGTTTTGACCTTGTTTTCACTCCTCCAAACTCTTCCTCGGTGCTGATATTGACCTTGTTTTCACTCCTCCAAACTCTTCATCGACGCTGGTATTGACCTTGTTTTAACTCCAAACTCTTCCTCGGTGCTGGCATTGACCTTGTTTTCACTACTTCAAACTCTTCCTCAGTGCTGGTATTGACCTTTCACTTCTCCAATTTGACAAGCTACAACCTGGTTTCATTAGGTTTTACAATATGTTAATTAAATTGAAAATTTTGGCACCATTTAGCTAGGTTTTAATATTCTACAATATAGTTATATATATATTAGCTATATTTTACATAATAAATAATATAATTATTCAACTTATTATAATTAATAATTAATAATAAGTATATTTTTATATAATACAAAATATAATTAATATAATATATATTTAATATAATAGTAATATATATTAATATGAGAGAGAGAAACTAAATTTTGATTGGTTGTATCATGTCAACAATCCAAGGATGGCATGTGTCCTTGGGGAGTTATGCTCAAGGTAGCATGCCATTTGATTAAATATATGATAATTCTCCTTTAAGACCTCTTTAATGTACCCATTGCACACTTAAGGAGACAAAGATAAATATAGGGAAGAAAATATAGAGAGAGGGAGATAATGACAAACATACAAATAGTTCAAGGGAGACAAAGAGATAGAGAGGGGTAGAGAGATAAAGAGATAAGGATGAATAGATAAAGATATAGGGAGGGTGATTGATATATCTCTCCCTATCACTCTCTATATCTCTATACTATCTATGTCACTCCCTCTTCCCCCCTCTATCTATTGAGCTATCTCTCCCTCTCCCCCTTTCTTTGTCATTCACTCCATCTCTCCCTCCATCTCTCCTAATCTATATCTCTATCTCTATTTCTCTTTTTATCTCCCTCTCACTCCTCTCTCTATCTCTTTCTATCTATATCCCTTTCTCTCCCCCCTCTCTCTATCTCCCCCTCTCTACATCTCACCATCTCTCCCTCCCTATTCCCCCTATCCATTGACTCTCTATCTCCACCTCTCTTCCTTTCTCTTCCCATATATCTCCATCTCTCTTTCTCTTCCCATATATCTCTATCTGTCTCTCATTCTCTCCCCATCTATCTCTATCTCCCCATATATTAACTAAAAAGCAATGCAACCATACAATAGTATATGTTAGTAAAACTATAATAGTGTTTTACTAAACTATAAGTAACACTTATCTTTCTAATGTCAAGCCTTCTTATAAAAGTATTTTTTTATTAAACTATAAGTATATTATTGTCACCACTCTTCATTCAACATGAAATGCCAAATGTAGCAATTGTTGTGTTGCTTTTGTCAAGTTTCATTAACCAAGCCATTTACTAGGTTGAATAAAGTTGTGTTATGACCCTAAATCTCTTTAAAATAATTAGACAATATTAGTGAGATTAGGAAGGGGAGAAAACTAAACTCCTTAAAAATAGGGGTAGTTGTGGGTTTGTTAATTTTCTTTGTATACTATATACTTAGTTCCTCTAGGATAAATAAGTCACTTTAGATTATTTTCTTAGTTGTGTATCCTAACTAATATAGAGTAAGCTTTTTCATTTTAATTGACTACTACATAATAGTTTTTGTTGAAAGAACTGTTTCCATTCTTTGTAGTTTTTACATTGGAATACAATTCATATTTAATTTCATGCCAATATACTTCTTTCATAAAGATATTTTTTTCAAATAAGTGCTTCATAACTCATGTAATCAAATCATAATTAACCTATGAAAAAGGCAATAGGAATTTTCTAAAGAAAATAACACTTGACCCAATCATAAGTGTATGGCCTTTGAAGAAAGGAGTGATCCACCTAAACAATAAAAACTACTTGATTTAGACCTGGGTGTAGACATCGAAAATATACAGATTGATATCACACTCTGATCTACTAACATCGTTTCTTCCTAAATCATCCCTCGGTCTAACTGTTTAATCAAATTCCCTTATCTGATTAAATTCATCAATATTCGTCTCTTAATTAAATAAATTATTTTGTCTAATTAATTCACTTTCCCTTGTTAATTAAATCAATTCATCTAATCTAATTATCCCTATTTAATTAAATAATCAATTTATTTGATTAAATCTCTAAAGTATATATGTTAAATTAAATAAAGTAAAACCTTATTTAATTTAATCTAACACCATTCCTTTTAATTAAATAAATCAAAATCTTTATTTAATTAGCCTCTTATCATATTCCTCTCTTTTTGATTTAAATTAATCCAAAAATCTAAATCAAATTGTCAAATCAGTTAAATATCCCCTTAAATTAATCAAATCGATTAATTTAATCCTAATCACTCAAATCCTCTAGATTTTGCAACTTGCACAATTAAATCATTTATTTGATTTAATAATTCCCTATTTTCATTCAAAAAGGCATCTAAGTGGGAATATTCCTCAAATTTGAAATCTCCCCCCAAAAGGACTTGTCCATCCAACAAAGCATTTAAAGCTCTTACATTGTCTCTTACATGTCTCCCACTTGGCATTTAACTCATTTTTCATCCCCCTAAACATGTCATCTCATCAAATTCAAATTTCAAACTTGCACATGGATCAAAACTTGCTCAACCTTCATCCTCTCACATGTTGACAAGTGCCATTATATCATTGGTTGAATCTTTGTCCCACATTGATCAAATTTGGACATCTCTTCAACTTATCAATCTATAAATAAAGATCTTATATCCTTATTTCATCATCCACATCTCAAGCAAAGTTACCATGCTAAAATACTTAGCAATTCTCATCCATCTCATTGAATCATAGCTAGGTTTTTTGTAGATTTTAGCTTGGAGCATTCATCAATCTTCATCAAAGTGGATCACAATCTTCATCAAATCATCAAAGCTAGCATTGGAGTTGGGAAAGGGCCAATTTTCACATCAAATTTGCACCAACTCCCTCAAGAGATCAAGAATTTACATTGCTTTCATAGGATTTAATCTCTTTGTTGATTTCTCATTGTATTGCTTTCATTGTCCTATTTACATCACTGATAAATGGATTTCTTGAGGAATCATGTTTCTAACTTGCATTTCAATCTTATAATGTGTTTGTTTGTTGTGTTTTGCAGGTATTAGGATCATGGTTCACATATTGGTGCTAGAAGGAGGGCTAATCAACAGTATCTACAAATTTTTTAAAAAATTTCGGCATTTTTTACAGTTCTGTTCATAAATCCGCGTTTTAGCGCCCGTGATCACTGTTATAGCGCCCTTAATCATTCTTGCAGCACCTTTAATCACTGTTATAGCACCTTTAATCATTCTTGCAGCGCATTTAATCATTCCTACAGTGCATTTAAGCATTAATGCAGCAATCTTGATCATTCCTACAACGCATATGATCATTCCTGCAGCGCCCATGATCACTGTTTTAGCGCCCATGAGTCAGTTTTAAAATGACCATATCTTGGTCATACAAAGGTCTTTTTTGATGCTTTTTTTTTTGAAATAGGGTATAATTTCGTAAGCTATCCAATGGTGTAAGTTTTTCTTAACTATAAATATGCTAAAAATTTTCAAATTTTCATTTAAAGTAAGAACACATGATAACTTGGCTAAGTTTTAGGGTGTTTTGGTAAATGATTCATCTAATCCCTATATCCTTTTGTTTCTTTTGATCTCATCTAACATTTTGATCACTTTTTCAGGTTGGAAATAAAATCAAAAGAAAGAGGAGCATGGGAATGATATTTTGTCTAATCAAAGTGTTTTTTAACACTTAAGTGTTTGTTTAACCCTTCTTCAAGAATTTGTCATCCTTCTCCTTCTTAGGACACTAGTTTTCAATTGGGCTTAAAAAAAACCTTTTTCATTTCTTGCAAAGGCTAAAATGAACTTTAGGATCACAACTTACTAGATTTGGTTTATTGGATTAACAATTGAACAAGGCAGTTTCTCACACTTCATTTGGTGCTTTAAAATGAAATAATCATTTCTTTGAGGGTTTAAAAAGAACAAGTGTACCTTTGTTTGTTTGTGAGGGCTTACTTAGACTAAAGCCATTGGAAAAGGATGTATATGCTTCTCTCGCGCTTTATAGCGATCTTGAGAATCAAAAGGTATTTTCCATGACTTTGGGTTGAGATAAAGCAATCACCTCCACACTTCAATTTGGGCTTAAAATTGAACAAACTATTGTGCGAGTGTGAGTGGGGGCTTTGTTGCGTATATTCTCTCTCCTTGTTGCCTACAAGGATTGATCAAGTTATGAATATTGTTCTTCATTCACTTTTGTTTATCCTAGAGGGCCTGCCTTGGGGAAAAAAGTACTCACCCAAGGGAACGACTCAACCGGTAACACTCTAAAGCCAAGAGTATTTCCAACCGGGATATAAATGTGGGTATTGGTTAAACGCCATTATCACGTGGTTGGCTTCGACAAGATGGATCCGAAAGGGGACTCTTGCCATATGGTTCAATCTCCATGAATGTAAAGTCCTTATTAAAACCCTTGTTTAGAAAAGGCCAAAATCCTATCTGTTTGTTGGTGCAAGAACGGTCGTTCTGAAGCCGCCCCATAATTTTATGGCTTTTAGTAGAGATGGAAAGCATGCCATGGGAGTTTCATGGGTGTTGGTGCTTGGCTGCCCCGTATAAGTGAGTGCCGTGGAGGGGAGCCAGTGGGGTCAAGCATCTAACCATCCACTAAAAGTAGGCATAGCTGGACTTGTCCAAGTGGGGACTCAACAAACATTGTCTATCACATACATAGGATTGTACTTATTCTTGGGATACAAAATGCATTGCTTGATCGAAAACATCATGGAAACAAACACTTAACATCATCCAAATTTCAAACCCTTTTGAAGACAAATACCATTGACTCAATCCATATGTTATTGCTTTCCCTTGGGATTCACATCCTTAGAGGTTTCTAAGCATTGGATTAAATCTTAATTTGTCTTCTTAAGTAAACAATAGGAAAACCTTTGCCTTAAGTTCATTGAATTTCCACATAACATATCTTGTGGGGTTTGAAGAAGTTAGGACATTGGACATTTAGTTTGAAAATCTAATCAAGAAAGTGTTTGTGGTAAAATAAATTCACTAATCAAGATGAAATCAATTGAACCCAACTCATGTGCTTGTGTATCTTTTGTCTTATGGTCTTTTGAGCAAACATTGATCTTTTGGTTTGAATGGAAAAGCATGTTATTCAAAACCTTGGCCTTGTAAACAAGTCCTTCTTAGGTTCATTTAGGATCAAAATCAAACACTTCATCCATCCAAAAATTTATCAAAATTCATCCATCCAAACAACTTTAGAACTTTTAAAACATCATTCTAGACTTGGGTAAATCATCCTTAAATCAAATCAAAGTCATTTGTTTAATTAGGTGTGTGGGAATGCATCCTTTCTCATACATTTAATTAAAACAACCATCCTTTGAACAAGTTCATCCTAAGATCACATCCAACATCTTAGGGTTTACAAGTTCATTATCCAATCAAATCAAATCCTAAGTCTAGCATTGATCCAAAGTCCCTAAACATTACACACTCATATCATTCACCCCTTTCATCCTTCATCTCGTCATTGGTCCTAAGAACCTTAGAGGTCACTTTTCATAACAAGGTCAAAACACAAGAAGAACATGGAATATAAACTATATTCATACATCATGAGCGGTCCAAACCAACCAAACTATCCAAGCCTCACGAAGTCATGGGATTATGGAAACTCACATCCATACATAGGATCACTATCTCCTATGAATATCAATAGGACAACAAATGTGAGTATGCCCAATCTGAATTTTGAAACACATCTCCCCATGATAGATTTAAATCAAAGTCCAAACTTACAAGTCTATCCTCCAAACAATCAATACATGAGTCTTCAAATGAGAAACATCATCCCACCAAATCCCTACTTTCCAAATGTGGATGTACCAAGTGCAAGTTTTTGAAACATGAATCCTAACTTGGAAAACTTTGGAAAAATGATTCCCAATACCAACAATGTTCATCCTATCATGCCAAATTTGAACATCATCCCAAATCAGAACATTATCCAAAGTCAATTTTCCCATAATCCCATTCAAAAACCACAAGTAGGCATCCCAAATCTGCTTAAACAAAAGCCAAATCAACTATCTCAAGTGAGTCAAGATCAAAATCAAGAACAAATTTGGCGAGATCAAATTTTGGAACTTTCCAAAATAGTTGTGGCATTGTGCCAAGGGAAATATCCACCACCATTACCTACATCATTCCTTGGTTTAGGGCTTCCCCCTTTACCTAACACCAATCAATCCACCTAATGTCAATCAAACCATCACATCAAATCCTTCGAATATACCTTCGACATCACACCAATGGATGGTATCTAATCAAACAACAACATTGATCCCAACCAATCAAAATACGGTCTCCCAAGGACCTATCCCTTCAATCATTCCAAACACCACTATCACACCCATCACATCTAAACCCCTCACTACCATGATCACTCCGAGCACATCTCAAACACTTGTCACTACATCCAACATGATTCTAAATCCATCACCACCCCCACCACCACCAACTTCCACCACATCAAACCAATACAATGCGACATTAAAAGCTGCTTTTCAAAAGGGATTCCAACAATATCTATCCATGCAACAAGCAACACAAGCTCAACAAGTTCAACAATCCTCTCAAGTTTCCCAAGCCTCTCAAGCTACCCAACCAACACAAGCACAAACACAAAAGATGACAACTATTGGAAGCAAGGATCAAGATCAATCCATCACTGAGCACACGTTTACTTCATCCAATGATCAAATCGACATATGTCAAGGGTCACTTTTGAATCATGATCAAAATCCACCAACAAAACTCGACAATGAGGCAATTCAAGAAATATCAACATCACTTGACTCTATGGTCGAAGACATTCACAATCTTTCCACCGCAATTATCGAAAACAATGATCAAAACCTCTCCATCGAGGAGCACATTGAGGATGTATCTACACAATCCAATGATCAACTCACCATACATCAAGAGCCACTTTTTAGTGATCTCTTTCAAGGAGTGTTAGGATTATTTGATCTAATTGACATAATGCACAAGTAGTTCACCTATGATGATGTTGAAAATGTCTCTACATTGCCTTATGAGCTAGAGGACATATCTCAAGAATTTATTCCAAAGCATGATCAAAATCTTTCACCAAAATCTAGCAATGGTCCTTTTCAAAACATGTTGATCCCCTTTGACTGCATGGTTACAAATACTGAAAGAACCCTAAACTTGACACTTGAGGATATTGAACCACTTACCATGTACAATGACGACATCCAAAAACCCTTTGGAAGAAATCCATCCTTTGAAGCTACCCCATGTCAAGAACCTAGTCCAAAGCATGTCGAGAGCAACCCCAAAATAAATCAAGATCAAGAATTCGCATCTACAAGATACTACAATGATGTAATGGACACTCTCCTATCTATGCAAGATGGTCATATCCATATAGCACATAGTCCTCCATCTACCCATGAGATGCTTTCTATAGATGGACACGTAGATGATCTTTAGCTAGAACAAGATTGTGTTACACAAAAAGAGCAGATTCTTAACTCCTACAATCAAATAGAGTTGTCAACATCAAGATCAAATATGTCCCAAAGTCAGACTGAGGACATCATGAATAAAGATATTGAACATTATCCACTCAAGGAAGCAAATCAAATAGAACAAGATATTTCAGAGTTAGCAGAGCATCCAATCGAAATAACATCATCTACGGTGGTCATTTATCAGAGAATTCACTCTAAACAGGAGCTCTTGAAACATGCAGAATCAAAGCATGAGGGTACTACTTCTACCATACTGGGGGTAACTTTGTCTCAAGCAAACATCAACATAGGGAGCACAAAGAGTCCTTATGATGAAACTCGTGTCAATACTACAACCAGCCACGTCAAGAATCTTCATCCACCCATCACCACATCCATGAATTGGGACCAACTTTGAAGGAAAAATTTGAATCAAAGTACAAAGAATGTTATCAAAGAAAAAGAAGCTGAGAAGCATAATGGACAAATCAAATACATATGGATACCAAAGCATACAAAGAAAAATCATCCCTATCAAACTCCATTAGTCAAAGAAACTATGGGGAAAAATAAAAGAGGGAGAGGTATCCATCAAAGATGTCCGCAAAATCAAAAGCAAGCTTTTCAAGTGACGTACAAAGTGTATCAAGCAGTTGGTCCTAATTCCACACACACTGTCGTATCCACCCATCATTGCTCATCTTCCCAAGTTTGGAGAGTCAAAGGTTCCAAACTGTCAACCAATCCATCTCTTATCCCTAAATGCACTCCATCCACGCTTCCACACATGATATCCAATTCTCATATTAACCATGTATTGGCAATGACCCTTCATCATAAGGATTCAGAAGGAACTTTATCGCAATGTATGCACAGAGATAGAGTTAACTCTGGTATCGGCGAAGTAGATCAAGAATCCCAAAAGCTGCATTCAAGTGCACGTATATTAGCAAAGCAGCTCCTTCAGGTAGGATACCGATGGCACATTATGACAGGGGCATCTACATCAACACCACCAGGTGGTTCAGCATGAATCTTTCAGAAAAAATAAAAAAATAAAAAATGAAAATCCAAAAAAAATCAATAAAAGGATTGAAAACAGTAAAGAGAAAAAAAATCATCCTCTAGTGAAAACCAATACAGTGGTGCTTTGGGCAAGACCATGATGAAAACCTAGCAAACAGGCGTCATGAGTAGAATCGAGCATCTACGTGCGCTAGTTTAGATGAAAGAATCTCATCTCATCCCATCCATAATAAATCAAGCATTCCATCCATCTCAACCATAATAAATCCATTCATCCATGAACCATTTATCCAATCCATTTGCATATATTTGCATCCATCATCTTAGTTATCTTGATCTTGATGAAATTTTGGAGCACACTTTATGCTTACTTACGGTAAACATCTAGGCATGGGTCATTTTCATTGATACTATCCTATCCTATGTTATCTGAGCCATGAAGCATTATCCAAATGAGCATTTGTTATTCGAGCACCTTATCTTATTACAAGATAAATCCTTGGCATACTTTACGTGCTTACCATATCCATCCATCCATACACTTATCTGAGCATCCATCCATTGCATTCCATACGTTGCTAGACATTGGGGGAAGATGTGTACATCTTGCTTCAGGAATAAATCTTGATCTATATCCTTCACCTTATGTGGTGATATGAACATTGGTAAACGTAAAATAAAATTAGTCAAACCATTTGTGAGAAGAAATCCAAATCACTAGCCCATGGCACATTTTGATGAGAAGACATTCCTTATCAGTCTTCATCTTTCATCGAACATCAATTGATATCAGTCGCATCTAGGTTGCACGTCAAATGTCAACATCACATCATCTAAAAACATCTTTTGTTTCAAACCAAGCTTCATCAATCATGATCAATCAAAATCCAATCAAAAAATCATCATCTCAGGATATCATTGTGTTGCTTAACACTATCCTTGCATTTTTGTGCATCCTCAACAATGTTATCATCATCAATCCTCATCATCCATCCTTGCATTGTTGTGCATCGTCAACAATGTTATCATCATCAATCCATAATCAATCAAATCCTCACATTGTTTTGTATCCTCAACAATGTAATCATCATCATCAATTCATTGATTCGATCAATCAACCTTAGGTTGGTCTTCAACAAAAATCCCAAGCAGAGCATTGATATCATCACACATATCCATATCCAAATCATCAAAATCATGCAAAAATCCAAAAACATTCAAAAAATCAAAAAAATCAAAACTTTGGTAAAATCTCAAAAACACCAAAAATAGCCTCAAAACATTTCAAAACATCAAAAACATCCAAATATTTGAAAAAATCCATCCATCTCATTTCGCTTGCACCCGCAATAATCAATCATCCATAATAAACTGATCATCACATTCATCCTTTGGCAACACAAACTGAAACAATCATAACAAGCAACAAAATCAAGCTTCAATCATAAAATCAAAATCGAAACAATGAATCATTGAACACAAAATCAAACTCTTGATTAGTCACAAACATGTTAGTCAACCTTATATCAACAGCCTATCAATCAACTTATCAAACCATCATCATCCTGTAGAATGCATGTCCTAGGATATATCGTTCCGACAATGGGCATCATTTATGGATATCACCTTGGATTCTTATCCTATCAAAACAAATCCCTTTAGCTGAAGGTATGAAGAACATTGGATTATTTGTGTACTTGGTCTTTTCTTTTGATTTATCTTATTGCGCTCATTCCAAGGACCTCTCGATGATATCCAAACGAAGGATTTAGAGAGATAGGAATGGGGCAACGATCATTATTCTTTTGTCTGTTGTGCTTGTTGGACGTTCTTGTAAAATAACTTGGCGAATACTTGCTTTGTTAGGTACGCCCTAGCAAGGTTTCTGTATGTCAAGTGTGAACAAGAATACACCTATCTGCTTGTTGATTCAAAGTCCATCACACTAGGTACAATGCCATCCTAGTTCTTGATACCTTGATGCATCGTACCTATGTGTGTTATCAAACATAAGGTAATTGGCCCTTTTAAAATCCCAGCTCCTTGGCAAGTAATCATCATCACCATCATCATCATCATCTCATGTCTTGTTGGAATCTTTTATTTTCTTCTATATCTTGCTAATCACGCTAACATGGTACCATGAAAGTTAATCATAAATCATCACCATTGCATCCATCTTGCATCCACAAACCATCAACATACTATATAATGCATATAATACCATATAGAAAACATTAATCATACCACATGCATTCATCCCCATCATTGCATAATATATATTAGTTATTCTAAACATCTCATAAACCATACATTTAATATCTATTTGCATAATCATAAAATCATCATCATATCATATCACATGCATCATCATATCACCCAAACATCATAATCATCTTATTTATATCATCAATAATGTAACTGTCATGGTACGAATCAGGATCAAGTGTGTGTAATATATCAAAATAGGCATGAGACTACCCATGGTTGATGACTGTCTACATCAAATATTTGAGTTGAACTGATCTTGAACCTCTTTTTCGAGAGATTGACCCTCAAATCAAACCTCTTCGCCTAATCTCTCGAGGGGACAGTATACCAGCATAATTCTTCTTGCTGGGGCAATAGTGGGGAATCATAAAATCAAAGAATTTTGAACTTTGATCTCAACAAGATTATTCTTTGAACCAACGCAACAAGTGCATCGCTTCAAAGAGGGGCAAAATGTAGACATCGAAAATATACAGATTGATATCACACTATGATCTACTAACATCGTTTCTTCCTAAATCATCCCTCGGTCTAACTGTTTAATCAAATTCCCTTATCTGATTAAATTCATCAATATTTGTCTCTTAATTAAATAAATTATTTTTTCTAATTAAGTCACTTTCCCTTGTTAATTAAATCAATTCATCTAATCTAATTATCCCTATTTAATTAAATAATCAATTTATTTGATTAAATCTTTAAAGTATATCTATTAAATTAAATAAAGTAAAACCTTATTTAATTTAATCTAACACTATCCCTTTTAATTAAATAAATCAAAATCTTTATTTAATTAGCCTCTTATCATATTCCTTCTTTTGATTTTAAATTAATCCAAAAATCTAAATCAAATTGTCAAATTAAATATCCCCTTAAATTAATCAACTCCGACATTTAATCCTAATCACTCAAATCCTCTAGATTTTGCAACTTGCACAATTAAATCATTTATTTGATTTAATAATTCCCTATTTTCATTCAAAAGGCATCTAAGTGGGAATATTCCTCAAATTTGAAATCTCCCCCCAAAAGGACTTGTCCATCCAACAAAGCATTTAAAGCTCTTACATTGTCTCTTACATGTCTCCCACTTGGAATTTAACTCATTTTTCATCCCCCCTAAACATGTCATCTCATCAAATTCAAATTTCAAACTTGCACATGGATCAAAACTTGCTCAACCTTCATCCTCTCACATGTTGACAAGTGGCATTATATCATTGGTTGAATCTTTGTCCCACATTGATCAAATTTGGACATCTCTTCAACTTATCAATCTATAAATAAAGAGCTTATATCTTTATTTCATCATCCACATCTCAAGCAAAGTTACCATGCTAAAATACTTAGCAATTCTCATCCATCTCATTGAATCATAGCTAGGTTTTTTGCAGATTTTAGCTTGGAGCATTCATCAATCTTCATCAAAGTGGATCACAATCTTCATCAAATCATCAAAGCTAGCATTGGAGTTGGGAAAGGGCCAATTTTCACATCAAATTTGCACCAACTCCCTCAAGAGATCAAGAATTTACATTGCTTTCATAGGATTTAATCTCTTTGTTGATTTCTCATTGTATTGCTTTCATTTTCCTATTTATAGCATTGATAAATGGATTTCTTGAGGAATCATGTTTCTAACTTGCATTTCAATCTTCTAATGTGTTTGTTTGTTGTGTTTTGCAGGTATTAGGATCATGGTTCACACTGGGTATGTGCAGGATCATGATGGGCCAAAAAGTGGCAACATGAAAAAAGTAGCATTTTTAACTTGCCAAAAAATGTGAAAATCCCAAGTTGACTTTTTTTTGGGTTGGGTGTCAGTACATTGCTCCATAGCAAGTCCCAAGCCAAAAAACTACAAATCGGATATCTGATTTGTTTTGGATATCCAATTCGTGTCTAATATCTAATTTGATTTTTTTTTAAATGTAATATTTTGCTGCTATAAATCGGATATCCGATTTTTGCACACATATACCCAAGAGTAATTAGGAGGTGGAGGGTGGGAAAGAGAGAAAGGGAGAGAGAGAGAGGGAAAGGGAGAGAGAGAGAGGGGGGAAAGGAGAGAGAGAGATATAGAGAAATAATTAGGAGAGGGGAAGAAGGGGGAGAGAGAGAGAGAGAGAATTAGGAGGGGGAAGGGAGAGGGGAAGAGTGTTGAGGGTAGAGGATAAAATGTTGAATGGTTTATGGTTGAGATTTTAGGGATGAGGGGGTAGGAGGGAGAGACTTGAGAGAGAGAGAGAGAGAGAGGGAGTGGGAGAGAGATAAAGGAAGGGAGGCTATGCAGAGGGAGGGCTTAGGTTAAGGGAGAGAGATGGGGAGTGAGGAGGAAAGAGAGACCTAAGAGAGGAGAGGGTGAGGATATTGAAGATACTTTAGAGAGAGAGAGGAGGAGTGGAGAGAGATAGAGGGAGGAGGGTTAAGGGTAGAGGGTAGATGGTTTAAGGGTTTAGGGTTACAATGAGGATAGAGATAGAGGAGGAGGAGGAGAGAAAGACCCTAAGAGAGGAGAAGGGGTAGGAGGAGAGAATTCTAGGATAGAGGAGGAGTGAGTGAGAGAGAGAGACCTAAGAGAGGAGTGGTTCTAGGAGGAGAGACTTGAGAGAGAGAGGATAAAGGAAGGAGGGTTATGGGGTAGAGGAGGGTAGAGGGTTTAAGGGTTTAGGTTTAGGTTGGCAGAGATAGAGGGCAAGGGTTGGCGGGTGGCATAGGGTAGATGGTTTAAGGTGGAGGGAGAGAGATAGAGGGAGGAGGAGTGAGAGAAAGACCTAAGAGAGGGAGAAGGGGTAGGAGGTAGAGACTTGAGCTGGGAGGAGTGAGGAGTGAGAGAGAGACTCAGAGAGAGGGAGGACTCTAGGAGGAGAGACTTGAGAGAGAGAGAGATAAAGGAAGGGAGGGTTAAGGGTAGAGGGTAGAGGGTTTACGGGTTTAGGGATAAAAGGAGAGAGATAGAGGGATTGAGTGAGTGAGAGAGAGACCTAAGAGAGGGAGAGGGGGTAAGATATTGAAGATACTTGAGAGAGAGAGGGAGGGAGTGGGAGCGAGATAGAGGGAGGGAGGTGTTAGCTCTCAAAAATGCAGGTGAAATGCCTCAAGAGGTTGCCAATCTCTTGGTACATTTCAGGGTAACAGACAAGGCCAAAATGGTTTAGACCTTATTCTCTTTAGGTGCTGCTAGATTGAGGTAGGTATTCCTATATGAATGAGGCAGACATGGTTTGTGTTTATTTCCTACAATAATTCATCCACAATGGAAAATGGGAGTGGATAAATGAATTTTATTTTGGTATAGATTGTATAGCAATATCAATCCTAAAACTTAATATGTTCAATTTAACAGATGTAAAAATGAGTGAAACCTAAATGGTGAAAATGTATAGAGTAGTACCTTATTGGGTATGCAAAGTCAAATGAGAAATATAAAAATGAGTAACTTCTTTCTGGCAGATACTCTAATTGTTTGGAAAACAAATTTGAGTTTATAACTTGTATAAACATGCAAGAATATGATTACCAAGTTCTTCTTAATGATCCAAATGAGATTCCCTAATTACTATGATCAACTAAAAGGATTTAATCTTTTCTTGAAAGAACCAATTAATAAACCATATAGATACAACAAGTGTGCATCGAAAAACTCAATATAAGCTTGTTATATCATTTTAAATAACTAGAAAAAATCAACCTTGGAGACAACTTCAGTAATACTTCCAATTAACACAACAAACAACTAATACCAAAAATACGCCACCACATTAAACGATTTTCATTGTTTCCCCATAGTTTCAAACATGCATCATAGTCTCATAATTGCAAAACATTGTAATCTATTGTATCTTTCTCCTATTTGATATTTGGCTATTTGCTACCAAAAAATGGATATTTATACATCAACTACATTAAAGGACACATCCTTTCAGAAATGTCTTATGTTAAAACAAAAAGTAATTAAAAAGAAGTAATTAGGCTCTATTAAGCCACAAATGAATCTTTGAAAAGTGGTCCAAGTAGTCCCAGTGCTCATGTGTATCTGCATCTCCCAATGCATTCTGGATCATGATCTCCATTTTTACCATATTTTCATTCTATTCGCATGCTTCATCCAGTATTGTATCTTTCCCAGTAGCTGTCTTCAAAATTTCTTGCAATATTGATTCACTTTCACCTTTCCACCTAGTCATTTCTTTTAATTTTCCTCTATCATCAAAGAATGCAGTCAATCCCTTTTTGGTGGCATCAATTAATCCCTGCACATCCCCTTGCAATTCTTCAAAGAAGTCTCTGTGCTTGTTCACAAGATGATTTGCAGCCTCAATTGCTACATTATTGGAAACATCCCTCTAGTTTATTTCTTGAAGCTTCTCTAGAATCCTACCATCCATTCTTTCGTGTTCTCAGAATGCAGCAAAGTTATGTGAGTGTGTTCCCCAGAGCTTATTCAACCAAGTTGTTAGACTGGCTTGTCTTTTCTTAATTATTGCTACAAATGCATCATATTTCCCTTGAGAATATGCACTTGTTCCTTCCCAATGATCTTTTGCTTGTGAACTTTCACCATGAGTGAGCAGCTTGGTTGAATTCATTGTAACTCCTAAGAAATATTTCAAGTGGTCATTTTCTCTCAACATCCTCTCATTATTCATTTTGTACATTTCTCTTTCCTTGATTAACATCTATATTTGAGCTTTGTTTAGTTTCACTACATTGATTCCAATCTCTATAGTTACCACATGATCAGCCTCCCCAACCTTTAGATTCATAACATGCTCGAATGCTTTCTCAGTATCAATGACAATTGATTTCCTGTGAGGTGAATACAAGGCCCAAATCATCAATGAACATTCATCTGGATTATATTTTGACCTTGCATATAATTCTATCACCTTATCTGAGATGAGCTTGTGTGTAGCATTTCTATCCTTCAGAAAACTATCAAAGACTAATGCAAAATTGAGATCCAACCCTGGAAAGATCATAACACCAACATTTTCTAACATTCTCCTTCCCTTCTCAGGGGTCATACCTGCCATCTCTCTATCCAAACTCATCTTTAGGTTTTCAATAACTGTTCCTCATTACTTGGTGTAACATTATCAACCATTTCTTTTATATCTTTTCCTTTTTCTTTTATACAAGAATGCTTTAAATTCTGGAGAATTTATAAATTCATTATCTGATACAAATGACTTATACTCCATGTGCTTGCATTTGTATCTATACTCTCTTCCACATTTAATTCCCTAGCAGGGCAAGTGTAGTCCCGAGTTCTCAATCTTGACATCTTATTGGATTGACCCTATGACACATTACCCTCAGATGCCTCTTCCCCAGAAGATAACAACTCTATATCTTGCAACCCTTGATTATATTTTTCTACCATCATTTCTGTTTCTTTAGCTTTTAGGTTCCATATCATATCATCAGACTGATAGGGTACATGTTGATATCCTCCAAAGTTTATCTTTTGTCTAGCAGAATTGATATACCCTTCTGGATCAAAATTATTTCTAGGTGGTCTTCTTTTCATGTTGTATTGGTATAGCTTATCAAGAATCAAATTGTACCCTTCCTTTGCCAATATAGTAAAATCACTGAAGCACAACATACTGGGCATGAAATCTTATTTTCTAAAGGAGCTAAAATTCATAACACTGGAAAAGTCCATATGCCTAACAATTTTCAAGTATGCAATCATGTCTAGGACTGTTTTAGGCTTAATGAATGGGGCATCTTCAAATCCATAAACCCTAATCATGGTAGTATCATCCAAACAATACCTATCTCCCCAATTGTGATTAATTGGCCCATTGAAGTCCTTAGGCCTGAGAAACCTCTTTATCTCATCAAATAGAGAATAAGCACATGGATGATTATAGAATTTGTAAAATGGTTGTACAAAATACTCCTCAAAGTGTATGAAACAAGAATTAGCAAACTTGATATCCCAAACAACAGTCCATAATTGAACAGGTAATGACATACCTTCCTTATCAAATTGGGAAATTCTCATCTCTTGAGGCCACAACCCTAACTCCTATCCAAAATACAACACTATGTGCATCAAAAATGAATAATTCCTAAGATGTAAGATAGAGGCTCCACTTTTCACTACCATCAACCTAGAATCAAGCCCCTTAAAAATGTATTTGGCATAATCAAAAGGTCTAGAGTTATGGTACTGAATATCTATTGAAATTATCATAGGCATGATTGACATATATTCTGGGACTTCCATTCCCAATACTTGGCCTACCGAGAAATAAGTATACTTCATATAGGGTTAAAAAAGATAATCATGGAAAGGGGGTCCATCACTATCATCTAGTGGAACTAGTTTGCTGCCCTGTCTAATTCTATGTAGTGGCAACCTCCAACCTTTATAAATTGTGTCCAACCTCCCGAATTCCCTTTCTAATTCTTCACATATGATTTTCTCATTGCAAAACCCTTCCAATTTGAAAACCTCGCCTATTGCATCTTCTGATATATGTATCAATAGCCACATTTGTCATCTAGTTCATCCAATGTTCATAGCCTCTTATTGGTGTCCAAATATCAACTATGAGCTGACATTTGTCATCTAGTTCATCCACTTCTACCCTAAGTTGCACAGATCACCTAGCTTTAGGTCTAGAGCCAGGTAATTGGTCGATAAGATCTTGGCTTAGCTTCTGCTCAGTGCCCTCTGGCTCAATTTCGGTTTTCTATTTTTTCCCTCTAGACTTACTACTTTCCCCATGTTTTCTCCTCTTCAATTTTCCTAAACTAGTGGCTTCCATTCTTTGAAAATTACAGAAGTCAAAACTACAGAAGTCAAGGTGCAAAGAGCTTACTATATTTTTCTTGAAAATTTTGAGTCAAAAAATTCCCTAGTTCTTTTGTCCTTCTGCTTTCTCTGCTATCAATTCCGCAATAGTGTTTTCAATTGAATTTTCCTTAATTCATGAAGTTACTTATGCTTCATGGCACCATTAATGTTTGAGTTGAAACACAAGTGTAGTAGGTCTTTTTTTGAAACTCTCACTGTCACATCATGTAATATTGTTCGTGAGACATCTTCAAATCTTGAGTGATCCTTCTATTAGGGCTTCTAGCAACATTCATTAAAAAATTCTCTAAGACACCTTGTAGTTTCCCTAACACTTCGAGTCTCCCTAAGAGTTATTTTGATTCACTTGTATCTTTGCTATTGATAGATCATATATCGTTAAGATGTCTCATAGTTTTACCGGCGTTATGAGTCTCCCCAAGAGTAATCCCTTCAATCTCAAGTATATCGCTATAACTCCCACCGATGCAAACATGTTGTTGTGACTTTGTAAGTTAGGTAGATGTTCCTCCACTTACTTTATATCTCACCGAGATGTTTCCTTAGGTCTATTTTCTGATTGTTGAGACATAATTATTTTCTTTCCGATGGAACAACACTCGACATGATTCTCATATCTCTCTAATGAAACCAATCTCACTGATGATCAAAACGTATTGCCAAGGCTTTACAAATGCAATATTTTTGGTGTGACATAGGGGGTCAACAGGACTCCATGAACTCATATCGACAAAATCCTTCTTTTCTTTATTAGAAAGACCAAATGGATGCTATGGGACTTCAATCCGATGAGCCAAGTCTGGCCAATATAGTTCTTTGTGCTTCGGTCAGTAAGACACATATGTGCTCTATATTACTCACCCCGATGATTTTTTTTTTTCTGATAGGATCCTTTTGTCATTGAGACTATGAACTGCATCATGCTGATATGAATCCTTAGATAAAATTATATTGGTAATACATTCATGACCTCTTGCCGATGCACTGAAAAATATGTGTTATTATAAAATAACTTATGTGTCAGGAAGACCTATATCATCTCATGCCGATATGACTTTATATATTCAAATGCTTAGGGTTAGGTGAATTTTGTGGGACCAAATGGTAAATATTGACTAGAACATGGGCAAAAAAGAAAAGTACATCAATTTTATATTCATGATATGGGCCTCTTTGGAAAAATTTCATGAGTACAAACAACTATAAAATTTTCAAATTTTACAGTTAACAAGAGTGTTAAGGGTAGAGGGTAGATGGTTTAAGGGTTTAGGGCTAAGAGTGGAGGGGAGAGAGATAGAGTGAGTGAGTGAGTGAGTGAGAGAAAGACCTAAGAGAGGGAGAAGGGGTAGGAGGGAGAGACATCAGATAGAGTGAATGAGTGAGTGAGAGAGAGACCTAAGAGAGGGAGTGGTAGAGAGAGGTAGAGAGAGAGAGAATTAGGAGGGGGAAGGGAGAGGGGAAGAGTGTTGAGGGTAGAGGATAGAAGGTTTAAGGGCTTATGGTTGAGGGTTTAGGGATGAGGGGGTGGGAGGGAGAGACTTGAGAGAGAGAGGGAGGGATTAGGAGAGAGATAAAGGAAGGGAGGGTTAAAGGAGTAGAGGGTTTAAGGGTTTAGGGTTAAGGGGAGAGACATAGAGGAATTGAGTGAGTGAGAGACCTAAGGAGGGAGAGGTAGGATATTGAAGATACTTGAGAGAGAGAGAGAGGGAGGGAGTGGGAGAGAGATAGAGGGAGGGAGGGTTAAGGGTAGAGGGTAGATGGTTTAAGGGTTTAGGGTTAAGGGTGGAGGGGATAGAGATAGAGGGAGTGAGTGAGTGAGAGAAAGACATAAGAGAGGGATAAGGGGTAGGAGGGAGAGAATTGAGATAGGAGTGAGTGAGTGAGTGAGTGAGAGACTGAGAGAGGGAGTGGTGCTAGGAGATAGAGACTTGAGAGAGAGAGAGATAAAGGAAGGAGCATGGGTAGAAGGTTTAAGGGTTAAGGGTTTATAGTTTAGGATAAAGGAGAGAGATAGAGGGAGTGAGTGAGAGAGAGACCTAAGAGAGGGAGAGGGTAGGATATTGAAGATACTTGAGAGAGAGAGAGAGGGAGGGAGGGAGAGAGATAGAGGGAGGGAGGGTTATGGGTTTAGGGTTAAGGCTAGAGGAAGAGAGAGGAGTGAGTGAGTGAAAAGAAAATACCTAAGAGAGGGAGAAGGGGGTAGGAGGAGAGACTTGAGATAGAGAGTAGTGAGAGGAGAGAGAGAGAGAGGAGATAAAGGAGGGCTAAGGGCATAGGGTAGAGGTTTTAAGGGTTAAGGGTTTGGGGTTTTAGGTTAAGAGAGATAGAGGATTGAGTGAGTGAGAGAGAAATACCAAAGAAATTAGAATGGGTAGGAGGGAGAGACTTGAGATAGGGAGTGAGTGGTGGAGTGAGAGACCTAGAGAGGTGGTGCTGGGAGGGAGAGAATTGAGAGAGAGAGGGAGATAAAGGAAGGGAGGCTTGAGGGGTAGAGAGAGACCTGAGAAAGGGAGAGGGGTAGGATGGAGAGACTTGGAGAGATAGGAGCGACTAGAGATAGGGGCCAGAGGTTAAGTGTAGGGGTATATGGTTTAAGGGTTTAAGGTTTAAGGGTTAAGGGTTTATGGTTTCGGGTTAAGGGTAGAGGGAAGAGAGATAGATGGAGTGAGTGAGTGAGAGAGATACCTAAGAGAGGGAGAGGGGTGGGAGGGAGATACTTGGATATTTTTACTGAGTGAGTGAGAGAGATAGACCAGAGAGGGAGTGGTGCTAGGAGGGAAAGACTTGATAGAGAGAGAGGGAGTGGGAGAGAGATAGAGGGAGATAGGGTTAAGGGTAGAGGGTAGAGGGTTTAAAGGTTTAGGGTTTAAGAGTAAAGGGTTTAGGGTTTAGGGTTTAAGGGTAGAGGGGAGAGACATAGAGGGAGTGATAGAGAGAGGGAGAGACCTGAGAGAGGGAGAGGGGGTAGGAGGGAGAGACTTGAGAGAGAGAGAGGGTAGAGGGTTTAAGGGTTAAGGGTTTAGAGTTATGGGTGGGGAAGTAGATGAGGGATTTGAGTGAGAGAGAGGGAGGGAGTGGGAGAGATAGAGAGCAGAGGGTTAAGAAGGGTAGAGGGAGGAGATAAGAGTGAGTGAGAGAGAGAGACTTGAGAGAGGGAGAGGGGTAGGAGGCTGAGACTTGAGAGAGAGAGGGAAATAGGGGTGGGAGAGAGATAAGGGGCAGAGGGTGAGACTTGAGAGAGAGAGGGAAATAGGAGTAGGAGAGAGATAATGGGTAGAGGGTTAAACATAGAGGGTAGAGGCTTTAAGGGTTTATAGTTTAAGGGTTAAGGGTTAAGGGTTAGGGGTTTAGAGTTTAGGGTAGAGGGGAGAGAGAGAGTGAGTGAGAGAGAGAGACCTGAGAGAGGGAGAGGGGGTAGGAGGGAGAGACTTGAGAGAGAGAAAGTAGAGGGTTTAAGGGTTAAGGGTTAGTGGTTTAGGGTTTAGGGTTATGGGTAGTGATGGACATGATGGAGCTTCAAAGTTTTATCCTACATTATGTCTTTGGTCATCCATGGTGTTTGGGAAAAGCCTAAAGTTGGGGTTGTACCTTTTTCTTCTTGTAAAACCCTAGTATTATTTTACGCCTTAGGAAGGATCTATTCAATTGTTACTTTTTGGAAGGTTTTAAAGCATCTTAAGTCCCATCGCTTCATCTAGGTCAGGCCACCTTTTATTTTATCATTTTATTTCTTTCACTTGACTTTGTTTCTCCTAAGTCTTGGATGGTCTCGTGCTCCCTTGTTTGAGTGATAAAGAATCACTCTGCCCAGGTAGAAACCTATATGATGACTTCCTGGATCAATTTCCCTTGTCAACAACTGATAGGAAGAAGGGATTTGTTTTGATGCTCAGAAAAACCATAGGGGAGGGATTAGTGTATAATTGTTCCAACATAGCTTGATGGAGCTTCAATTTTTTCTCCTTGTGTTCCTTTCCTATCTTGTCTTATGTTACTGGTATTTTATGGTGCTAGGAAAATCCTAAGGTTGGGGTTTTGTCTTTGTCTTCATGTTAAACCCTATTTTTTATCTTACGCCTTGGGTGGGATCTATTTTTCTATTACTTTTGGCGGGGTTTTAAAAACAACTTATGCTCCATCATTTTGTCTAGGCTGGGACCTCTTGGTCTTATTGTTTTAATTCCTTCATGTGATTTTATTTTTCCCTAAGTCTTGGATGGCCCTGTGCTTCATTGTTTTAAAACAACTTATGTCATTGTTTATCATCTACCTAGTGATGTCCCCTTGTTATTTTAATAAATGTTTTATTTTGTAGGGGGACAAATTCACGTGACCATTGATCACTTATCATTTGATCTCAGCCACTCCCCACCATCCCATGATGACTCCACCACACTACTTTGGTTGATTGCGATATCACGGGAAAGTGCCACATGTCTCATTTGGTGAATCCGAAGGAACAATGAAATACTTTGGTAAATTAATTTCGCTTTAATACATTATGTAGCGGGTTCCTAAAGTGTTTGTGAGATGCACATGTTTCAAATTAGTGGATATGTTATGATCTCGGTGGGGAAGATGCTTGACGGTTAATGGAAAAGCTGACGACTGTATTGAAAGAAGAAGATTACTGATGATCAAGATCTACAATTTCCCGCTATCATATGATTGGAAGTTTTACTGATTGCGATATCATGAGCAAAAGCCACATGGATTTACTTGGTAGCATATGGTATGGTGGGCCCTTATGGCCATGTGGATGATTGTGTCAGTTGTTTTGAAGGCAACCGCTTGATGATCTGATGAAAGTGAAGGATCGATAACTAATATTTAAATCTGCATCAAATACGATTGGAGCCATTCGTGCATCGTACGAGCGAGCTTTAATGGCATATGAGACACTTGCTAGCATGATTTGATCAAAATAAAAGCAATTCTCCTACTTTTATTGTATCATAAAGCATTCAAGTATCTTTTTAAATCATTCTTGAAGCGGAAGACGAAGTTAAGAATTGCTACAACAAGAAGTTGGAGTTTCTGCAAACACAAAGTTGTGAGTTAATTTCTGCATCTCCTGGTTATTTTGAACCTGAATTTGGGAAAATTTGATGTGTGCTTGTCGTAGGGCTTGTTCCTAAATGTTTTAGGGCTATACGTTAACTAGATTGTGAGAAATTGCAGGGTTTTATTTGGTAATTTCATATTTCTGGTTAGTCCTAGTTGTTTAAAGTTTGAAATTGTAAAGAGGCCCTAGTTTATCTAAGATGGCACCGCCAAAGTAACATTCTGGCCAAATTGATTATTTAAATAGGAACCTATATGATGAATTCCTATATCAATTTCTCTTTTCAACAAATGATAGGAAGAAGGGATTGGTTTTGATGTGAGAAAAAATCCTAGGGGAAGAGTTAGTATATAATTGTTCCAATTTAGTCGATGCTAGGGTTCCTCTCATAGGTTTGGAGATGTTCAGATTGTGGTATGGATAGAGGAATTTTCCTCACCCCTTTTCAAATGGATGGATGTATGATTTGGGGAAGTTAGAGGTGCCAAATGTGTTCCCTAATGTAGACTTGCTTAGGGCAGTTGCTGCATGATATGACCCTATCACACGGGTAATTAGAGATAATGATGGAAGGGTTATGTTATGCATTAATAGAGAAGAATTCTAAATTATTTTTGATTTGAGTGAGCCTAGTGTGTACTTGGTTCTGATCAATCTCTAGTAGATGAAGCAGGAATATGGGAAGTTGAAGTCACTTTTCAGAGCCAAGTTGCTCTTACCTCATTTGGCTAGGGCAGGAGGTTCAAGATTTTATATTAGCCATAGTGACCAAGAGCCTTTCAGATTAAATTGTTTTGTAAATCATTTCTTGGACACTTTTTATTCATTATGCTAGATTCTAGGTTTCAATCCTAGTACCGTGATGCCCATTTCTTACATGTTCATGGGGGTGCAAATACAACACCCTAACTTCTCTGTAACTTATGATTTTTCTTCTCTCTTGGTTGAAAGGATACATGAAGGGCTGTCGAAGTTTCAAAAAAATGATATAGGCACTCAATTATTTTGGTATTCTTTATTAATGTATATGTTCTTGTTCAAGAATGTTGAATTTTTCTCTGAGAAGATGGAATTAAGGCAATTAGTTTATGGAGAAAGATTTCTAGTACAGATATGGGCTACAGATTTATCTTATAATAAGGAAAGCACCAGTTATGTACAATTTGATAATTGTTTTGCTTCTACATTGAGGGCCAGACTAATGGTGAATGTACCTAGGATTCTTGAGGAATTGCATGATTTCCTCAAACCAAAGGGGAGGAGGCTAGAATTGAAAGTCTGCCATAACTAGGGTGACATTATTCCATACCTAGTCTACACTTTTTTGAGGGTGTATGGTTTTCAAGGGACCCCTCATATATTGCCATACAACGTGCCAAAAAGAGTGGGGTTTGTAGAGGTTATGTGGCAGATTGGTTGTATCCATGAGGACAACCTTACTGGGAAGGGTAAAGGAAATTTTTCCCCAGATTATACAATGGTATCATATTTTGTATTTTCAAAAGGAGACTGGGTGTATTTTGGAAAATTCTTTGAAGATTACCATTTGAGGTGTTGTCCAAAGTGGTAGAATGATCTCGAGGGTTTCTTTTCCCTTTTTTAGATAAAGAATAAAAGGTGGTAAGTTTGTGCATGAGTTCAAATTTCCTGAGGATTTGATTAGAAATGAATTTGACCTAAATAGGCAGGAGTTGAAAAAGGAGAAATGGATAGCTTATGATAAGCTATTGGATATTGTGCACAAAATAGATCCAAAGTATGACCCATTGTTGTAGTTCAGTCCACACCATAAGAAATTTGACTTTTTGATGGAGAACTTCAAAGAAATTATGGGCACCTTGAGGACCAAGAAGATAAACTTAGAATTGAGTTTGGGTGTATAGGAACAAGGTGATAGGCCAATTAAGACAAGGAAAACATACCAATCTACATAAGGGTGGCCTATTTACAGGAGGAAAAAGGATGATAGTAGTGATGAGGAGGAAGTGGATAGAAAAGGAAAAAAATAATGAAATTTCCTACAAATCCAGGTCCAAAATTCAAAATTCCTGGGGCAATTAAAATCATTGGTTTGGAATCATCACTTGAGGATAGTCCCTCATCACCACCATCCGAGCCAAAGCCTAAGAGGTAAAGAATTGATCAACCACAAGAGGATTTGATGGATGAAATTGTTGTTACTAAGCAGAATATGCATATTGGTATACCTTCCCCTCCTAGATCATCTGAGTTGGTTTTATCCGACTTGGATATGAAAGGTAAATATGTGCAAGATGCAAGGATGGAAGCATGTAAGGAGTTTCTAGATGATGATGCATTTGTAAAAAATACTGTCTTCTTGCAATTGGTATGGAGGATGAAATTTGAAGAATACCAAGATAAGTGTAAGAAGAGAAGATAATTGAGGCCTGACAGGTCAGACTAGGAGAATGATGATGAAGTGAAAGCTGAATTAATAGATGAATTCAAGAACATCACTCCTGAGGAAGGAAGAAAACTGGTAAGTCAGGCTGGTGTCTTGATTTTACCTGAATGGGACATTGTAGATGTTGTAGCTTTTAATGCTATTCTAAAGTCTAAGCATCCCTTGCAAGACTCTGAAGAAGAGGTCAAGGAAGTGTTGCAAGATTCTTCCTTTAGTGAAGAATATGAGACCTTGGAAATTTGGGCATTGGCCCCTCAAGGGAAAAATCCAAATGTTACTAATATTAACCCAAATTTTAGAGGAGGGTTAATAATAATGAGGGCTTCAAAGATCTCAACCACTGAGGCCACTAATTTAACTATAAATGTAGCCAAATTGGCCCAAAAGATTGCTGAAAGAGAGGAGGCTGAAAAGAAAAGCCTAATGGAGAAATATAATCTTTTAATTGAGGAGTATAGTAAGATACGCCAAATGAATATTGAATTGCAGACTGAGGTGGATAGGTTAAGGTACAAATAGATTGGGGAAACATCAAGTGCTCCAAGGATCAATATATTTCCTTCTACATCAGGGTTAGTGCCTCCTGCTTCTCCTATTGTTTCCACACTAGGGTCTCCTAGTCAAAATCCTTCCCTCACCCCTTCTTTAGAACAAATTGATGAAGAGGTAGAATGCTCTGTTGATCCTATGAAGAAGCAGCTAATGCACAAAATTGAAGAATTACAGGAATCATTGAAGGTAAGTGAGGAGGGATCCCTTTTAAAGTAAAAGGAGATTGTTACTACTGTCTTAAGGAATTTGAATGAGAAAGTTGATAATAGATTATCATCTATATATTCTTTATATTCTTTATTATTAGATGCAATAAAGAATTTTGATAGGGATTAGGAGGTAGTTATACCATTAATTGAAAATTAGATCCCTAGGGCCAGTGATTTAGATATAATGTATAAGGCCTTAAGGTTTGATATAAATAATAGGCCCCAATCATTAAGGCCTACTCAAGTATTAGTTAAATCATTGCAAGGTTTTCAGACCTTACGAGATGACTTGAGTAGGAAGATCAAAGAGTTGGTGAAGAATTTTAATGAACGGGGTAACACATTGTTACCTGACATAATTGATGAGAAGGGGAATATTAGGTCACTCCAACAGTGGCAGGATCAGGAATATAAGGTCATCAATGATCAAATTAAATTAATTTGTGATGACTCAGATTATGATTTGTGAATGAGGTAATTAATTTTGACTAGTCAACTGATGAGGAATATCAAAAATGGGTAAATAAGTATTTAATTGAGGATGAGTAAAAGAGTGGGCTGATAATAGTTGGAAAATCAGCTATTGCAGTTACAACAGATTCCAATTTTGTTTTTGGTGGCAGTCTTGGTGCGAGATTCTTGAGGCTCTTTTGTTGCTGCATCAACCTTTCTCAGCAGGCAAAATGAACATGAATATTCTCTAGGGTGATGGCCATTGCAACATTTTTTGGAATATCACCAGGTGCTCCATTTGGATGGTGACATGTGTACTTTCTAGCCCGATGCTTGTTTGCTCCTTCATTTTCTATAAGAAGGATTTCAAGGCCAAAAGTACAAGTTAGCAAGTTAGATAATTTTGGGTTGAGTCTAGGTGAAGTTGTAGAGAAAATTGTAAATTTTGATGGTTTCAAGGGAAATGCAATTTAGGTTTTCAGTCATTCTGTAATAGGTTTTGAATTCATGGGGATTTAATGTTGTATAATAGTACTAGCATTTGAGTTGAAATGATAAATTCAAACTCATGTCTCTCCATTGTACATGCATATCTGAATTTTGAATAAGATGACTAAGGGTTGTTTCATTCATCTCACTGTTGTGGTGTGTATGATCCTTATTTTAGCTTTAATTCAAGGGATTAATTAAAATGCTTGAATGGGATTATAGGTGGATATTTTTTGTATAAGGATTTGATAAGTAGTATTGGGTTATAATGTATATTGATAAGATTGTAATGCAATGTTATAAGGGATCTTATATGTTATTTGTTAAATCTATCATAAACCCTTAGATACTTATGAATTTGACTCCTACAATGGATATATGGCACTGATCTAAGTTGTGTTTACTCATATGATTCAATATTTTTATTCCTTTACTTGGATCTTGCTACAAATTGCAAATCAATGGCTATCTTATACTGTGAAATGTGTTGTACTTATCTCATGCTCCAAATTGTTGATAATATTGATGAACAACCAATTATATTTAGTATTATCCTATTGTGTTGAGCTATTAAATGAGATCATCTATTGTATATTAATTTTGTTTATGATAATGGTGTAGAGGATGTAAAAAAATTAAGGGATCACCCTCCTGGGTCTTGTAGATCCTGAAGTGTAGAAGGCTTTTAATGTTCTCGTCAGTTGGTCCAGGTCCTTTGAGATTCCCTTTATTGGAATTGGAAATTCCATAGGTAGATTAGAAGACCAACCTGGTTACAGTAAAAACAACCAACACTACCCTTAACCCTTAACCCTCTATCTCTCTCCCATTCCCTCCCTCTCTCACTGAATCCCTCTATCTCTCCCCTCTACCCATAACCCTAAACCCTTAAACCCTCTACCCTCTACCCTCTCTCTCTCTCAAGACTCTCCCTCAAGACTCTCCCTCATAACCCCCTCTCCCTCTCTTAGGTCTCTCTCACTCACTCTCTCTATCTCTCTTCCCTCTACCCTTAACCCTAAACCTTAAACAGTTAACCCTTAAACTCTAAACCCTTAAACCCTTTACCCTCTATCTCTCTCCCACACCCTCCCTCCCTCCCTCTCTATCAAGTCTCACCTCCCACTACCTCTCCTTCTTCTCAGTCTCTCTCTCTCTCACTCCTATCTTTGTCCCTCTACTCCTTAACTGCCTACCTTCTAATTCTCTACCCTCTACTTCCCCTACCCATAACCCTAAACCCTAAACCCTTAACCCTAGTAACCCAAAACCCTTAAACCCCTCTACCCTACCCTCTCTCTCTCTCAAGTCTCTCCCTCCTACTCCCTCTCCCTCTCTTAGGTCTCTCTATCTTTCACTCACTCCCTCTATGTGTCTCCCCTCTACCCTTAAACCATAAACCCTAAACCCTCTACCCTCTACCCTTAACCCTTTCTCCCTCTATCTATCTCCCACTCCCTTCCTCCCTCTCTCTCTTTGAAGTCTCTCCCATCCTAGCACCACTCCCTCTCTTAGGTCTCTCTCTCCCCTTCCCTCCCTCATCCCCTCTCCCTTCCCCATCCTAATCTCTCTCTCTCTCTCTCTCTCTCTCTCACTCCTAAGTCTCTCCACTCTACCCTTATCCCTCTACCCTTAACCCTTAAATCCTTAAACTTCACCCTCTATCTCTCTCCCACTCCCTCCCTATCTCCTCACTCAAGACTTCCTCCTCCTACCCCCTCTCCCTCTCTCCTCGTCTCTCTCTCTCACTCACTCCATCTATCTCTCTCCCCTACCTTTAACCCTAAACCTAAACCCTTAAACCCTCTACCATCTATCTCTCTCCCACTCCCTCCTACCCCTCAGCTCTCTTAGGTCTCTTTCTCTCTCACTCACTCCCTCTATCTCTCTCCCTCTACCTTTAACCCTAAACCCTAAACCGTTAACCCTTAAACTATAAACCCTTAAACCCTCTACCCTCTATCTCTCTCCCACTCCCTCCCTCCCTACCTCTCTTTCTCAAGTCTCACCCTCCTACACCCTCTCCCTCTCTCAAGTATCTATCTCTCTCTCTCACTCACTCTTATCTCCCTCCCCTCTACCCTTAACCTTCTACACTCTATCTCTCTCCCACTCTCTCCCTCTCTCTCTCACTAAATCCCTCTATCTCTCTTCCCTCTACCTGTTGGTTGTTTTTACTGTAACCAGGTTGGTATTCTAATTTACCTATGGAATTTCCAATTCCAATCAAGGGCAACTCAAAGGACCTGGACCAATTGATCAGGATTTTAAAGACCTCCTACACTTTGGGATCTACAAGATCTGGGAGGGTGATCCCTTAATGTGTTTACAACCTCTACACCATTATCATAAATGAGATTAGAAACAACAAATAATATCATTTAAATAGCTCAACATAATAGGATAATATCGAATAGAATTAGTTGTTCATCAATAATATCAACTATTTGGAGCATGAGATAACTAGAACACATTTTCACATTATAAGACAGTCATTGATTTGCAATTTGTAGCAAGCTACTGGTAAAGACAAACAAATATTGAACCATAAGAATTAGTACAACTTAGATCAGTGCCATATATCTATTGGGGGAGTCAAATTCATAAGCATTTAAGGGTTTATGACAAATTTAACACATAACATATAAAATCCTTGAGAACATTGCTTTACAATCTCCTCAACATGTATCCTAACCCAATACTACGTATAAGATCCTCTTATAGAACATATCAACCTACAATCCCCATTTAAGATGTTTTGAATGCTTTGTGATACCAAAAGTAGAAGAATAGTTGCTTTATTTCGATCAAAACATGGTACTAGATGTCATGTCTACCATTAAAGCTTACTCACGCGCTGCACGAACGACTCTAATCACATTTGATGCAAATTCAAATATTAGCCATTGATCCTTCACCTTGGTTAGATCATCAGATGACTACCTTAAAAGAAAAATGACATAGTCTCCATCATGGTAATCAGGGGCCCACCATACTACTCATTGCCAAGGAGATCCACGTGGCGCCTGCCCGTGATATCACAATCAATAAAGTCCTCACAAATTTTGATCACGCAATAGATGGAAACCATGGATCTCAACCATCGCTAATCTTGTTTGTTCAACACAATTTCCAACCTTGTTATTAACCATCAAACACCTTTCTATTGAGATTATAACATCTCCATTTATTTAAAACATGTGCATCTTATAACTGCTTTATTAACCCGCAGCAGAATTTATTAAAGATGCATCAAAGTATTTATCATTCCTTCAGCTTCACCAGATGAGACATGTGGCACTTGCCTGTGATATCACAATCAACAAAGATAGTGTGGTGGGGTCATCGCGGGATGGCGGGGAATGACTGAGATCACACGATGATTGATCTACGGCCATGCAAACTTGTCCCTCTGCAAAATAAAAACATTTATTAGGGGAGAGGGCCTAGTAGTCGTGCGAAGTCTAATAGTCGCACACTCAATCATGATGAGAATACCCAGTCGTACCACATATTTATACTATATATTGTAAATAAATAGTCCAAATGTAAATAAAGAAAAAACCAAATGTTGATAAAAAATGGACCCATACTTGAACACATGAGAACCTCTAAATGCTATATGAAAAAAACATAAATACATTCATGAAGAAGTGAAATAAGTATTTTTTTGTTTCAAATAAAATATCATAACTCTCCACGATAAGTATATCATTTAAAAAATAAAATGCTCATTTAATAAAATAAGACACTCATTTAAACAAGTATTGTTATCATAGTGAAAAAATATTGTTCTTATGTGTACAACAATTGGGGTAGAAATGTACAAGCATTGGATAATTTTATATTAATAGTTTGTCCTATCACAAATATAAAAGGTGAGCACAATAAATAAAATGTATTTTTCAATTAAATGTGAAGGATTTTCAAAAAGTTTTAGTGTTCAGCTATTGGTCCATTTTTGTTCAATATAAGTTGTATTTTAAATAATTATGTGTTGTTTTTATAACAACAAATAGATTTTTTGTGTTCAACTATTAGTCCATATGTGTTGAATATAAAAGGTATAGATATCAAATATTTATGGTTATCAATAAGTATTTGGTCCACTTAGGTTGTATATTAATTTTAATTTTAATAAAAATATGATATTCTACAAGCAAAAAATGATATTTTTTTGTTCGACTGTTGGGGGTTCCATAATTAAGTTTTGGTCGAACCTTTAAAAAGTCAAATTTTAGACACTTCTCAAAATATTTTCTGATGTTGCAAGTTGCATGATGAGTCGCACCTTCAAACCTTAGTTATAGATAAATAAGAGACCAGTCTACATTTTAGAAAAAAAAATGAAGGTTCTACAATATTCCAGTTAATTGCTACATGCTAAGAAAGTTAGCCTGCATGATTACTAGGCCCTCTCTCCTAAAGGAATAAGGGGACGTCACTAGGCTAACGAAAAACAATGACATATGTTGTTTTAACGAGGGAACACGGGACCAAAAAAAGACTTAGGAAAAATAAAGTCAGGCGAAGGAAATAAAATGATAAAACAAAAGGGGGCCTATCCTAGATGAAGTGATGGGGCTTAAGTCATTTTAAAACCTTCCCAAAAAGTAATGGCCAAATAGATCCCATCAAAGGTGTAAGATGAACACTAGGGTTTTATATGAAGATGAAGGTAAAACCCCAACCTTAGGCTTTTCCTAAACACCATAGATGACTAGAGACACAAGGCAGGATAAAATATAACACATAGAAAAAAACTTTGAAGTTCCATCACTACCCATAACCCTAAACCATAAACCATTAACCCTTAACCCTTAAACCCCAAACCCTCAAACCCTCTACCCTCTCTCTCTCTCAAGTCTCTCCCTCCTACCCCCTTTCCCTCTCTCAGGTCTCTCTCTCACTCTCTCTCTCTCTCCCCTCTACCCTAAACTCCTAAACCCTAAACCCTTAACCCTTAAACTCTAAACCCTAAACCTCACCCTTATCTCCTTCCCACTCCTCCCCTCTCTTTCCATCTCTTTCTCTCAAGTCTCTCAGCCCTCCTACCCCCTCTCCCCCTCTCTCAGGTCTCTCTCTCTCTCACTCTTATCTCCCTCCCCTCTACCCTTAACCCTCTACTTGCTACCCTCTACTCTCTATCTCTCTCCCACTCCCTCCATCTCTCTCTCACTAAATCCCTCTATCTCTCTCCCCTCTACCCGTAACCCTAAACCATTAACCCTAAACCCTTAACCCTAAACCCTTAAACCCTCTACCCTCTACCCTTAACCATGTCTCCCTCTATCTATCTCCCACTCCCTTCCTCTCTCTCTATCAAGTCTCTCCCTCCTAGTACCACTCCCTCTCTCAAGTTTCTCTCTCATTCACTTAGTCACTATATCTCAAGTCTCTCCCTCCTAACCCTTCTCCCTCTCTTAGGTCTCTCTCTCACTCACTCATTCCCTCTATCTCTCTTCCCTCTACCCTTAACCTAAATCCCTAAACCCTTAACCCTTAAACCTTAAACCCTTAAACCATCTACCGTATACCCTTAACCCCCCTCCCTCTATCTCTCTTCCATGCCCTCCCTCTCTCTCTCTCTCAAGTCTCTCCATCCTACCCCCTCTCCCTCTCTTAGGTCTATCTCTACCCTTAATCCTCTCTTCCTTTATCTCTCTCCCTCCACTCCCTCTCTCAAGTCTCTCTCTCACTCACTCACTCACTCTATCTCAAGTCACTCCCTCCTACCCCTTCTCCCTCTCTTAGGTATTTCTCTCACTCACACAATCTGTCTATCTCTCTCCCATCCACCCTTAACCCTAAACCCTTAAACCATCTACCCTCTACCCTTAACCTTCCATCCCTCTCTCTCTAAAGTATCTTCAATATCCTACCCCCTCTCCCTCTCTTAGGTATCTCTCACTCACCCACTCCCTCTATCTCTCTCCCCTTAACCCTAAACCCTAAACCCTTAAACCCTCTACCATCTACCCTTAACCCTACCTTCCTTTATCTCTCTCTCTTTATCAGGTCTCTCCCTCCTAGTACCACCCTCTCTTAGGTGTCTCTCTCACTGACTAAATCACTCTATCTCAAGTCACTCCCTCCTACCCCTTCTCCCTCTCTAATTTCTTTCTCTCACTCACTCACTCCCTCTATCTCTCTCCCCTCCACCCTTAACCCTAAACCATTAAACCATCTACCTTCTACCCTTTCCCCTCCCTCTCTCTCTCTAAAGTATCTTTAATTTCCTAGCCCCTCTCCCTCTCTTAGGTATCTCTCTCTCACTCAATTTCTATCTTTTCTCCCTCAACCCTAAGTAAACCCTAAACCCTTAAAACACTCTAATTCTATCCTTAACCCTCCCTTCCTTTTATCTCTATCTCTCTCTCAAGTCTCTCCCCTCTAGCACCACTCCCTCTCTTAGGTCTCTCTCTCTCTCACTCACTCACCAATCTCAAGTCTCTCCCTCCTACCCCTTCTCCCTCTCATAGGTCTTTCTCTCACTCACTCGCTCCCTCTATCTCTCTCCCCTCCACCCTTAACCCTAAACCCTTAAACCATCTACCCTCTACCCTTAACCCTCCCTCCCTCTATCTCTCTCCCATTCCCTCCCTCTCTATCAAGAGTCTCCCTCCTACCCCCTCTCCCTCTCTCAGGTCTCTCTCTCACTCACTCCCTCTATCTCTCTCCCCTCTACCTTTAACCTGTGAACCCTAAAACCCTTAAAACTCTACTCCTCTGGCCTCTCTCCCTCCCTCTCTCTCTCAAGACTCTCCCTCCTACCCCCCTCCCTCTCTCAGGTCTCTCTCTCTCACTCACTCCCTCTATCTCTCTCCCCTCTACCTTTAAACCTAAACCCTAAACCATTAACCCTTAAACTCTCTACCCTCTATGCTTAACCCTCTATCTCTCTCCCACTTCCTCCCTCCCTCTCTCTCTCAAGTGTCACCTTCCTACCCCCTCTCCCTCTTTCAAGTCTCTCTCTCTCTTTCACTCACTCTTATCTCCCTCCCCTCTACCCTATATCTCTCTCACTGAATCACTCTATCTCTCTCCCCTCTACCTATTGGTTATTTATATTGTAACCAGGTTGGTCTTCTAATTTACCTATGGAATTTCCAATTCCAATCAAGGGAACCTCAAAGGACCTAGACCAACTGATGAGGATTTTAAAGACCTCCTACACTTTGGGCTCTGCAAGACCTAGGAGGGTGATTCCTTAATGCATTTATAACCTCTGCACCATTATCATAAACAACATTAACAACAACAAATAATCTCATTTAATAGCTCAACATAATAGCATAATATTGAATAGAATTGGCTGTTGATCAGTAGGGTTCAACTATTTGGAGCATGAGATAACTACAACACATTCCACAATGTAAAATAGTCATTTATTTTCAATTTGTAGCAAGCGCTAGGTAAAGACAAACAAAATACTGAACAATACAAATTACTACAACATAGATCAGTTCCATATATCCATTGAGGGAGTTAAATTCATAAACATCTAAAGGTTTATGACAGATTTAACACATAACATATAAGATCCTTGAGAACATTGCTTTATACTTTCATCAACATGTATTCTAACCCAATACTACTTATAAAATCCTTATACACAACATATCCACCTACAATCCCATTCAATAATTTTAATTAATTCCTTGAATTAAAGCCAAAACAGAAATCATACACACCACAACAGTGAGATGAATGATACAACCCTTGATTACTTATTCAAAATTTAGATATGCATGTACAATGGAGAGACATGAGTCTGAATTAATCATTTCAATTCAAATTCCAGTACTATCATAAAACATCAAATCCCCATGAATTCAAGAGCTACTATAGAATGAATCAAAAGCTAAATTGCATTTTCCTTAAAACCATTGAGCTTTAAAATTTGCTTTGCAACTCTACCTAGACTCGACCAAAAAATATCTAACTCGCTAACCCGCACTTCTGGCCTTGAAATCCTTCTTATAGAAAATGAAGGAGCAAACAAGCATTGGGCCAAAAAGTACCTCTCATTTCACTTGCTTTTCTTCACAAAACTCTTGAGGAAAACAACTGTACCTTCTTTATTTCTCATCATATGCCCTATTCATTCATCTTTTAATTATAACAGTATCCATGGGGACTCTTACACAAGCTACAATAATCACAAAAAGTTTAAGAGCCCCTTTATACCATGTTTGGACTGCAAAACCCTCAAAAATAGGGTAACCAGGCTGTATGCAAAGAAATGAAGCTTTCTAACTCAAATCAATGCCTTAAGAAAACTTACGAGGATATTCAATAATGTCCATGATGGTCTGGTATACCATATATCCCTCCACCATAAAACCATCAGGATGTGCTCTTTGTCTAACCAAAACCTTCAAAAATTTCAAGTGCCTCTCAACCATCCACATTGACCTTGTGTGTACAGGTCCACACAATTCAATCTCCTCAACTTGGTGTATGAGGTACTATTCTTATGCATTGAAAAATTTCAAAGGTAGAAAATTTTTCATTTCACACATTAGACGAGGAATTTTTCTCTTTCAATTATTTATATCTTCTTTATGGATTTCTTTAGATGAAAACCATCTACAAGTAATTCAAGGCACAAATATATTAATGAGATTTAACAAAAATATACAGTATATTACATAACAAGTAAAACAAATGGAAATTATAAGATGTATACAATGAATTGAACAAATATCGCTACTTACCTCATGTATTTTCCAAGATCATATATAACTTGCTTCACATTGTTGTCAAAGTTTTCTAAGAGAGATAGAGGTAGAACGTACTACAACAATTATAAAATGATCTTTTCATTATTTTTCCAAAAGTAGTAAACATAATACACTGAAAAGTACATGCATTATACAAGTGTATATAATATACCAAAATAATTACTTTAATGAAAGTATGCCAATCATGCATTTTTATCCCTTACCCAAATTCACCTTTCTTTGTTATTATATTGTTTATGTTCGCAACAAATCCTGTGGGAAATAAAAATTTTCATATGACTTCTTTTATAGCATTGCTTTGCTACTCTATTAATAACCAAGGAAGGGCACTTATATTAATTTGGTCTCCATCGCTATTTAATTTAATGATATTTTTCATTACATGATTGGCTTCCTGAATGTCACTACAAGTTTTGACAATTTTTTCTTTGTCATGCCTTCCATCCAATATTTTCCATAACGTTTATATTATATTCTTTTCGATGTGCATTGTATCAAACAAATGCATAATTTGTAGTTTCTCATAGTAGGGAAACCTACTAAATTGTCTGGGATAACTTTTTAGTCCCTGTGGAAGCTGACCATTAATGCCTTGACAACCTTCATGAAGCATATAAGTTAAATAAATGAACAATGACAATCATTGTCAATTACAACATGAGTAAACACAACACAATATAAAAATATAAATTCAAAATAGATCATATATGATAGATAAACAATTTGATCCAATGTATAACCTTGACAATTAATTCTATTATATTCCAACTTCCATAGGCGAGGTGTCATTCTTTGTGGTTTTGATGTAGTCTCTTCTTTCCCATTGAAAAGATGTTTTTCAGTAGTTTGATACTTATTATTTCTATGGAGGAAGTGCCTATACTCATCAAACACTTAATTTCCTAAACTTGTTGAATGACAAGATTTCATCTTTGGACCACAAATTGGACATGCAAATTTTCCCTTTGTTTGAAGACCTGCAAGATCATATATAATTGGATTAAATATGCCAATTTTTATAATTATATATAATGAATAGATTATTTTAAAAACATACATGATATCTACTTCATAAAATTAAATATTGTTAAAGTGTAGTCGAATGTTATAACATACCACAAAAATGTGTTAGCATTGGGAAATCATGAATTGTCCATACAAGCATTGCATGTAATTGAAATTGTCTTTGTCTTATTGGTCTAGAGATGTCATACATAGTGACACCATTCCATAACTTTAGTAACTCGTCGATAAGAGGCTCGATATATACATTTATATCTTTAACTTGGTACTTACCTAGTTGAATGAACATAAACATTACATAATTATTATAACTATTTTACTACAATATATATAAATTAATGTACATGACTATTGAATGAAAAAATATGTCATTATGCAACAAATAAGACAAATAATATGCTACTACATTAAAGAAAATTGATATAAACAAATACCTGAAACAATTATTGACAACATTATGTGCTCCCTCTTTATTGACATCCATAGAGGAATGTTATTGTTGATAACAAAAATAGGCCACACCGAGTAAATAGATCTCAGCTCTCCAAATGGATTAACACCGTCCGCTCCTAATGAAAGCCTGAGATTATGAGGTTCTTCTTTAAAGTGTGGCCATTTTTCCTCCATGTCCCTAAATGCAGAACCATCCACAGGCATTAGAAGAATGTCATCTCCACTTCTATTCTATGTATGGTAATCCATAAATTGTGCTAAGCTTTCACACCTAAATAATCGTTGCATACATGGAATAATGAGAATATTAAGAAGAACCTTGTGAGGCACCTTTTTTGTAGTTGATCTGTTCGATATCTATTGATATTCCATTCTGAACATTCTATTGCAAATTTATGTTGTTTATGATATATAATGTGATCATTGCGACATGCATCTATTGCTTGATACTCCATTCTAATATATTTCATAATTCCAGATAAATATTGGTATGAGCGAGGTAAAATATTTGATGGTGGTAACAAAAATTCACCAATCAATCTACAAAAAAAAAAATTGTTAATATAAAAAATATTAATGGTACATATTTCATCCTTTATTTACTAGTGATGAACTAACAACAATTAAAATAGATGAAAAAAGATGACATATATGACATACGTTAACATCTGTGAGATTGCTATGTTTGATAAACCATTCATAACCTTCAAGTTCAAAAACAACAATACAACACAGAGAAGAGTTGTTTAGGAGCCTTCATAAAGGGGCACGCATGCCTTCTCAAGTACACGTAAATCATGAACATCATCAAAGGCATCTCAATTATCATGATCAGCTCTGCCACTAAATGTGTCATGGATCAATGTATTTGTACCATCACCTTCAACTATTTTTTCTGGTGCATAATCATCTTCTTCCATAGGATCATTAACTTCATCTTCGATATTCATAGCTCCATGTCCGTCTGCTTACAAAACCACATTCTCTAAGTTGTGATAATCCATATCATGTGCCCTAGGGAACCCCACCTTTATAATAATGATGGACACAAATAAACCATGATCATGACTAAGTGATTTTATATATATATATAATGTTAAAATGATATAACATTTACAAATTCAATCAATATAAACACATATAATGAATAACTTACCAATGGATGATAATCATGCCCCCCTTCAATGTGACCATGCTGCCTATAATTTTTCTCAGCTGTTGTGATTAAAATTCATCTCGTCTTTAATCCCTTGCAATTATTGCAAGGAAAATAACATTTCCCATCACCCTTTTCAATGTAGCCCACAATCTACCAAGTGTCTCTTGATTTTGTACTGGACTAATATTATCTGACATGATTTTTCTTTACCAAGCTTGACTATTTAGATCTTCAAAAAATATCAAACTCACACTCCAATAATTTTTATTCATAGATAGGTAAAAAAATATAATAATTTTGATATTTTACACCAAAAAAATTTGTCATGAAACTACCCTTGCTAAAGAGAAGATAGTCTGAAGTTAATGACCCCAAAAAACACTTTAAAATACTAATTCCAAAACTTATTAAGTTCTGATTTTACTATGATTTCTAACCATTATATTCTTAAAATAAGAATATTGAACTTGATTGCAAACTTCCTACAACAGTGGAGGTAGCGAGCTAGTAAGAGCAAGTGACCCATTCCTAAAGAGAAACAATTCAGAATCATCATTGCTAATGTCAATATAGATTTATCCTTTTAGTTAAAGATGCAATGTGTAACTTCTTATGACGAGCTTATCCCTAGGGCCCTCAACATTGAGAGAGCCCTAATCACACAAGGAAGCACACACTAGTAGAATTTAAAAAATAGATGACTAGGCAACTAAAAATTTTAGTCACAACAACTAAAAATGACTAAATTCTGCTCATTTTTTGTAACTCAACTATAAATGAGTAAATAAATTACTAGTTTGGTCATTGATTAAAAATTATTTAGTCACACAAATAAAAAATGACTAAATAGTTAGTCATTTACTTAGTCACAATCCATTTGAATAAATCATTTAAGGAATCAAGAATATAGCCTGCTAAAATACTCTAAGACTTTAATAAACATACCCTAAAACTTTTGTCAAAATCTTATTTTCAGGCGTAGCCCACAAGAATGGATTTTTGATTTTAATAAAAATACTCTAAAACCTTCGTCAAAACATTATTTTCAAGCATAGACCAGAAAAATGGAGAAGTGTTTCAGTAAAGAATGACAGAGAATGGTGAGGAGATGTGCGTGAAATGAGGCATAGGATTCATTGCTGATTATCTCATTCCTGCTCTGCTCAACAAATCTTACATTGTTCCTGCTACTATTTGTAATCTAGGTATTTAATTGACATATATTTGAATTATCTCAAATTCCTTCAAAAGATTTTCAAGTATCAATGTTCCTATATAGGGTTTAGAATGATTTATTTTAAATAAATAAATAAATAAATAAATAAATAAATGATGTATTTCCCTGTAATTAGATAATGTGGAGATCTCCTAAATCTGCCCCAATACACTATCCTCTTTGGCACTGTATTCATTACTCCACCTACTAGGGTTTTGCATGTGACATCTTTAATATCTTCATGATGTTGCTTTTAAATAGATCTTAGTCTTTGTTTTAATCCTTTTCATGGTAACCCTTGAGTTCCATAATCCACCTTCAATCTCTTATAAGAACGTTGTCTTAAGCTAGACTGCAAAGTATGCATATAAAGCAATTCCTTCATACCTGCCATTGTTCCAAACCACCACTCACTGCCTTACTTAAAATGTTGCCTCCATAAGCACAATAGCATGTTTTAAAATCATGGTTTCCAGTGATTGACCATTAAGATCACCACTTTCATCAAGATACAATGAGATTTTTGTCTTCAAACTCAAGGCATTATGCAAGATAACATTGTGAATTGTTTGTTGTGTACAATTTGATTTTCTTGCACATTTACTACTTTGCTAACTTCCTTTAAGACTGGGTATTGCACTCTTAGCTGCAATCTCAAACAACTTACTCACTATCACTTGAAGATTCCTTTCATGAGCATCCTTATATAAAATAAAACTATGCCCTATAGACTACCTACTTACTACAGAGGATTCATTGTTTCATGGTATTGTAGATCTTAAGATCCTTCAACCTTATGGACACTACTTCACAGTCCACAAGGTATTATTCAGTATTCTCCCATCTTTGATGAGTCTCAAAACACTACTCAAACATGCAATCCACTACCTCCATTATAAATTAATGGCTAAGAAGAAATATTGAACCTATGATTACCACTATTACTTCATTTGGACAATCATTCCCTAATTTCATTTTTCTTGTCTAACACTACCAAAAGCATTTGAAAAATCCTTAAGGTCAACAAGGGGGTAAGGAAACTCTCTATTAAAATCTCCACTTTACTATGCAAGGTTTGAGTTTTATTATCTTGTCACTGCTTAGCCTCTTTTTGACTGTCACATCTTAAGTGACTGTCATTCTTCTTACCATAGATTGCAATTACAAATGTCACTAAGCTACATAGTGTGCTTGTTATTGGCTACAATCTTTAGATTGCAAGATTCTGTTATTAGCTACAATGTCTCAATCTTTCTGGTATTGCAACCTCACTAATCCACTAGAGTTATTGTTTATGTTTCTTCAGAGCTTAGGGTTTGTACCCTAATCATGCTCTTACCAATGCTTCTGTTAGTATTAAAAAACAACCTTAAATATTGGGTCAAAAAATTAGTTGTCTTGACAAAGTTGTGGTATGATCTTGGATTGTATCCTAGAGTGTGTGGGAAGCTTGTGTTTGATCATTAAGGTATGTAAACCTGATCAGGGAAATGTATCCTATATAGCATGGGTCTTGCTTTAATACTTTCCATAATGGTTATTAGTAGATCACATTATTATAGTTTGCGGTAACCCAAGATTGCATTCAAGTATGTAAAAAACTTGGTTTGTAGTTTAAGCTATACACTTTTAAGTAACATTCATAAGGTTTAGAAAATCTTGATCACTCTCTAGAATATACCATTAAGCATGGGTTGTGCTTGAATGCACTACATAATTGATATAACACAACCACTATGCATATCAACCAGAGTTATAGGCTCTTTATTACAGCAAGAGGTAATCACTCTTGGATCATGCTATAATTACATAGTAACTTGTTAAACTTGAGACAACTTGAATGCACCCAATGATGATTGACACCTACATTATACAACCTAAATTAACTACATTATATGAGTGCCTCCATTTCTATCACAACATAGCCACATTAAACTTGGGTCACACATGAATGCATCCTATATTTGTTATATCACAACTATGCCACATGACCAATAGAGTTATGGATCACATAATTACAGTCACAAGAATTCATTCCTTGGTTGTGATCTTATGGTGATTCCACACAACAAAATATGGACATGAAATTCTCAAAACCCTAATCCTCTAAAAATGAAATATGATGAGATGTTGCTTTAAAATATGATTTTAAAACTTGGAACTACAAATCTGACTTCACAACTGAATTCTGCAAAAAGACAATGACTACCCTCAACCTAGCGATATATTCTTGAATTTTTTCTAATTTTTCCCAAGAAAATCATCCTTAGTTCTTCGCAAACTGTCTCAAGTAGAGCAAAACACTGTCACAATAAATCAGCGAACTCACTTTTCTTTATGTCGGCCATAATTTGATTTTTTTCTTATTTTTCATGTTTGTCAAAATTTCGACGAAACCCATGTTCATCAAAATTTTGATGAACATCAGGGATAAACTTTAAAAAAATTGAAAATTACACATCAAATTTTACAAGCAACCGACAATACATCAAATTATACGTATTTCGTTGAAAATTTTCATTGGATTTTGCAGTCAAATGAGTTAGTGTCATAATCAAAACATTGGTTTTGATTATGCCAATTTTCTTTTTGATCAGTTGTATGGGGATTTCATCAATTTTAGAAAAGAAGTGTGCCCCTTATATTTCCCTCATTACTCTATGCTAATGCATATGCCCTTATGGGAGGGTGATTATGATTGGAAAAAGAAATTGGATTTGAGACTTAGGGACAATGAAAATAATGTTTTACTAGTACAAATGTGGAAAAACATTAGGGATCATGACTGTTCTAGTTACAATTATATCCTATTTTCTAATGTTTTAAAATGTGGCATCTTGGAAGCATTGGGTGTAGCAACTATTCACAGGATTTCTTCTAAGATCAGAAATATTATGCACTCAAAAGATACACTAGGGTCTAGAT
Source organism: Sequoia sempervirens (assembly GCA_007258455.2). Classification (NCBI taxonomy): domain Eukaryota; kingdom Viridiplantae; phylum Streptophyta; class Pinopsida; order Cupressales; family Cupressaceae; genus Sequoia; species Sequoia sempervirens. The sequence continues at coordinate 299,514,186 of VDFB02058242.1, read as the reverse complement.
CAACACATAATTGTTCAGATTAGTTCCTTCATTCAGAATATACTTAGAGCTTATGGACCTAAAGTGGCTCCACATTGTCTACCCTTGTATGTCTCAGGAAAATTGGATTTATGGAACTCATGTGGAAAATTGATGTTATGGATTATGAGATGTTCAAAAAGCCCAGGAAAGGCATTGTGGTGCATCCCCAATGCAGTTTTTCTTATTTCAAAGTTACTACCCTTGAGGGATATGAAAGGTTTTGGATCATGATAAATAACCTCAGGATACCTATTAATGAGATCAAGATTTTGGATTTGGAATGATTTTTGGGAGGAAGAAGAAGAGATAAAAACTTATCAATGATATGACATGAATTTTTATACAAGGATGATGTGTTAAGGAATTTGACAAGTGATGAGGCTATCATGAACAAAAAGAAGGAATGGACAACTATAATGAACATTGAGGAAAATATCATAAAGAGGAATTCCTTTTATGTGTCCATATAATGTAATTGCAGATCCTCTTCAAAGAGCTTTCACTATGTTGAAGGATTATTAGAGTGGTGATTTTAAGGTGAATGTAAAGGAGGTTGCTGGCAAAGCATAGGTTCTCCTAGAACAACAACAAGATACAGATATCTTAGAGTAGCCTGCAGATGTGCCAAGGAATGAGGAGGTGGAGCAGAAATTTCCTCCTCATATTGAAGAAACTCATAGTTCAAATGTTCCCCCTAGCAGAATTGTCAAATGGCAATATGAAAAAGAAAGTGATGATGATCCTAGGATTAGGGAGTGTGATGAATTCCGTGCTGATGATAAATTTGTGCAGTCCAAAGAATTTCAGGAGTTTATGATTCAATAGTGGAGTAAAGAGATAAAGGAGAGACTTGAATCAACCCGAGCTAATGTTGAACCTTCTCATTAGGAGGAAGCTGAGAAAGTAGAGGAGGAAAAGATCAAGGCTAAAATTGTAGCTATTACTCCCACCGAGGCTAGGAAAGTTGTCAAGGATAGTGGAATCATGTTATTACTAGGGTGTGTGCAAGAAGTTGAGTCCACTTTTTGACCAAAAAGTGGAAGTGTTTTCCCTGATTTTTAGAATTTGACACAGTTGACCTTAAAATTTGAAGAACTTAGAGATGAAATTTTCAAAAAAGTCACTAATCATAAAATGTAGTACTCAAAGTCTAGTTTCCAAATATGCAATTTATTTCAATACCCAGATTGTACAAATTGAGTTTCAATAGGTGTTTCTAGAAACCACTATTTAAAAGTCACCTTTTTATACCATACCATGCACATGTACGACATCCATATTTTGACCTAAATTATCATATTTTTCTAAATCCTTTTGGGAAAATATTTGTGACTCACTGAAGGTTGTTTTCGATATTTTTTTGTAATTTTTTATTGAATAATTTTTTTTGTTAAATTTTTATTAGACATTTGTCGTTTTGAAAAATCGTGTATGACATGCATTAGATGACCTAAACTTCTCATTTTTTATTTTTTATTTTTTAAAATTGAAAAGAATTGTTTGAAGTTTTTTCTCGTGCAATCCATTTGTCAAAATGTTCTATTGATCAAAAGTTATTAAAATACTAAAAAAACCTGATAATTCAAGTTTATGGGCCAGTTTCATTAGAAATTAATTGAAAAATAGAAAAATTAATAAAATTACTAAAAAAATTATATATTGGAATATGCACTGTCTCATCTATAATGGGTTTTAATTTCATAAAAAAAATCTACAAAATAGGTCTTTAGACATACGTCGAAAGTCACTATTTTCCTGTGACATTAACAGGACCTTCAAGTTGCTAGTCAAACCAAGTCCAAAGCTTAGGTTTGGGTCCACAAGCCATTTCCCAAACCAAAAAAAAGTAAAAAAACCACCCAATAATTCATAATTTAAAAAATGGGATCTCGTTTTATAAAAAAAACATTTTTTATGGTTCTATGAAACAAGATCCTGTTTTACGTTTTGAAAATGACAAAGTTTCCAAAATGGAAAGTTTTCAAAATGGGATCCCGTTTGAAAACTTTCCGTAAATGGAATTTTTCAAAAATTGAAAGTTTCAAAAAATAGAAAGTTTTCAAAATGGGATCCGTTTTGAAAATTTTCCATTTTTAAATTTTCCAAAAACAAAATTTTTAAAAAACGGGATCCTGTTTTTTAAATTTAGGCTCAGGATCTCGAAGCCAAATGAGATCCTTCTTTTTAAAAATGGGATCCTGTTTATAAAAAAGCAAGATCCCGTTTTTTGCAAGTCGATTTCATTTTTTTTCCTAGGGAAAAAATTTCCACGTTTTGTGGACTCATCTTCTTGCATTTACCCACTAGGATGTACTATCATTGCTGCCATAGCATATGATGCTGTAAGAAGAGACCCTCAAGCTTCAATATCTTAAGAGCAATTTGAGGATAAAGTATTTGGTTTGAGATATAGTCCAAAGTTGCATACTCTTTCAATTTGTTCTATGGAACCTAATACTGGTAAACATGATGTGGCTAGGCCTATTAAAGAAGTTATTGGTTCCTTAGTGGTAAAAAGAGCCACAAATATAACTCCTATCCAAATAGTTGAGTTAACTACTCATGTTGCAATGCTTAGTGTGGATATGCACAAATTTCTTAGAAGTACGATTCTTTGGTAAAGGAGTACAATAAGGCCTTGGATGAAATAAATAAGATGAGGGCCATTGTTCAGGATACTTAGTGAAAAAGGAAAATAACCTTGCCATCCTCTTCTTCCTCAGATTTTTCTACACAAGATAAGGAGACCTTGGCCTTGAGAATTGATGATTTGAATGGTAAGTTGACTGCTAAGAAAGAAAATGTTAGGAAGGCCAAACTTGAATTTGTCAAGGTGGAAAATGAAAATTTTGAGGATGTATTGAAGCATAGGGTGACTAAGTTGGTTAACAAGGATGATGATGTTTGGGTGTTATGAAATAACTTGCACAATAGAAGAATATGATATGGAATATGCTGCAAATACTTCATAATAACTGAGAATAACAAGCCACTTCAAGGGGGCAACCTCCAAATATCTCTAATGAGAACACCCTTCACACTTCATGATGAAATAAGACTCACAACCTCCTATATATACCTATTTATGCCAAGGATAACACCTAGGCTGACTTAGACACACCTATATAAGACTTAGGCTGACCTAAACAACTAAATAAAATTATACTAATGATAATATGACTTAATAGAGAGTTAAGATAGCCACAAGCTGACTATTCATAACCCGATGTACAATAATATTAAGGGCGTAGCATGCCCCCCTTCTTCAAAGAAGCATTGTCCTCAATGCTAATCAAGTTTGAAAACTTTTGAATGAACTCCTCGTCTTCCCATGTGGCATCTTACGCTGGTAAATTCTTCCACTGGATGAGATACTCAGTGATAGTTCTATTCCTTAGCTTCTTTGTGCATGTTTGACGAATGTACTCTGGTTCTAAAATGATTCTCCCTTCTTCATCTAGCTTGGGAAGTGTTGTTTGAGTGGGAATATTATGCCCAATTACCTTCTTCAAATAGGAAACATGAAAAACTAGATGTATCTTTGTTGTAGGTGGCAACTCAAGCTTGTAGGCAACACTACCGATCTTCTGCATGATTTGGTATGGACCATAATACTTTGGAAACAACTTATTATTCTTTCTTTGTTGCTTTAGTGAGATTTTCTTATAAGACTGCAATCGCAAGAAGACCCAATCCCCAACTTCAAAACTTATTTCACTACGATGTTGGTCTACCTGTTGTTTCATTCGATTTTGTGCCATGGCTAAATTATCCTTGAGTCCTGAAAGTACTTGTTGTTGATGAAGCAAGTGGTCTTCTACTACTTGAACTCTTGGGGACACCTTAATTGATGATGTGATGGAAGGAGGATGATATCCATAAAGTGCCAAAAATGGAGACATTTTTGATGAGCTATGAAAAGAAGTGTTATACCACCATTCTGCAAGTGGTAGCCAATCTACCCACTAGGACTGTTTCTCTGAAGTGAAACAACGTAGATATCCCTCCAAAAATTTATTAACAACCTCTATTTTCCCATATGATTGAGGGTGGTATGAAGAGCTAAGAGCCAATTGAGTACCCAAACACGAGAATAAATCCTTCCAAAAGTGACTAGTGAAGATAGGATCATGATCACTAACAATAACTTTAGGTGTACCATGTAGCTTTTGGATATTCTCCAAAAAATATTTAGCCACTGCACTTGTTGTAAAAGGATGTGCTAATGCAATGAAATGTGCATATTTAATGAGCCGATCAACCACCACCATGATGACATTATGACCTTTAGATTTGGGAAGCCCTATGATGAAGTCCATGGATATCTCTTCCTAAGGCTGGCTAGGAATAGATAAGGGTTGCAAGAGATTGGGTGTCTTAATTGTCTCCCCTTTATGCCTTTGACACACCAAACATCCAGCCACAAATTTTTGAACATCACCCTTTAGCCCATCCCAAAAGATATCTTGCTTGACTTGATGATATGTCTTCAAAAATCCTGAATGACCACCCATTGGAGACTCATGTAACTCTGTGAGGATCTTGATTTTAAGGTTGGAATTCTTGCAGAGATACAAATGCTCTTTATACCAAAGAGTATCTCCCTTCCAACAAAACTTATCTAAACTACTAGGATCACTTTTTAATTGCTCGATGAGATTACTTGTTGCAACATCATTTTGCCACTCTGCTTTGGCTTCCTCCACCCAATTTGCTTCTAATATTGAAAGGGCACACAATAAGGCTTCATCTTTCTCATCCTTCCTTGAAAGTGCATCCACTACAATATTTTCTTTCCCTTTCTTATATACAATCTCAAAGTCATATCCTAACATCTTAGTGACCCATTTTGTTGCTCTTCAGAAGATAGTCGTTGTTCCAAAAAATATTTTAGGCTATCATGATCTGTCTTAACCTTGAAATGTCTACCCAATAGATAAGGCCGCCATTGTTTCACTGCATGGAGTATTGCTAGCACTTCCTTCTCATAAATAGGTTTTAGTAGATTCTTACCTTTTAATTGACGACTCTCAAAAGCAATTGGTTGACCTTCTTGCATAAGCACTGCTCCTATCCCATTTCCAGAAGCATCACATTCCACAATGAATTCCTTGGTGAAGTCAGGAGTGGCAAGTACCGGAGTTGTACACATAGCCTCCTTCAATCTCTCAAATGTTGTATTGGCAGACTCATTCCAATGAAAAGAATCCTTCTTCAATAGAGTGGTGAGAGGTGCTGCTGTACTACCATAATTCTTCACAAATCTTCTATAGTACCTTGTCAATCCCAAGAATCCTCTCAGTTTCTTAATGGTTTTTGGAATAGGCCATTCCATGATAGCCTTAATTTTGTTAGGGTCCACCTTTACTCCATGTGAAACTATGTGTCCCAAATACTCCACCTCTGTAAGACCAAAAGCACACTTGGATGAGGCATAGAGTTTATGATCTTCAAGTATTTGTAATGCTTGATCCATGTTGCAATGTTCTTCCCAAGTATTAGCTGTAAAATCAATATATCATCCGAGAATACTAACACAAACTTTCTCAAGAACTTCTTAAAATGGAATTCATCAAACTTTGGAATGTAGATGGTGCATTGTTAAGACCAAATGGCATCACCAAAATTCATAATGACCCTCATGAGTCCGAAATGCTATCTTACAAATATCTTCCTCCTTAATCTGAATTTGGTAATAACCAGATCTAAGATCTAACTTGGTAAAAAACATAGCCCCATTTAATTCATCTAACAAATCATCAATGACTAGAATTGGAAACTTATCTTTAATGGTGTACATGTTGAGAACTCTATAATCTAGACACATGCATCAAGTGTACATGTTGAGAACTCTATAATCTGGACACATGCGCCAAGTATCATCCTTCTTACATACCATCACCACAGGTGAGGAGTAAGCACTTTGGCTATGCCTCTAATGATTCTGCCTATAAAGCATCCTATTCAACAATTTTTTCTATCTCACTCTTTTTGTATGTGTGGATGCTGTAAGGCTGATGTTAGGTGGTTGGCTCCACTGGGACTAACTATATGGCATGATCATGATCCCTCTTAGGAGGAAGTCAGCACAGAGGCATATCTCAAGAATTGGCCGAGTAATGATCAATTGCTTAGCTTACAGAGTTTGGATGAGTGAACCAATAGATTACTTGAGACTTCAATGAACATAGTTGGGCCACAAATCCATCCACTCCTTTCTTAAGTAATTTTTGCATTTGATGAGAGCTAACCATTTGTGGAGATTTTTCCTTCAACCCCTTAGCTCTACTAGCCTTCCTTCTGATTGAAATCTCATGAATAGTTCTTGGAAGTTCATCTCAATTGTTCCTAATGTAGTAAGCCATTGTACTCCCAAAACAATATCTGCTGCACCCATGGATATCGCATACATTGGGGTATCAAGTTGATAATCTCTCATGGATAATTTAATGCTATGACACTTCCCTAAACAACTAACTGTACCACCATCTGCAATCAAAACTTGAAACTCTGGAGCTAGATATATGAAACAATTTAGATGAGTAGCTAACTTTTTGTTGATGAAATTATGAGTACTACCTGAGTCGATCAACACTGTTACCTTCTGCTTCTTTAGGAACCCCGCCACCTTGAGAGTTTGTGGAGCGCTGAAACTTGAGAGTGCATGACAAGAAATGATTAGTTGAGAATCATGTGATTCCTCATTTGACTCCCTTTCATCTTCTAGTATGGGTTCCTCCTCTTCTTCCTCATTGGGACCTTCAATATAAAACAATTTCTTTTCACTACATTTATGTCCTCGACTGTATTTGCTATCACAATTGAAACACAAGCCTTTTGCTCTTTTCTCCTCAATTTGTTGTGGAGTCAACTTAGTAGGTTGTGTTGAATATCCTTTCTCTCTTGTCACATTAGCCCCTTTCTTCTTAGGAATCAAATATTTCTCCTCTACCCTGCGTGCTAAGATAAAAGACTCATTTATGGAACTAGGGCTAAACATGCATACCTCATGTTGAATGTGATCCTTGAGACCACCCAAGAATAATTCATTCAAGTTTTCCTCCATAATTGAATCACCCTTAAGGATAGATTTTTGAAATTGTTGAATAATCCTTAAAAGCTGATCCCTATTTGTTGAAGTTTAGCTTCATTTGAAGAAAGTTATACAGCGAGTACTTCAGCCCTTTATATTATGCTTCAGAGTTCCCTCTGTAAAATTAGCCAGCCATGGATACAGTGACCCATTTTCGATATGATTCAGAAAACCAAGCGATACCAAATGGTGATGCCTAAGTTCTAAATACTCAAGGAAGCCATCGTGACCTTTTTATCATTTGGGATACGAAATTGTACTTCAAAAAAATTCTCCATTTGGTTTATCCATGTTAGAGGATCCTTACACTCAAAGCTTGTATCCAACTTTGGGTGTTCCTAAGATCCACTTAAGAAATTACTAAAAGCTTGTCTTAGTAGTATCGACCTAAAATTCTCACCTTGGCGGCTTGAGGGGCACCCTTTCTTGATTGATATGCTAGGTGCTTAACATGTTTTGCATGTCCAGCTTATATCTCCTCTTAGGTCACATATCCATACTTAATTGAGGATATTTTCTTCCTTGACCTTATTGAGGGGTTGCTAAGAACACAGATATATCTGGGGAATTGTTTCCCGTGCTTATAAAGGGGGTATTTCCTTGGGTGACAACATTCTTTTACCCCTTATTCGAGGGCCAGTCATGATGGAAATCACTAATGTTGAAATAAATCAAAAAAATGAAACTTAAATTATCTCAAAATTTTACTGTAATCTCCTTTAATATATCTTCAAAAACCCAATAAAAATAAGACTCCAATTCAACAAGATGTGCGAGATATGTAGATTCCAAAAAAAATAGTGTAGAAACCCTAATTATGCAATAATTCACTTAATTCTACTCCAATTATTCTAAAATCTAGACTGTAGCTTCTTCAATATGATCTTCAAAAACCCTTTAAAAATCAGTAAAAAATTTGCCAAAATCCAAAAGATATGCTCTTCCCAAAATCGCCTCCAAAATTGAGAAAAACCTTACCTCTATGGTGCCAAGATCATGCTCTGATACCACTTGTTATGAAATAACTTGCACAATAGAAGAATATGATATGGAATATGCTTAAAATACTTGATAATAACTTAGAATAACAAGCCACTTCAAGGGGGAAACCTCCAAATATCTCTAATGAGAACACCCTTCACACTTCATGATGAAATAAGACTCACAACCTCCTATATATACCTATTTATGCCAAGGATAACACCTAGGCCGACTTAGACACACCTATATAAGACTTAGGCCGACATAAAAAACTAAATAACAATATACTAATGATAATATGACTTAATAGAGAGTTAAGATAGCCACAAGCTGACTATTCATAACCTGATGTACAATAATATTAAGGGCGTAGCATTGGGTCACCTATAAGAATATTGATGAGGAAAATACAAAGTATTTGCAGGTACAAGAGGCCTTCAAGTATGAATGGAATAATTGGATTATTAGGATGAATGCTTTGATGGAAATGATGCCCAAATTTAAGGATGATCCCAATGCACCTACTAATATTGTTGACATCTTGCAAATCATTGACTCAATTAATGAGATAACTACCTTCCATGGAAAGTTAGGTGTGCAACTCCATAGTAAGTTGAAAATATATAAAGAGATGGAGGAATGTGGTATGCCTCAATTATTGAGTCCAAAAGGTGATTTGTAGTCGTTTGACACCTGGAAGAAAGAGTTGGGAGGGATGCTTGCAACAACTATGATGGCATTAATTGTTAGCAACTATATCTTGCTAAACCCAAATATTGATACAATGGTGGAAATTGAAACAAAGATAGACATCTTTGTTAAAGAAGCTAGGGTCTTGATTGATGCTAGATATTTTCAGTATAGTACCAAAGTGCAATGTTTGTTAAATGTAAAATGGCCCACTGAGGAAGAGTATAAAACTTGGTTGGAGAAATGCACATAGTGAATCTGTGTAGGGATTAATGAATAAGGTAAATAATGGATAGGAGAAGAATAATTCATAGCCTGAATATAATATAGATTAGGCTTTTGATAAAACATGGTAAAATATTTTTCTCTCCTCAATTTGAAATGGGTAGCACATGGTTCTAATGAGGATAAGTGAATTTTGAATTTTTATCTACTTTCCTTGTCTTGCTTCCTAACTTTTGTTGTTCTGGTTCTCCCACAGTTGGCATTTTTTGAGTGCGTGGGGAATATTTTGAAGCTATTGTAACAAAAAAATGATGCCTTTTTAAGGTGGGACTGGTTTCTACAACGAGTTGAGGTCAATTTTGTCTCATGTTTATCTACACCACTTGAAGACTCAAGTGTAATTAAAAAGGAATAGTTACAATAGTCCAATGGAATTTTGAGATGTGTGCTTCTTGGCCTAAAGCTTATTTTTCTCTTTCATATCTATAAGAAAGAATTTAGGGCTGAAAGCAAGAGTTAGTGGAAAATTTTTAAGCTAACACTGTGAAATTTTCTAGGAAAATACTAAGAAAGTTTTAGAGTTTTTTTGTCTTAAGTTTCTTTTGGATTTCATTGTTATGCATGTAATTTTGATAATAGTATAACATTTAAAATATAGAGTAATATCAGTTTCATGGCTATTGTCTCTCATTGTATGCATTCTATGAGTTATGAGTGGAAGTAATCCAAGATTTCTTTCATTTGTCTCTATCATTTCTTAATGGATGTTTAATTTCATGCGTGCTTATTGGTTCAATGAATTAATGTAAGTACTTTGGTAAGATTAATAACTTGTAGGAACTGGGTGGTAGGATGGTTATAAGCAGTAATAATCATGAATGTCATAGAGGAATTTTGTAATGCAGGGTTCATTGAGGTTATAGGTGTTGTTGCTTAAGTTGTTATCAGGTCACATAGATTGATATTGACTCAATGCTTGGGATAAAAGCACTAATTCATGAAAAATAATTGTGGTTTAGTTTCTATGTTGATTCATTAGCTACTCATTTTTAAATTACAAACTCTCAAATGGATACCACCATTGTTGTTTTGTGTTGAAGTTCCACCTTCTCATGCACAATATATATGACATTGATTAATGAGTTTCCAACTTATTTGATGCATTATATTGAATGGTTTTATGAGAAGTATCTATTATTGATAGTGTATCTAGTTATAATTGTGTGAATTATTAAGTATACATTAAGGGATCACCCTCCTGGGTTTCACAGAGCCAAAAGAGTAGGAATAGAAGTCTTGCAGCTTCTATTCATTTGTTGGCCAATCCATCTAGAAATATTGATAATTGGAAATGGTAAAGTCCATAGATATTTCTTGAGACTAGTTTGGTTCTTAAAAAAAACCAACAGGTACAATGTGTTATGAAATAACTTGCACAATAGAAGAATATGATATGAAATATGCTGCAAATACTTGATAATAATTGAGAATAACAAGCCACTTCGAGGAGGAAAACCTTCAAAATATCTCTAATGAGAATACACTTCACAACTTGATGATGAAATAAGACTCACAACCTCCTATATATACCTATTTATGCCAAGGATATCACCTAGGCCGACTTAGACACACCTATATAAGACTTAGGCTGACCTAAACAACTAAATAACAATATACTAATGATAATATGACTTAATAGAGAGTTAATATAGCCACAAGCCGACTATTCATAACCCGATGTACAATAATATTAAGGGCGTAGCATGCCCCCCTTCTTCAAAGAAGCATTGTCCTCAATGCTAATCAAGTTTGGAAACTTTTGAATGAACTCCTCATCTTCCCATGTGGCATCTTCAACTGGTAAATTCTTCCATTGGATGAGTTACTCAATGATAGTTCTATTCCTTAGCTTCTTTGTGCGTGTTTGATGAATGCACTTTGGTTCCAAAATTATTCTCCCTTCTTCATCCAACTCTGGAAGTGTTGTTTGAGTGGGAATATTATGCCCAATTACCTTCTTCAAATAGGAAACATGAAAAACTGGATGTATCTTTGTTGTTGGTGGAAACTCAAGCTTGTAGGAAACACTACCGATCTTCTGCATGATTTGGTATGGACCATAATACTTTGGAGACAACTTATTATTCTTTCTTTGTTGCTTTAGTGAGATTTGCTTATAAGGCTACAATCGCAAGAATACCCAATCCCTAACTTCAAAACTTCTTTCACTACAATTTTGGTCTACTTGTTGCTTCATTCGATTTTGTGCCATGGCTAAATTCTCCTTGAGTCCTGAAAGTACTTATTGTTGATGAATCAAGTGGTCTTCTACTGCCTGAACTCTTTGGGACACCTTAATTGATGATGTGATGGAAGGAGGATGATATCCATAAAGTGCCAAAAATGGTGACATTTTTGATGAGCTATGAAAAGAAGTGTTATACCACCATTCCGCAAGTGGTAGCCAATCTACCCACTAGGACTGTTTCTCTGAAGTGAAACAACGTAGATATCCTTCCAAATACTTATTAACAACCTCTATTTTCCCATCTGATTGAGGGTGGTATGAAGAGCTAAGAGCCAATTGAGTACCCAAACATGAGAATAAATCTTTCCAAAAGTGACTAGTGAAGATAGGATCACGATCACTAACAATAACTTTAGGTGTACCATGTAGCTTTTGGATATTCTCAAAAGCTTTAGCCACTGCACTTGTTGTAAAAGGATGTGCTAATGCAATGAAATGTGCATATTTAGTGAGCCGATCAACTACCACCATGATGACATTATGACCTTTAGATTTGGGAAGCCCTGTGATGAAGTCCATGGATATCTCTTCACAATGCTGGCTAGGAATAGATATGGGTTGCAAGAGGCCTGGTGTCTTAATTGTCTCCACTTTATGCCTTTGACACACCAAACATTCAGCCTCAAATTTTTGAACATCACCCTTTAGCCCTTCCCAAAATAAATCTTGCTTGACTCGATGATATGTCTTCAAAAATCCTGAATGACCACCCACTAGAGACTCATGCAACTCTGTGAGAATCTTGATTTTAAGGTTGGAATTCTTGCAGAGATACAAACGCTCTTTATACCAAAGAGTATCTCCCTTCCAGCAAAACTTATCTAAACTACTAGGATCACTTTTTAATTGCTCGATGAGATTACTTGTCGCAACATCATTTTCCACTTTCTGCTTTGGCTTCCTCCCGCAATTTCCTTGTAATATTGAAGGGCACACAATGGAGCTTCATCTTTCTCATCCTTCCTTGGCCGATTACATCTGCTGACAATATTTTTCTTTCCCTTTCTTATATACAATCTCAAAGTCATATCCTAACATCTTAGTGGCCCATTTTGTTGCTCTTAGGAGATAGTGGATTGTTCGAAAAATATTTTAGGCTATCATGATGCATCTTAACCTTGGAAATGTCTACCAATAGATAAGGCCGCCATTGTTTCAGCATGGAGTATTGCTAGCATTTCCTTCTCATAAATAGGTTTTAGTAGATTCTTACCTTTTAATTATTGACTCTCAAAATAGATTGGTCTACCTTCTTGCACTTAAGGCACTACTCCTATCCCATTTCGGCATCACAGTTCCACAATGAATTCCTTGGTGAAGTCGAGTGGAAAGTATCGAGTTGTACACATAGCCTCCTTCAATCTCTCAAATGTTGTATTGGTAGACTCGTTCCAATGAAAATAATCCTTCTTCAATAGAGTGGTGAGAGGTGTTGCTATACTACCATAATTCTTCACAAATCTTCTATAGTACCCTGTCAATCCCAAGAATCCTCTCGGTTTCTTAATGGTTTTTGGAATAGGCCATTCCATGATAGCCTTAATTTTGTTAGGGTCCACCTTTATTCCTTCATGTGAAACTATGTGTCCCAAATACTCCACCTCTGTAAGACCAAAAGCACACTTGGATGGCTTAGCATAGATTTTATGATCTTCAAGTATTTGTAATGCTTGGTCCACATGTTGCAAATGTTCTTCCCAAGTCTTGTTGTAAATCAATATATCATCAAAGAATACTAACACAAACTTTCTCAAGAACTTCTTAAAAATGGAATTCATCAAACTTTGGAATATAGATGGTGCATTGGTAAGACCAAATGGCATCACCAAAAATTCATAATGACCCTCATGAGTCTGAAATGCTGTCTTACAAATATCTTCCTCCTTAATCAGAATTTGGTGATAACTAGATCTAAGATCTAACTTGGTAAAAAACATAGCTCCATTTAATTCATCTAGCAAATCATCAATGACTGGAATTGGAAACTTATCTTTAATGGTGTACATGTTGAGCACTCTATAATCTGGACACATGCACCAAGTATCATCCTTCTTATGTACCATCACCACCGGTGAGTAGTAAGCACTTTGGCTATGCCTGATGATTCCTGCCTCTAGCATCTCTTAAATAATCTTTTCTATCTCACTCTTTTGTATGTGTGGGTACCTGTAAGGCCTGATGTTTGGTGGTTGGCTCCCTAGGACTAACTGGATGGCATGATCATGATCCCTCTTAGGAGGAAGTCCTTTAGGCATATCTCCAAGAACAAATGAGTGACGATCAATTATTGCTTGCAAATATGGATGAGTAGGATTAATAGATTGAGAGACTTCTAATGAACATAGTTGGGCCACAAATCCATCCACTCGTTTCTTAAGAAACTTTTGCATTTAATGAGATCTTACCATTTGTGGAGATTTTTCCTTCAACCCCCTTAGCTCTACTAGCCTTCCTTCTGATTGAAATCTCATGAATAGTTCTCGGAAGTTCATCTCAATTGTTCCTAATGTAGTAAGCCATTGTACTCCCAAAACAATATCTGCTGCACCCATGGATGTGCATGGGGTATCAAGTTGATAATCTCCCATGGATAATTTAATGCTATGAAACTTCCCTAAAGAACTAACTATACCACCCCACATAATCAAAACTTGAAACTCTGGAGCTAGATATATGAAACAATTTAGATGAGTAGCTAACTTTTTGTTGATGAGAATTATAGTACTACTGAGTGATTAACCATGTTACCTTCTGCTTCTTTAGGAACCCCACCACCTTGATAGTTTGTGTTGAAAGCTGAGGAGTGCATGACAAAAATTATTGGTTGAGAATCACATGATTCCTCATTTGACTCCCTTTCATCTTCTAGTATGGGTTCCTCCTCTTCTTCCTCATTGGGACCTTCAATATAAAAATAATTTCTTTTCACTACATTTATGTCCACGACTGTATTTGCTATCACAATTGAAACAAAAGCCTTTTCTCTTTTCTCCTCAATTTTTGTGGAGTCAACTTATTAGGTTGTGTTGAGTATCCTTTCTCTCTTGTCACATTAGCCCCTTGCTTCTTAGGAATCAAATATTTCTCCTCTACCCTGCATGCTAAGATAAAAGACTCATTTATGGAACAGGGTTAAACATGCATACCTCATGTTGAATGTGATCCTTGAGACCACCCAAAAATAAGTCATTCAAGTTTTCCTCCATAATTGAATCCACCCTTAAGGATAGATTTTGGAATTGCTGAATATAATCCTTAACTGATCCTGTTTGTTGAAGTTTAGCTAGCTGGCTGAAGAAGTTTTCTGTGATGCTATTGCTATATTGTGCTTGGAGTTCCTCTATAAAAACTGACCATGACACGGTGAGCCCCTTTATACATCGATGAGTGCAAAGCCAATGATACCAAATGAATTGATCTGGTTCTAAATATAAGGAATCCATCGTGACCTTTTGTCCATTTGAGATTTGGTGTACTTCAAAAAAATTCTCCATTTGGTTTATCCATGTTAGAGGATCCTTACCATAAAAATTGTGCATATCCAACTTTGGAAATAAATTCCTAGATCCCATAGGAGTACTAAAGCTTGTGTTAGTAGTAGTTGACCTAGAATTTTTACCTTGGCTGCTTGAGAACTCCTTTCTTGATTCAGCTATGTAGGTGCGTAACATGTTTTGCATGTCCAACATATCTCCTCTTAGGTCACACATATCCATCTTAATTGAGGAAATTTCTTCCTTGACCTTATTGATTTCTTCATTATGAGTAATATCCTCGATTGTTTCACCATCCTTATAAGGAGTCTTCCCTGGAGTGACAACATTCTTTCTACCCCTTGTTGAAGGCCTTAGTATGATGGAAAACACTAATGTTGAAATAAATCACACAAATGAAACTTAAATTATCTCAAAATTTTATTTTTATCTCCTTTATTATGTCTTCAAAAACCCAATAAAAATTAGACTCCAATTCAACAAGATGTGTGAGATATGTAGATTCCAAAAAAATAGTGTAGAAACCCTAATTCTGCAATAATTCACTTAATTCTGCTCCAATTCTTTTGAAATCCGGTTTTTAGCTTCTTCAATATGTTCTTCAAAAACCCTTTAAAAATCAGAAAAAAATTCACCAAAATCTGAAAGATATGCTCTTCCCAAAATTGCCTCCAAAATTGAGAAAACCTTGCCTCTATGGTGCCAAAATCCTGCTCTGATACCACTTGTTATGAAATAACTTGCACAATAGAAGAATATGATATGAAATATTCTAGAAATACTTGATAATAACTAAGAATAACAAGCCAATTTGAGGGGGAAAACCTCCAAAATATCTCTTATGAGAACACACTTCACAACTTGATGATGAAATAAGACTCACAACCTCCTATATATACCTATTTATGCCAAGGATATCACCTAGGCCGACTTAGACACGCCTATATAAGACTTAGGCCAACCTAAACAACTAAATAACAATATACTAATGATAATATGACTTAATAGAGAGTTAAGATAGCTACAAGGCGACTATTCATAACCTGATGTACAATAATATTAAGGGCATAACACAATGAGAGGTCTTGGTGCAAAAGTCAAAGAATCTAAAGTGGTAAAGAAAATTATCATAACTCTTCCTAAATGTTATGGTGAAAAGGTTTCTACTATTGAGGAAGTTTCAAATTTTAATATTTACACTAGAGATCAGTTGTATGGAACACTGAATGCATTTGAAATGAGAAAAATTGGTTCGAACAATGGTACAAAAGTGGAGACTACTTTCAAGGCTAGAAAATAAAAAAAAATTGAAGATTCAGATGGAAATGTTCTTGATGATGTAGAATATAACTTTGTAAGAAGGATGAAAAATGACACTGGTAAGTACAAAGGTAAATTACCTTTCAAATGTTTCAATTGTGGAAATATAGGTCACTATGCTTTGAGATGTCCAAAAAGAGTTGTGAACAATAAGAACAAGGAAAACAAAGGAAAGATGATTAAGAAAAGCTATTATGTTAGATAAGATGTTGGTATTTCTAATGATGAATTTGATTATGGAGATGTTGATGATAATGAATGCTTGTTCTTGGCTTTAAAAGATGAATTTGGTTATGTTAACTCTAAAAGTTATGTGAAGGAAAATGCTCCAAAGAAAAAGGATAAGCTTGGAGGTACCTTGGTATCTGACTTTCATGCTATACAAGATACAAACTATTGGGTTCTTGATAGTGGTTTCTCAATTCATATGACCAGAGACAAGACTAATTTTTTTAAGCTTCAAAAATATGATGGATTACTTGTTAAATTTGGAGATGATTCAAGTGCTAAGATTTGTGGAGTAGGTTCAATCAATTTTGATGGCAAGCATAATATTGAAGATGTTTACTATGTTAAAGGTTTAAGGCATAACCTCTTGAGTGTTGGAAAAATGTTTAGCAAAGGGTTTAATCTTATGTTTTAGGATGATGGATGTGAGATTAGAAAAGAGTTTGAAACTGTCATTGTTGTTGGAAAGAGGACAAATGAAAATATCTATCACCTCGAGGGTACTGATGGTCACTATTTTATGACTCAGATTAATGATAGTTGGTTATGGCACAGAAGGATGTGTCACATCACTTTTGATAACTTGGTTAGAATTAGTTCAGTTCAAGCAGTGAGAGATCTACCAAATATTACAAAGCTATCAATGTTGTTGTAATCAAGGGTTTTCTAAGGATTAGGAGAAGTTAGTAATAAAAAATAAATAATAATCAAACCCAAAGATCTTTACGAAACACAAAGGAAGTAAATAAAAGAACAAGTATACTTGATTGTCGATACCTCCATGATTCCTTTTCATAATACCTTCTTGCTTGCTGGATAATGTTGCCCTCAAATTCGTCCTCTTGAGCAATCTAAAATTTCTAAGCCCTACAACAAGATTTGAAGGATTTGATATGCCTATGACTCTTGCCAATGCCTATGTCTATGTCTAAAGCCAATGTCAATATTAATCAAATGCCTAAAACCTAATGCCAATAATGAAATACTACAATTGCCTATGACAATGAAATGTGAAGCTAAGTAAATGACTATAGTAATTACGTAAAAATGTCAAGGTCCTAAACATGAGAAGGAAATGGCATTTTATAGAAAAGGCCATTTCGAATGGACGGACGAGATAAATCAATGACAAGAACCTAAAATGAACGATCTAGATTAAACCTGAGAATCCCTAATTAGGGTTAGGGCAAAATCCTTAATCAAACGGTCGGAATAAAATTGGATCGACGGTGGAGAATAAATGAGGAAATTAATTAAAGAAATAAATATTTTCAAAAAATCAAGAAGATAAGATTGTCTGATTTGCAAGATTCAAAAAATCAAAGAGATAAGATCGCCTGATTTGCAAGATTGAAAAAATCAAAGAGATAAGATTTGGACTGAAGATCAGATTTGGAAAATCAAGAATCTGCCCGATTACTTGATTTTTGGAAGATTAATTACTAATTTGAATTAAAATAATTCAAATTATGGATTTTGAGAGATAATAAATAATCTTTTTCAGATTATTTACCAAAATTGATGACAGTTAGATTGACACGACATTTTAAATAATTTTATTTATTTAAAATGAGAAGAATATTAATTAACAATTAAATAATTAAATTTAATTATTTAATTTAGGAGATAAGACCAATTAATTAAATAAATTAATTTATTTATTTAATTAAGACAGTTAGTGACGTATTTAATAAATAAATGAAATTTATTTATTTAATAATCATGAGGAATTAAATGACAAATGGGGATTAAATAAATTAAGAAATTTATTTAATTAAAGAAAGACTTAGACAGCTAATGACATATTTAATAAATAAATAAAATTTATTTATTTAATAATGATGAAGAATAAGTGACCTGAATTAATTAAATAATTATGAATTATTTAATCAATAGTTGAATGTGGACGAATGACATAATTAAATAACATAATTATGCTAGGACCAAAGTGGTAAAAATGAAGCTTGCAAGCCTAGGTCATTTTTAGGTGTCTACATTTTGCCCCTCTTTGTCATAATGTAGCATGTCACATTGTGACAAAGAAAATAAGTCAAAAATATGCCCCAGTGCAAAATAAGATGAAGAATGAAAGACGAGGAGGGTTGTGGTATGCCCCCTCGAGAGGATAGAGAGGATCCAAGAACATGGGTGTGCTCTCGAAATGGATGAGAAGACTAGAATATGAAGAGACAAAGAAATGTTAGTGCAAAAGATATGGACGATAATATGGATGCAATGCCTATATGAGATGAGCAAGAGAAGATAACAAGAGTAAAGAAGATGCATGTTAGTTCCTAGACCAAATCCTTCAAAACATTGCCATAGGACTAATATTTATTTCTCTTAATCATCATTGGGCGGTAAAAATGACACAAATGGACAACAAACACCATGATATGACGTAGACCAAGGTGTGTAAGGTCATCCATTTGAAAAATAGACAGTCACAGACAAGGAATGTCCTAACTCATACTAAGGGTGAAGTTGCCCCAGTCTTTTTGTCAAGACAATCCATAGACAACAGTCAAAGAAAATAAAATAGGCCAGGAGACGTCATCGCACCTCTAAATCCTTCATGGGACATCCTCGAGGTAGCTAGTAACATGACCAAAAAGACAAGACAGTAAAAATATAAGACAAAATAGCCAAGATAATCAAAAGATAAGACAAGAAAGACTAGAAAGATTAATAGCCATTTTATTTTTTTTGCCAATGTTTGTTTGCCAAAGATTGAATTCTTATTTGATTTGACAGTTCTGACAGTTTAAGAGTTTTGCCAATTTGACGGTGTTGCCAGTTTGACGGGGCCTATTGTCAGGAACGACACATCCTAAAAAGGCAAAGAACATTTTGACGAGGTCTAACTCCAAGAAGGACACATCTTGAAGAGGACCAAAGAGTGACGAGATTGACATTGTTTTGACTAATGTGTTTTGGCAAGTTGATTGATGTTGACTGTATGATTGATTGGACTGTGTTGTCTAATTTTGACCAATTTTGACATTGACGTTTCAAATGACTGTCTTGTGTTTGATTTTAACTATGTCTGACTTATTTGACCGATGTGATGATTGTGACAAATGTTATGATTTTATTTGGACCAACCTAAAAGGACTGATCTAATGTCTCGGGGACTCATCGACCGATGGCCTTGCCTACGTAGCAA
This sequence comes from Sequoia sempervirens, assembly GCA_007258455.2. Taxonomy (NCBI): domain Eukaryota; kingdom Viridiplantae; phylum Streptophyta; class Pinopsida; order Cupressales; family Cupressaceae; genus Sequoia; species Sequoia sempervirens. Next base: position 299,494,660 of record VDFB02058242.1, on the reverse strand, counting down.
ATGTGCAGAGACAACGTAGTTCGACAATGACATGGACTGACTGACATCACTGACTTTGACTCCATGTGACTGACTTTGACATTGATTTGGATGTTTTTGTGTTTTTCTTCAGGACAATTTATGATTTTTTTGTCTTTTTTCAGGACATTTTATGATGTTTTTGTCTTTTTTAGGACTTTTTTATGATGTTTTTGTCTTTTTTTTAGGACTTTTTTATGATGTTTTTGTCTTTTTTAGGACTTTTTTATGATTTTTTGGTCTTATTTTTTTAGGACTTTTTGATTTTTTGGTCTTTTTGGGACTTTTTATGATGTTTTTGTCTTTTCAGGCCATTTTATGATATTTTTTGTCTTTTTTCAAGACATTTTATGATTTTTTTGGATTTTGACATTTAAGAGGATCGTGACAAATGCATATGACTAATTCCTACACATGAGAATCCAAGGACATACATGATTGTGCCCCTAGTCAAGCTGAATACCAATTGACAAGTGATGACAACGTTGTTTGACTTGGGAAGGACGCATCCCGAAACAACATGAGGACGATGACGATAATGTGATGAAAAGTATGGAGGTCTACAGCCGGGCCAGGAACGAAGTCAAGTAATATTTAAGATATTGTGCTTGTATGAATTGGACTCATTGCATTTGGAATGACTTGGTTAGGGCTAGATGGGATGATGGAGTTTCCTTAGACCGTTTAACAAGGGAAAGCCAAGATAGGTGACATACATGAAAGGATAAGAGGTGGCCTTGGTAAAGGATGAGACACATGAGACTAATTGAATTGTCATATTATTTTCAAGGACTATGTCATATAAGGACAATAAAACTATGATGGTCAATGACATGATGTTTCGTGAATCGTGTATGACCGAAGGATAGACATGTCAAGAGTTTTCCCAAAGCATGATTTATGTGTGTCAGTTTTATGTCAAGACCAAGGTAGGTGGAAAAATGGATGGAAATGATAGGGCTTAGATGGATGTCAATGTCATGAGAAAGGCATGGGAAATGAGACGACTTGCCCCCAAGTGTAAAAACCCACATAGATGATTTATTTTACACATGACGCTTGTTTGCCAAGTTTTCATCATGGTACTTATCCAAGGCACCTGTTTGCTAGGTTTTCACCATTGGATGAAATTTTTCTCTTTACTATTTTCTTGACTTTTTGATTTTTTTGGTGTCACCAAGACGCCTGTTTGCCAGGTTTTCATCAGGGTGACGATTTTTTAATTTTTTTTGTATTTCTGATATGTGGATAGCCTGGATGCTTTAGATAATCACTGACTGTTCTGAATCCACTGACGGTGCCGATGTAGAGACTGGTGCCATGATATGCCAATAATGACCTTGCTTAAGGAGTTGTCTTGTCAAGATCGTAGCACTTGTATACAACTGATCGATGTCATTGTGATCCTTTCTGATACTAGCATTGGCCTTATCAAAATACGCACATTGCAATAGAGTGCCATGAGAGTCCTTGTGGTAAAGAGTTGCTGCCATGAAGTGACAGATTTGTGACGTAAAATTTTTTGACTTTAGGCAAGATGTAGGATTATGACAAATGATGGTGGACATGGAAAGGTTGTTTGGACGTTTGGACGAATCACTTTTTATTTTCCAAATTTGGGATGGTGGATGACGGATTTTGGAGGGATGGTGTTTGGAACCAACACATTTATATGTCTTGATTGATGACCATTTTGAAGGAGGTGGACATGTGTTATATGTGGGAGTCCTCTTGTCTTGTGGCTCCACATTGTGATTGACTTTTGTATTTGACTTGGTATCTTTGTCTGATCCATCTTTCTTTGGGATCCATTTTACTTTCATTTGTCCACTTGTCCTTTTGTTTGATGCAATGGCCTTTGACATTTGATTTTGATCTTTTGATTTGTATGACTTTTGTTTTTGTTGGTTCCAAAGGGAAGGTTTATTTATGATGGAATGATGATTCATGGTGTGGGTGGACGGGGTGTTGGCAACAATCTTACGACAAGGATTTCTCATGGACTCCATTTTGACATTTGTATCTGACAAAGTTGGCCCTAGTATCGAGGAGGTACCACTGACATCGTTTGATTTGCTGTCTGAGGAATAACCAAGACTTTGATGTCTGTAATTTTCCTGAAGCTGTATTGGTTCTAGAATGCCTTGCTCATGTATGCCTAGTCCTTTGCCTTGATATTGCATGCTTTGACTAATTCTATTTGCAATGGGGTATTTGTTGTTTTGAAAGCAAGATGCTAACCCATCATTAGGTATGTGGATACTGTCACTTGTAATATTTTCGTCTGCGAGAAATCCTGCTCTGACAAAGACAGATGACCCTAAGTGATAAAGTGTCTTAGCTTCATTGTCTTGTTGGACATATTCCTGACTAATTTCTTCGATCTGATTGTGTGACATGTCAGGTCCAGATGATTTTGTTGGTGCTTCCAAATCAATGTCAAATCCATCATTGTGTTTAGTGTCATAGAGTCCCATGATTTTAGCTATAAATTGATCATATGCAAGCATGTCCCTAGTGGAAGATTCTTTTTCTGGAGGAATATCATCTATGTGTCCCATGAAGGCAAGTGTCTCATCGTGGGAAGTGTCAATAGTCGAGGCATGTATAGGGTTGTCAAGTGTTTGATCATGAATGGCGTAAAGGTCAAGGAGTGGATCATTTTGGACTTCTTTGTCAATGGTAGGGTCTTGGTCGAAGATGGGGTTGTCATGGATTTGGACTTCTTGGTCAATGATGGGGTCTTGGTCAAAGATAGGGTTGTCGTGGATGATACAATTGGAAATAAGGTCATGGGATGGACTACCTTGTTCATGACATGGGGGTGACATTATAAGGTCATGCTTTGGGCTTTCATTTTGACAAGTATCCTCAAGTTTAGACAATGGGATTTGACTTTGAGCAATGACAAAATTTTCATGACTAGATGTGGCTTGTGAGGGGATGACTTGAAAAGGATTAATGACTAAAGGACTAGGATAGGATGTGGGAACTTGGACTGGACTAGCATATGAACGACTAGGGTATGACAGAGACTTGGACTGGATATGACATGGAGTCTTGGATTGGATTAACTGTTGAAGGACAAGGATATGACATGGAGACTTCGACTGGATTGGTGTAAGGTTGATTGAGATAGGACATGGAGACTTGGACCGGATCAGTATGGTATGATGTGGGGACTTGACATGAGTTGGTAGATGGTTGATAAGGGATGCAGTCTTGGACGGGATTAACAGGTGAAAGACTAGCATATGATGTGGAGGTTTGGAATGGACTAGTTGATAGTTGGCTTCCCTTGTCAAGGTTAGGATAAGGGTGATAAGTGGACGTTTGCTGTGAATTAATGGTAGGATTTGTGTCAAATGACTGTTGATTGTGAGGGTAGACAGATGGTGGCAAAGTATTTATGTCAAAGCCTTGTGGTAACTTAGCCCCTTCGTCCAAAAGCATGGCTAGATACCTTTGAGGGTCACGTAAGACTATTTTTTTTGCAAAGGAGAATATATCAGGATTTTTCGCTGCAGCTTCTATGTCTTTCCAATATGCTTGTCCATTTTGGTCTCTTTGTATGAATGGTTCATAAAATTTTTGTGATGAAGATGGCATGTTCATGGAAGATTGAATGTTCATGTTGTGAAATGGGTCAGAAAAAGTCCAATGTTGGTTTGTGTCATAAGTGTTATTGTCGATGTTGGGATTGGAATCTTGTCCAAAGTTTGCCATTTGTTGTTGTCTTTGAAGCCTAGTCTCAATCATAAAAGGGATTTTCTCAAATGAGGATGATGATAATGACAAGTAAATGCAAGGATGACACTAGCCTATGTTTTTTGAATTTTTTTTTGGATAAAGGATGACAATGCAAGACTATGTTTTTGGATTTTTTTGGATAAAGGATGACAATGCAAGACTATGTTTTTGGATTTTTGACAATAAGGGATGCAATATGACAATGTTGTCCAAAGAAAATAACTAATGCCAAAGGACAATGAAGACTAAGATGACAAGTTATGCCACTAATTTTTTTGTATTTTTGGAATAAAGGATGACAATGCAAGATGATGATGACGTTTTCCTAAGGAAATGATTAATGCAAGATGACAAGGTTGTCAAGGCCAATATGAGGACTAAGATGATGATGTTTGACTAAGGACTTAATGTTATAAATGCCAAGTCTAGGTTTAAAATCATGATTAAGATGAACAATGCAAAGTCTAAGTTCAAAATGGGGACTAAAATTGTTTTCTGATGTTTTGTTGAAAAGTCTGAGTTGTCCAAGGTCGATTATTTGTTTGTGTCCAGATTTGTGACTGTTGAGTATAATGTTTGAAAAATCTAGAAAACACTTGACAAGCACAATGTTTTGGTATAAGCAAGCACACATTAGATAAGCACGATCCTAAAAAGGTCAAAAGGCCAAGGGTTTGTATACTTGATATAGCCCACCTATTATACCCCGGATTGGTGATAAACACCTTTCCTTCTTGAGAGCGGATAGCTTAGAATTTTGGTGGCATTGGCTCCCCTCCACAGCTCATTAACGTCATTCGAGCACACCAAATTTAGATTCTTTGGGTAGTGACATCCCAAGAATTGCTATCTCTACTCAAGGGGATCAACAGTGAGTATCTTCGGGCATGATACTATACCCTGCACTATATCAAGCAACGGCCAATAGAACGGTTGGATACTAAGACAAGAGGTGTTTAATTCGGGCATTCCGTTCGTGGGGCATGATCCATGCAGTGAGAGTCCCCTTTCAGATCCATCTCGTCAGAACTACACTCGTGATTCTTGGGCTTTCCCCAAGAACCCACTTTTATATACCAGCTGGAAGTCCCTCGGTGTCAGGGTGCTACAGGTCTGAGTCATCCTGGGGTGAGTACTTTTTCCCACCAGAACAGGCCTAAGTTCTAGAGTCAGTAACAGTTTCTCTTACACCCAAGATTTCACGAATGCGCAAGGGGAGAGGATACTCTGATATATCGAATCGTGAAGGGTAATTAACAAATAAAGATGGGTCTAGTTATCTGATCACGAAGTTTTCACCAAGTGAGAGCATACTCACCTACCATCTTGCAAGCACAATTAATCAAAGAAGACATGTGTTCTTTTTATATGCACCAAAATCAAATGTTTGTTAATCTATGAAAGAAAAACAAGCACAATGTTTGTTTATCTTGTCTTCGACATTCGAACCTGCAAATAAAAGATTAGTAGTTCCTTATGCAATGGTCTTCGACACACGAATAGGGATCGCCACACGCTACCAAAAAATATTAGTAACAAAAATAAAAAAAATAAAAACGTAAATGAAAATAGCAAACTTGAAATAGTGATAACTTCCTCCAAACTTAACAAAATTTCAATTGGTAGATATCCATAGAAAGCTAAATGATAGACCTTCAAAACCCAGAAATTTTTTTCCACAATTCTACACAAAAAGAATGTTATAGACAAAAGAAAAACGCGGGTTTAAAAACTAAATTGAAAAAAATATGATCACTAAAATTCCCATAACTTTCTCAAATCTCAACAAAATTTAAAATCGTTTAATGTTCTGGAAAGCTGAGAGTGAGATCTACAAAACCCAGAAACTGTTTGAAAGTACTTTATTCGCCCATTTTTCTGTACTCAAATGAAGGTGACGGGATTTCGTATGACGTCTTGGCTGTAACCTGCAAAATAGTGAAAACAAACAAGAACACATACGAATTTTCCTACAAAATGTCGGGTTCACCAATGTAATCAAGGGATTTATAAGGATTAGGAGAAGTTAGTAATAAATAATAAATAATAATCAAACCCAAAGATCTTTACGAAACACAAAGGGAGTAAATAAAAGAACAAGTATACCTGATCGTCGATACCTCTATGATTCCTTTTCGTAATACCTTCTTGCTTGCTGGATAATGTTGCCCTCAAATTCGTCCTCTTGAGCAATCTAAAATTTCTAATCCCTACAATAAGATTTGAAGGATTTGATATGCCTATGACTCTTGCCAATGCCTATGTCTATGTCTAAAGCCAATGTCAATATTAATCAAATGCCTAAAACCTAATGCCAATAATGAAATACTACAATTGCCTATGACAATGAAATGTGAAGCTAAGTAAATGACTATAGTAATTACGTAAAAATGTCAAGGTCACAAACATGAGAAGGAAATGATATTTTATAGAAAAGACCATTTCAAATGGACGGACGAGATAAATCAATGACAAGAACCTAAAATGAACGATCCAGATTAAACCTGAGAATCCCTAATTAGGGTTAGGGCAAAATCTTTAATCGAACGGTTGTAATAAAATTGGATCAACGGTGGAGAATAAATGAGGAAATTAATTAAAGAAATAAAGATTTTCAAAAAATCAAGAAGATAAGATTGCCTGATTTGCAAGATTCAAAAAATCAAAGAGATAAGATCGCCTGATTTGCAAGATTCAAAAAATCAAAGAGATAAGATTTGGACTGAAGATCAGATTTGAAAAATCAAGAATCTACCCGATTACTTGATTTTTGGAAGATTAATTACTAATTTGAATTAAAATAATTCAAATTATGGATTTTGAGAGATAATAAATAATCTTTTTTAGATTATTTACCAAAATCGACTGACAATTACGATTTTACATTTTAAATAATTTTATTTATTTAAAATGAGAAGAATATTAATTAGCAATTAAATAATTAAATTTAATTATTTAATTTAGGAGATAAGACCAATTAATTAAATAAATAAATTTATTTATTTAATTAAGACAGTTAGTGACGTATTTAATAAATAAATAAAATTTATTTATTTAATAATCATGAAGAATTAAATGACAAAGGGGGATTAAATAAATTAAGAAATTTATTTAATTAAAGAAAGACTTACACAACTAATGACATATTTAATAAATAAATAAATTTTATTTATTTAATAATGATGAAGAATAAGTGACCTGAATTAATTAAATAATTATGAATTATTTAATCAATAGTTGAATGTGGACGTAGGACATAATTAAATAACATAATTATGCTAGGACCAAAGTGGTAAAAATGAAGCTTGCAGGCCTAGGTCATTTTTAGGTGTTTACAGTTGTTTGTAGAGATTTTCAATTTAGAAAAAAAGCAAGAAGTAGTTTGAAGTGAAGAGAATAATCTTCTACTAGATTGTTGGAAATGGTGCACACAAACTTTTTGATCCTACAAGAGTGAGAAGTCTTCAAGGTAATAGGTATTTCATACTTTTTATTGATGATTATTCTATAATGACATGGGTTACTTTTCTTAACGAAAAATTTGAAGCCCTAGATAGATTCAAAGAATTTAAAGTTAAGGTTGAGAATGAAATAGATTTGAAAATATTTTTTAAAATTTTGACAAAGGTGGAGAGTTCATTTCCAATGAATTTAACATGTTATGTGAGATTCATGGCATAAAAGGAAATTATCTACCCCTAAGACTCCTCAAGAAAATGGAGTGGTTGAAAGGAAAAACATGACTATTCAAGAAGTTGCAAGGACTATGTTGAAATAAGCTAACCTACCGAAAGTTTACTGGAGAGAAGTAATTAATACTGCTATTTACATACTTAACAAATTTCAAGAGAAAAATAATAGCATAGATACTCTCTATGATTTGTAGTACATAAGGATCCCTACTATCAAGTACTTTAGATTATTTGGAAGAAAATTCTATATCAGAAGAGATGATAAAAATTTAGGAAAGTTTGATGTTCAAGGTATCTTCCTTAGATAATCTACTATGAAAAAAACTTGTAGATGTTATACTAAAATATTGAGAAAGATTATCGAGAGTGCAAGTGTCAAGGTAGATGAAGATTTGAGGAATTCAGTAGTGATGGATATGAATTAGATGAACCTACTTGTAGAGAAGAAGAAAAAAAACATAAGGACAATAAAGTATAGAATGAAGAGGAAGAAGCTTTGAAAAAGACCCCTAAGGCCCCTAAGTATGTGTAGAGAAATGATTATGAAGAACAAATCATTGGAGACAAAAGCAAAGGCATGTTGAAAAGAAGAAGAGTTGTTGAAGAAGTAAATATATGTTTACTTTCTAAAGTTGAACCTAAAACAATGAGTGAGGCATGCAAATATGAATACTAGATGAAGGAAATGGAAGAACTTATGCAAATTGAGAAGAATCAGACTTGGGAACTCATTCCTAGGCCTAAAAACAAGAAAAAAATTGGTACTAAGTGGGTATTCACAAACAAGTTGAATGAGAATGGAGAAATGGTAAGAAACAAGGAAAGGTTTTTGTGTAAGGGCTATGCAAAAGTTGAGGGAATAGACTTTTAGGAGAGATTTGCTTTAGTGGCTAGAATTGAAGTGATTGTGATGTTTTTAGCATTTATAGCACACAAGGACTTTAAATTTTATTAGATGGATGTGTAGTCTACTTTCTTGAATGGAGAATTTAAAGAATTTCACATGGAACAACAAGAAGGATTTTAGTTTTTAGATAAACCTAATATGGTTTGTAGACTGAAGGAGGCAATGGATCTTGATTGAAGCAAGCTTCTAGATCTTAGTATGCAAGATTGGATAAGTATTTGATATAACAAGGATTTAATAAAGGAACTACAAATAATAGTATTTACTTTAAGGTTGAGGAAGATAAAATATTGATAGTGGTTGTGTATTTTGATGACATAATTTTTGGAGGAAATGAAGATATGTGCAAGAAATTTGTCGAAGAGATGCATAAAGAGTTCGAACTGTTTATGTTTGGGGAGATGAATTTCTTCCTTGGGCTACAAATCAATAAAATAGATAAAGGCATATTCATTTCACAATCAAAGTATGTTAAATAAATGTTGAAGAAGTTTGAAATGGAAGACTCCATACCAACATGTATTTCTATGAAACCTGGTTGCAAACTGAGTAAGGATGATGAATCCCCAAAGGTTGATCAAAGAAAGTATAGATCTATGATTGGTGGACTGCTATATTTAATTGGTACTAGATTGGATATCATGCATGTAGTTTTTCTTGTGGCTAGATTTCAAGAAGGTCCTAGAGAGTCACATGTTGCATAAGTGAAAGGGATATTTAGATACTTGAAGGGCACTCTAGATTATGGCTTGTGGTATCCTAAGGATACTAATTTCACATTGAGTTCGTACATGGATGTATATTGGTATAGTTGTGTGGATGATAGGAAATGTACTAGTGGTGGTTCATTCTTTCTTGGATGTAGATTGGTATTATGGCTAATAAAGACACAAGATTCAATTTCATTATCCACTACAAAGGTTGAGTACATTGCAACAATATCTTGTTGCACACAAGTATTATGGATGATGAAAACATTGAAGGATATTAGAGTGGTGTATGATGAGCTGATTTCTATCTTCTGTGCTAATACAAGTGTAATAAATATTTCAAAGAACCGTGTGATGCATTCAAGGAAAAATTATATTTCAATCAGATATCACTTTCTAAGAGAGAAGGTTGTGGAGAATGAAGTGAAGCTTGATCATATACCTACAAAGGATCAGATTGATGACATATTCACTAAGGCTCTTCCTAAGGATACTTTTGATTATCTCTGGGAGAAGTTGGGAGTTATTTCCCATCCTTCTTTGAACTAGATGCATATGGAGATGCATCAGTCTAGTGGATGTATGGATTCATTCTCTATTTGGGCTGATGTTGGTGGCTACATATTAAGGGGAGTAGGTAGTGACATTATTGTAGTATAGAGTGAGTGTTTGTCATTTTTGCAAAGGTTGTTGTTTCGGTCAGTGTATACTTCTAAGGGGAAGTATTCAAAGAAATAGTAAGTATTTTGGTCCTATGTAAAAGGGGGACAACGATGATTTTTTTTATCTTTTTCCATTGATGTCAAAGGCGGAGAGAGATAATTCGTGTGAAAATTTCTATCTATACAAAAGGAGAGTGAAGAATGTGAAAAAGAAAAAGTTAAAAGAGGGAGAGAGAATATTGTAAGGAGGTGAGAGTGTAGGAATGTTGTGTATGTTTTCTTTGATGGTTTTCACAACTTGTGTTCTCATCAATGACAAAGGGGGATATTTTTGTAAATATGAAGGTGTTGTCATTTATGCCAACAAGTTTGTGTTGTCATTGATGTCAATTGTGCAATGGTTGAGAGAGATTGTTGCTTTGATTAGTTGCATTATGTTGTCATCAATTAAGTTACTAGTGTTAACCTCTATTTTTCTTTGATAAGCTTTTTCTTATGGTTGTGGTAGTGATAAAGATCGAGGATATTGAGAAAATTGATAAAAAGAGGAAACAGGGTGTTGCAGAGGTGTTATGGTTTTGCTTCAAATTTATTTTGGGTTGAATATCTTCTTGTGTGGTTTGGATATGTTGGTTAGAGTTGTTCAAAGTTTCTATATCCAAAATTTTGGCTTTTGGATCAATGTGCAAAAGAAGTTATTTTCACTAGTGTGTGGACTAGTTTTGTAATATTACTTACAAAGGTGTTTGGGAGTAATGTTTTTTCTTTATGTTTCTCTATAGTTTTTCTTTAGGTCTTGCGATTATGAAGGTATGTTGACGGTTTTGATCTCTTTCATTTTTCAAGAGGATTCATGGTTTGGTGCTCCAGAAGATGAATTTTAAAGTTATAACGTTTGGTAGTGTAGTTTGAGTGTACTAGGTGTGTACATTCTAAAGGTATGAGTTGTTGCGAAGGAGTCTGATGGATTTTAGGATGTTAGAGGAATATTATAGATCATGATGAAGCATGGTGTGTGGATTGCAAGTCATTCTTGGATTTGAGGAAGCATGTACTTCAAATTTTAATGGTGTTTGCATGGGTAACAACTAACCTAGTGTTTACACTATTAGTGTAATTAATATTTAATTACACATTTGCATAAGTTTACTTAGGAATATTTAATTCCTAAGTTATAGGTTTTATCTTTATCTTATTAAGCTATCTTGTTGCTCAAGATAAGTGTTTATGCATCTTTGCTTTTATAAAGAAAATTATCTCTTGTAATTAATTGTACTTCGAATATATCAATTTGCACATCTTTTGCAAATATTTGCTTTTTTCCTTTTTCTCTTTTGTGGAAGGTGATTTTTCTGGTTTGCAATCAGATCTTGGTTTCTAACATGGTCTCAGAGCCTCGATTTGTAGCCCCTTCTCAGCTTTTTTGGAGGAACACATTGTAGAGCTCGTTCGAGGTCCCTCGAGGGTTTCATTCCTTGAGCATCTTTATGCAGCATCTTGGATCAAATTAGGGTTTTTTGTTGGATTTAGAGTGCTGGAAAAAGTCAGAAATGGATTTTATTTCATTCATTTTCATCACTGGTTGCCAGATCTATGAGGGTTGTAAGCTTGGTGATTTTTCTGATAGATCTGGGGGTCACTTAATTTTTGGAGCACTCTGGGCCCAAACAGACATCACCGTTGGATTTGTAGCACCCAAAAACCCCTATTTTGATATAAAATTTGTTTGATTTGGGAAAAATCATTCGGAGAGGCAAAACTTTTTTGCCCAAGGGTCGTACAGTCCCCAAGCATAGTTTTCAAGGCACATATTTCCAAAAAGAATCAAAAAAATTATTAAAAAATAAAAAATTGCATTTAAAAAATGTGGCTAGTATAAATGGAGGCTGCCACTTGCCCACCACCCAGTTGCCTCCCACCGACAACTCTTTCAGTCGCGCCACTAGCATTGCTTCAGCCCCCGAGGGCTCACTTCACCTAGCGATGGGTTTTATTGGCACCTAGGAGCTCTGCCAGTTCACTACCCAGCAGCCATCTTCGCTTGGTCTGCCACTTCGTTGGTCCATAGCCCCCATGGGCCCTTGCGCATAAGCCTCGGGTCTTATCGGGGTTCGAGAGCTCAACCCCTAGCCCCCGCCAGGCTTTTAGCCCCTTGCGCCGATCATATCGATGTCCAAGGGTTCAGCCCCAGGTGCCTGCATTTCAACCCCCTGGTCTGCCTAGGCGACCAGGGGCTTTATTTTTTAGCCCCTGAGAGCTTCAGATGGCCAAATCAGACCTTTTTGGAGTAGTTTTGCAGAAACGAGCATAACTTTCACATACGGTGTCATTTTTTTGCAAACAAAATATCATCAAAAATCTGTTTCCGAGCTCTACCCAATAGTGTAGGTGTAATTTTCTGGTTTTTCTTTTTCGATGTCTTCTTCGGCCTCAGAAGTCAGATGTTGCCATTTTCACTCTGGGAGACGTATCTTTTGACTCGCTTATCCGTTTTTCATGATTTTCATAGCATTGTAAAGCTAGTTTTGGCCTCTATGTAGATATGAGGTCATTTATAGAATATGTGTACCTTATTTTATGCATGCATTCATTTTTGTTTCATGCACTAGGTTTTCATTTTCGCTTATGTTTCTGTAGTTTTGCATTCTCTCCTTTTGCAATCATTAGGTATTGTAATAATGAACTAATATAAAATTCCATTAAAGGGGGGTTCTTGCATCCATCTTTCATATTGGTAACAACTCGCATGAGTTTGTCTAGTTTCCTATTGTCTCTTTTTAGCTTCTTTCTTGCTTAGTTGGACACATCTTTGGTTTGCTTCAGTTCACACTTCACATTGGGATTTTATGGTTCTTGATCTGCATTGGTTCATATCTTTCTCATTTGAGGGCCATGTTTTTATGGTTAATGTTCCAAAATCTTGATGGTACTCATCCTATGGGAAGATTTAGTTTCAATTTAGCATTGGATTCGAGAGACACAACTTCCAGATTTGTCATCATTATGGCTTTCATCCTTTCATCTATTGTTGCTTACAGATTCTAGGGTTGATCCAGTATGTGAGTTTCTAGTGTTCCTTGGAATCAGGTCTACTATTGCATTTGTGATTCTGATATGGTATTTTGTAAATAGAAGTATCTTTCCTTTCTCGTCAGATTTGGGGTTCCAGTGTTGCTTCTTCAGAGTTCTTCTAGTGATTCTTCGCAATAGTTCATCTCATTGAGGGGGGGTTTTTCCCAATGGGTTTTCTCTCTCTTTTCATTTGTACATGATTACCTGATCAGGCCTTGTTTTCGGGACTCATATTTGCATAATAATCTGCTTCTCCCTAAGTTGCACTTATCGAGGGGTGTTAGTGTAATTAATATTTAATTACACATTTGCATAAGTTTACTTAGGCATATTTAATTCCTAAGTTATAGGTTTTATCTTTATCTCATTGAGCTATCTTGTTGCTCAAGATAAGATTATGTTTATGCATATTTGCTTTTATAAATCAAATTATCTCTTGTAATTAATTGTACTTCAAATATATCAATTTGCACATCTTTTGCAAATCTTGGCTTTTTCATTTTTCTCTTCTATGGAAGGTGATTTTTCTGGTTTGCAATCAGATCTTGGTTTCTAATACTTGGTTTCTAACATACACTACATTCAAAGATGTTCAAGTATTAATGAAGGTGTAGCGGGGCATGTATGAGTTGATTTGGGGCCCCACTAAGTTTTGTATTGGTCCACTTTTATTCCTATCCACCATGGGAATGCTTAGTGCCGACCTATTTTGAATTTGTAAAGTGTAAAGTGTGTGTAGCCAACTTGAAATGTTTTTCAAGTTGAGGATGGTATAAATACAAGGTGAGTTGATGTGAGATGGAGTGTGGAATAGAGTTTAGTGTTTTGATGTGAAACTAGGTTCAAAAGTGTGAAATGCAGTGTGAGCTATAATGCAATATTGCTTAATGCAGTGAGTTGATGTATCTTGATCTCTTGAAGGATGCGAGTGTTGTTGAAGCTATTGTGGTGGATTCTCTATTGACTTGAGATTGTGTTGTGTAACATTCTATCCTCTTTTATTCTTTCTATTCTAGTAGTGAGCCTTGGATATGAGCCTTTTTGGATAGTGTGTCCTATTTTGGCTATGAGCCTCCTTGTACCAATTTTCTAATTACTTATATTGGGAGATAATCCTCATTGTGTTTTTTTTCCATCCTACAGTTTTCCATGTAAATCTAGTGTTTTCTTGTGTATGGCATTGGTAGTTTTAGTCTGTGTTATTTGTTTCCATATTTAAACATTATAATAGATTAATGGTTTAATGAATTCATGAGGATCTAATTACTATTGAGAGTTTTGATGTTTTAACTTGATACAATTGATTCATCCCCCCTCTTAGTTGTCTTGTTCATTATATAGTTTGAGGTTACTATTCCTATTTTCAAATATGTTTGACAATGATTGATTTTCTAGAATTTTTTAATGTAAAGGAAATGCAAATTTATGAAAATTTTGAAAAAAAATGACACCTTTTTTAATGCAACTTTGAAACAAAAATCCGATCAAAATGATTCAAACATACCCTAATATAAGCTATGATGCAATATGAATGCAATATTTTTGGATTTTCATAACTTTTTATGATACAATATGCAACCCTAAATGAGAAATGAAAAACATAATGATGGAAAAACTAGACCCATGGTTTGAGAGACTACCAAATCAAAAAGTTATGACGCTAAATTTTAGGTTCACCAAAATGAAACATAAAAATGTGGTAAAATTAAATTTGATATCTAAAACTTAAGGTCAATGGGGGCTATTATTTCTATAATTTCATTAGGATGAAAATAAGGTGCATAGATTCACTTACAACCTCTCAAGTGAGTCAATCAGACCTAGATATACATCTTTTTGAGGATGGGAATGGATTGGAAATAATTTGGAGTGATTGTCATAATTAGACTATATGATCTAATATGATAAATGAAATTCACCGAAGATAAACTAATGGAAATAGTGATTTTCAAGTGGATCTAAAAAGTGTGGGTTGATGTGTACCTATCACAAAAAGTTGAGCTTGAGTGTTGTAGCAAGATTGGGTCACCCAAGGGAGAACAAGTCCTTGATGAGGGCTATTGAAACTATTTTATAGTCCTCTGGGGTTAGATCTGAGTGTTGGCCTCCTAAAATGATTTAATAACTGAGCCTTTACATCCATGATTCAGAGACTAGACATCTAAGCTAAATAGATATTCAATCATCATGAAGGTGCATTTAACTTGTCAACCTAGGGACGTGAACTTGAAATGGGTCAACACAATATGTGCACTAGGGGCTCAAGTAGCCATTGCATTCTATAGCTAAGAAAAACAATATTGAAAGTAAATTGCTTAGAAGGAAATAGAGAAAATATTGAACATCAACCAACAACTATGCTAAGATGAAATGCAGAGCAAGAATGAAAATCTGAGTGACAAAAAGGAAACTACTCTATTTGCTTTGGTTGTAGGAATAGTCGATGCCAAATTTATAACTAAGCACTAAATAGTAAGTAATACTAAACTAATAAGGCAGATTACTCACCAAGTGGGTTCCCTTGGATAAGTATCCTCTAAACTAACAAGAACTTAGATGCTAAAATCATAACTTTATTTCATTCACTGTAAATCATACATACAAAGAATAATGTATCTATATTATTGAAACTAGAGAATGAGAGTACAATGTCAAATTGTGAAACCTCTTGAAGGAGCATCAAATCATTATTTATACTACATCTAAACAAGGCAGTCAACTCCACAACTAGGAGGATGCTATTTTGGGAAAATAGGGGAAAGTGGAGTGATGATGGTTATGTATGCATGGAATCTAGTCAGACATACAAGTCAAGCATAGATCCAACAAAACAGTAATTCCCATGCATGCTCAATTATTAAGGTCGACTACAAGGTGGCTATGTTTAGTTGCATGAAGAATCTTTGTTGTCGGATGCCATTCACTTGGAGTGATTCCTTAGCTGGACGTTATGGTCCATGCCCATCTGGCAGTGTATTCCTCAACTTAGCACATTAAATCTACATGGAAAGGTTAGTACACATAATAACTACACATCTATAACCACTCTAAGAAACATTCATTAATCATATGCAAAATCAATATAGATAACCCACATATTATGCCAACTATCATTAAAGCTTGCAGAGATAGGATAATATCAAATGTCAATGGTTTGAGGGAAACACTATTCCAATACCAACACTTAAGCATTAAATCCCATGACATCTATGAGCAAATAGACTATAGATTCTACCCAAAACTAGTCCAAAAAATAGGCTCATCACTCCCCCCAACCTAACATTTTGTTGGTCCTCCAACAGGGGAGAGTTGTTCTTCTGCTTGGTCAAAGCTTTGAAATTTGCAACTAAGAGCTATCTGACATCAGTGGTTGCAGTGCGTGAATTAGGATCCCAATAGAATCCTCCCAATCTATCAAATTTGTTCCATCTCTACCTTTTTGCAACAATTTCATACTAGTAGAATCTATAATTTGGCATGGGTCACATGAGCATGGGTGGCTAGAAAGTCAAGGGAAGCCAAGACTGCCCCTGAGTTCTCCCAATCTAAATATGCCTATCAATCCTCTTTAGTCCTGCAACATAATTGTGGATGGAATGAGGCTCAACCTATTTCAACTCGTTAGTCAAACTATTCCATCTTTGTGATAAACATCTCCTCATGATTTCCTCCTTTGATGTTGTCTTTACCTCATACTCAGTGTAAATTGCCTCAATACAAGGCATAATCCTATTGCCATAACTTGGTCTGAGCAAAATTATGTTCCATTCTTTGTAAATATCCCTTGGGTTGCTTGATTTAGCTCTAACAGGTAGAGGGATATCATACTCCAATTGCTTATAAGTACCATGTTGTTGTCCCCAACTAATCTCATTTTGTACCCAAGACATGAATGCTCTTAATTGAACACCCCCAACATACACCATCATATTCCAATCTTGGTCTTTTGTGATAATGTAATTATGCAAATAAAATTCACATAAAAAAATATTCATTTTAGGGGAGGTAGTCCTATAAGCATTGAAAATTTCCATAGGGGTGTCAATTGAAGGATTCAAAACTAAGGAAATTATTGACATCTTAAAAGAGAGATACTTCTCTTTCAGGAGTAGAGCATAGACCCTTGGAGGATATCTACATTCTAGAATCTTTGGTGCCAAAGATGCCATAACATCCACCCTCTACTTCAGGGTGGCAATTTTTTGCATTTTTATCCTCAATTTCTTCATCCTTCTTTTGAATTTCCTCCAATTTCTATTTTTCCTTTTTCCATTCTTCCTCCCTTCTTTGTATCTCTTTCCATAAATTCAAAATTATTGCATGTATTGTAAAACTAGGAGGATTATGAATTCCTACCAACCTTTTTGTTGATGGCAGCTCCTCATATGGCACTATTTGCATGGACTCAGGTTGTCCAGTTATCTCTGGCTACAAGGGTGTTGTTTCTTCTTCCTTTTGCTGTAGAGACTCTTGTTCTTGTTGTGGCTGTAGGAACTCCTGCTCTAGTTCTAGCTATTGTTGCAGGACTTCATGATGTAGGACCTCTTGCTCATGCTACAAGGAGTCCTGATTTTCCTCCAATTCTTCTACAATGCTAGCAAGATCACCTAGTGTTATATTTGATGCTCCCCTAAATATGTCTTCTTCCTCTTCAACATGCTCCTACTTCATTGGAGCCCCAGGTTCCTCATGTGAGGTCTCACCAAGTTTAGGGCTTTACTGTAGAGGCATACCAATCATAGGCTTGACTGGTCTTGATTTCCTAGGAGGTCTCTCACATTTTCCTTTGGCTATAGAATGAATAGTATCAACCTTCCTCTTCTTATAACTTGGCACTTTTATTTCTACAGGATTTATTTTAGCCTTCCCTTTTCTCATTTCTACCTCTCTCTATCATGCCTTAGTTTTCATGAGGGTTTCAAGTGGAACTTCATCATCAAAATCTAAGGAAGAGCTTTCTTTTTTTGAGTGCTCTATTCTAGAAGAATTAATTTCTGTAGCTTCTTCTTTTGTAGGAGGATTCACACTAGATCCAACACCGGAATTTGAAGCACTAGGAATGGCTTCAACTATGCTTACTGTCCTGCCAGACCTACGAGATTGAGGTATAGCCCTAGGTGGCAAGTGCTCAACATTGAAAAACTCTTCCCAATGATAATTTTTCTCAGCATTGATAAAATCTTCCCAATTCATTCCAGATACATCATGTAAAGAATTTTAAACTAGCAATTTAATCAAGCAATGGTGGGAAGCAAAATTATCCCTACCTTTTTGGGTCTTGACCTCCATGATTGAGAGAAGATTGTACAACACATTGGGAAAATTCATCCTCCTCATGTGCCTCATGTGATTCAAAAGCTTGAAGTGGACATAATGAAAATTTGACAAGCGGCCCTCACAAGTGATGTATTTGGTAACATACACAACTATCTGCTTCCACAACTTGGGAAGAGACATTCTCTTTGCACCCTATTTATCTCTGCTCAATGGGGGTCATTTGGCTCTATGAATTCAACCCTAGCTGACCTGACATCTTTGGAAGCAGGGTAATTTTCACCATTAGTTGGTAACCTTGTAACCTCTGTAATTATTTCCTCTGTTGCCACAACTTATAACCCTTTTATTTTGACTTTTCCTTCTCAAAACATCTAGGAAAATTTGAGGGAAATTCCTTCATCAAAACCATCCAACTTCAAAAAGTAATCTATACATCCACAGTTTTGAAATTTAGCCAAGCATTGTGCTTCCTGCAATAAAATATCATGCATCATGAGTTCATTTTGAATTAACCCACCTCCCATTGTCTACAATCAAACAAATTCTCTACAACTTATTTTCTTGCAATTACCCTTATTTCCTGCAATTCTTGTTTGAAAATCAAATGCACTTCCCTGCAATGTCTGCTAAATTCTAGGACCAACCTACTAGTGCTAGTGTTGACTGAATTTCCTTTCTTTTGTTTTTCCTTTTTTCTTGCAACTCATGATTACAATAGGGAAATAATGGAAAGAAAAGGATTGATAAAGAGAAATTATGATAGGAAGAAATGGCGGTTGTAGCTATTGTCACTTCACACATGCAAGTCATCCTTTCAAATTTTCAAATCAGCTCTTTTTGAATTTTCTGATGCAACCTAATATGATTTGACAATGGCAATAAATTCACAAAATATTTGCATCTTTTTCTTTCCCCTCCCCCCAACCTAAATTTGGAAATGTATCCACACATGTGAGATGGGAGTAGCAATTGATAGGTAATAATAGAATTTATGTGAATATCTATACTAAAGTACATTGATTAAATGAACACACTTAAAAGATGATTAAAGATAGCAATTAATGCACACATACCTGAATGTGTGGAAGATTTTCTACAAAGATCATGGATAAAGTAACACTTGCCTTGTTGGAAAATAAATTGAGAAATAAATGGAGATGAGGTGGAATGAGGTGAGGTGGAATGAAGTGATGGAAGAGAGAGAAATTTGGTGATAGATGGGTGGATGGGAAGATGATGAAGAAATGTACTTCCACATAAGTGAAAGTATTTATTAAGAAAAGTACATACCTCAATTAGGCTGATGGAGGCACACTAGGTCCATTGCCTTTGGCTACAGGAAGCTCTGAGCGCTGGGTGAATTGCTACAGGAACTCTTCTTTAGAATCTAGCTTATGGTATAATCTAAATCAATGACTATTGAAAAGTAATTTGAACCTGACAGGGTCAATGGTGGTGAGCTGAACAACTCCATTAGGAAAGACCTCAACAACTTCATATGGTCCTAGCCACCTTGTGTACAATTTTCTTGCGTTGTCCTAGTATCTTGAATCATAGAGCAATTCCCAATCTCTTGGTTTGAATTTCTTGTCTCTGATAAATTTGTCATGCCATTTGATCCTTTGATTTTGCACTACTCTTGTTTGTTGTAGGGCTACTCTTCTTATCTCATCCAAAGTATTTAGCTACATGATTCTTTCTCTCTGTGCTTCAAAAATATCCATCCCTAAATCCACTATAGTTCGTAGAGTCTTATGTTCAAATTCAATTGGAATCATAGCTGTCCTTCCATACAACTCAAATGGGGTGAAGCTTGCAGTTGTTTTCCAAGTTGTCCTATAGGCCCAAACAACTTTTGGTAATATATTTTCCCAATCTTTTCTATGAACAATTACCATTTTAGTTAGAATGGTTTCAATTTCTCTATTGGTCACCTCAACTTGGCCATTAGCCTGGGGGTGATAAGGAGTAGACTTTTTGTGCCTTATGTTATACTCATTAACTAGTGCTGCAATAAGAGTTGATGTGAATTGAGATCCTTGATCAATCACTATTTCTCTTGGGACTCCATATCTTGTGAAAATTTCTTCATAAAGAAATTCCACAACCTTGTTATCTCTTGCATGCTTCATGGCCTTAACTTCTACCCATTTTGTTACATAATTAGTGCATCCCAATATATAAGACATACCATTTGATGGAGGGTCAATTGGTCCCAAAAAATCCAATCCCCACTTGTCAAAGGGGGTGATTACTACCTGAAGGAAAAGTGGCATGTCATCAGATCTAGTTGGTCTACCCATTCTTTGACATCTATCACATTTTTTGGTATACCTTCCTGCATCTTTGTGGAGTTTTGGCCAATAATACCCTATGTTCAAAAGGTTCATTGCTATCCTCTTGGCTGCAAAGTATCCTCCACATGGTTTATTGTCACATGCATGCAAAATGTCATATGTTTCATCTTCTCTCACACATATTTTCATGACATGGTCAGGTCCAATATAAAACAAACATCCAAAAATTTAGGAGAAAGGAAAAGATTTTTCAATGAGTTTCCTTTTCTCTTTTGGGGAGAAGTGAGAAGGAACTCTACCTATAACCAAGTAATTGGCTATGTTAGCATATTGAGATATTTGTACACTGAGAGAGAATAGATGCTCATCAGGAAAAGAGTCATGTATGGGTTGATTGTCTTCTGATGTAGTTAGTGTTGAAAGAAAATATACAACAACATTGGCCTTCCCTAGCTTATCCACAATGGTTATATCAAACTCCTACATGAACAATAACCATCTTTCCAATCTACTTGTGATCAAAGGTTTATTCATGAGATACCTAATGGCTGCATGAAGATTTGGTAGCCCATTACATAATGTATGAATTTGTTCAGTGTATAGATTATTGCTAGCATCTCTTTCTCTGTCACTGTATAATTGAATTGAAATCCTTGCAAATTTTTGCTGAAAAAGTAAATAGCATTTTCAATAGCTCCCTCTTTCTATCCTAAGACTTCTCCTATGGCATAATCTGAAGCATTAGTGTTGATGTGGAAAGGAAGTTGCCAATTGGGTCTCTTGAGTATAGGAGCATGTGTCAATGCTGCCTTCAAGTCAAAAAATGCCTTGTCACAAGCTTCAGTCCACTAAAATTCAACATCTTTAGTGAGAAGAGCATACAATGGTGCTGCTACCTTGCTAAAATCCTTGATGAATTGCCTATAATATCTTGCATGACCCAAGAAAATCCTAACATCTTTCTATTTTGCAGGTGTAGGAAGATTTGTGATTACCTCAATTTTTGCAGGATCTACTTGAATTCCCTTGTGGGAGATGTAGTGGCCAGGAACTACACCCTCTTGCATCATCATGAAACACTTTTCACTATTTAAGTACAGGTTTTGATCTTCACATTTCTATAGGACTCTCCTGAGATTTTCCAATGCTTGATTAAAATCAACACCAGAAGTGGTGAAGTCATCCATATAAATCTCCATGCAATCATGAGAAATGTATGAGAATATGCTATTGATTTCCCTCTGGAAGTTGCAGGTGCATTGCACAAGCCAAATGGTAGTACCAAATAGGCATAAGTCCCCCATGGATAGGTAAATGTGGTCTTCTCCTAGTCTTCTAGTGCAATTTGGATCTAGTTGTAGCTGTTGAATCCATCTACGAAAGAGAAATATAGCTTTCCTACAAGTGTGTCCAAAACTTGATCAATAAAGGGTAAAGGAAAGTGATCCTTCTTGGTGGCAGCATTAAGTTCCCTGTAATCAACACAAAATCTCCATTTCCCTCCTTTCTTGGGTACAATCACTAATAGAGATACCCACTAACTATCTAAAATGGAATAGATAAATCCTGTATGTAGCAATTTTTGCAGTTCTCCTTTCACAATCTCTCTTAGTGTAGGGTTAATTCTTCTTTGTGGCTATCTTATTGGAGTGCAATAATCTCTAATATAAATTTTGTGTGTACAAAGTTTAGGATCCTATCCCTTAATATCATGATAATACAATTTAAATGCATGTTGATGGGTCCTTAATAGGCTTGCTAATAATAATTTCCCCTCTTCATTCAATTTATTATTAACATTCAAATATTTTATTTCTGACACATGGACTTGTGTAGTTAACTCTATCATGGCTACTTCATTAATACATGGTACCTTTAGTTCATACAATAGCAATGTATGGAACATACTTGTTGTAGTAAGTCTTTTTGTAGGAACAGTGGTTGTAGGAAGAGTGGTTGCAAGAAGATCATCTGTAGGAAGAATGTCTGTAGGAATAGTGGTTGCAGGAAGAGCAAGCAAAAGTGTCCTGACCAAAGTAGAAGATGATGCTTCATCCACTTCATAATGGTTCTAAATGAGATTAGCCAACACTTCATCCTAATCTTGGAGCTGCATAAAAGAGCTTCTTCCTAGCATCATACGCTGTGCCATAGAATTAATTTCCTTGGCGTCTTCACCAACTTGTGGCCATACAAAATCTTCTTCATCATGAGATGGGAGAGTAGGTGGATAAAGAACAAACTTTTTAGTACTCCTTCCATCTAAAATGGTCATGTCACCTGATCAAAATCCAATGTATGCATTTGAAGTTGCCAACCAAGGCCTTCCAAGAATGATGGGACACCCTCCTAATGTATCCTTAGGAGAAAGAATCATAAAATCTGTTGGGTATTCACAGGAGTCTAGAACTACCACAAGATCCTCCACTACACCACTAGGCTTAACAGTAGAGCTATCAACAACCTGCAGGATAGTAGGAGTAGATTTGATACTTGCAATATTTAATTGCTACAAGATGTCCTTGGTCATTACATTTATTACTACCCCTAAATCAATTAGAGCATTTTTTACTTTGATTCCGTTTATGACAACTGCTACCACAAGACTTCCTGGGTCATTATACCTAGGAATAGTCACTTTTTCCCAACATGATATCAACTAGTTGTCCCACCACATGAACTATAGTCGAGTCTCTCTTCTTCCTTCTTGGCTTCTTAAGACAAGCTTCCTTGATAGCTTTGTTGTAGATTATAGCATCCATTATGGCCTAAAATAGGGGTATTTGAACACATATGCTTTAGCTGATCTAGGATGTCAAAAGTGGTACCCTCCTTTTCTTCTTTCTTCTTGGAAACTTCCAACCTTTGAGGAAATGGTGGTTCTTGTTCAATCTACTTGACTTGAGCTAGTTGAGGATTTTTAGGTGCATTTGGCTAAATGGGATCATTCAGAGGCTCCTCCTCCTCTTCCATAGGAAGCTCAGTGATAATGGGGTCAGAAGGGCCTGGTAGAGTGGTTCATGAATGTAGGTGGATATCACTTACACTCACAACATATGCAGGGAATTGATTTGAATCAACAGAGTATGTTGGCTGCTATTGTGGTTTTTTTATTAGGATTGGGTGTGGTTTGAGCTAGTAGCTAAGTTGGTTTAGGTGTATTTTGGGTTGGATTAGTAGGTGGAGGCATTATAGCAGGTTTTTGGGGCTGAGAAGGTGGTTGCATGTAACTGGTTTTCTGAGTAGGTCATTTCCTTCCTCCTCTCCATTGATTTATTTGCTACCAATTTCCTAGAGATGGTTTCTAGTGCACTTGAAATTGTTTCCAATTCCCCTGAGGTTGCTTCCACTGAGTTGGAGAACTCTAATGACTGGGCCAAGCATTTGGAAGGTTACTCCAAGGTTGTGGTGGATATCCTCCATAATTGGGTGGATATGGGGGCTACCATTGGTTACTAGATGAATAAGAGTTAAAATATGGCCCAACATAGGATAGTGGATCCAGTGGCATACCTTTTCTTGGAGCCCAAGGCTTCCTTTGTGCAACATAGTAGACTTGGTCTTCTTCAATCTAAATTTTCTTGAACTCAGGTGAAATATACTTGCTTTCAAGATTAGCTACCATCTTGCATCTGTAGTCCTTTATTTTTGTTTGTAGTGGGGGCAATACTCTGTCAACATTTCCTTTGCCTCCTCTTGCTTCTTCTTGGCCTAAAGTGTATCTAGATGAGTAGCTATATTGTTGATAATTTCTTGCTTGAAATCTTCCAATAAATGAGTGATCTCCATTCTTGAAACTCCACCGGGAGTTTACTTACCCATGGAAGATTGATAAGCTCTCCCTTTCTTTGAAGCTAACCTAGAGTAATTCTAGCATATTTTCTTGATATCCTCCCAAGGAACTTGGGAGTTATCTCCTCTTACCATGAGGTCCAAGGCATCAGTGTAGCTATCATTGATTCCTCTCAGGAAAAGAAAATTCTACGAGTCCTCATTAAGCGCATGGTGTGGGGACTTTTGTAGGAAAAAAAGGAACCTTGCAATATAATCTTCCAGGCTCTCATCTTCTTTTTGCTACATCCTGAAAAAATGTCACATCCTCTCATGTCACTACCCCTATAGTATTCCTTGTATTTCTCAAGGAATTTTGTCTTCCAGTCTTCCCAATTTTCCACAATATATCTAACTAGGCTCATGAACCATCTTAATGCAACCTCTTTCAAAGTGGTGGAAAATAACTTAAACTGATGGGAATTTTTAGTATAATCATAACTCCTGTAGAGTATTTCAAACTCAAATAAGAAGGTATCAGGGTCTTCTATCACAAGTCCATAAAACTTGGAGAGTACTAAGATAGGAATGTTCTTGATTTTGTCAACTTCATTTTGATGGGAAATTGGGAAAGGAAAAACTGGTTAGTTTTGTTTGTTACTATTTGCATCACCCATGCCTTCTTGATGTGGTTATAAGAAAAAGGGGTTCTCAAGCTAATTTTGATCTTTTGAGGAGACTTTAGAGCTAGTCAGATCAAGATAAGCATCAACAAAGGGGTGTGGATCTTCTTCTTCCTCTTCTTCTCATAGGTTCTGGTACTCAACTAGCTAGAATGGAAAATGATTGTTAGGAAGAAATCTCCCATAAGCATCCCTTCTCCTTCCTTTATGCATGTGGTATCACTCACTATTAGTTAGCTCACACAACAAATTGATAAAAAATTAGGGGGGTCATTACTTCCTAAATATGGATATGCTAAGAACAGCTTCCAGAAACACTACAATAAGAAAAATTACCAATGACTCCAAAAGACTCCCTAGCTTGACACCATCCCTAGTAACAATGCCAAAAATGTTGGCCTCCTACAATGATTTAATAACTAAGCCTTTATAGCCATGATTCAGAGACTAGACATCTAACTTGAATAGCTATTCAATCATCATGAAGGTGCATTTAACTTGTCAACCCAGGGATATGAACTTGAAATGGGTTAGCACAATATGTGCACTAGGGGCTCAAGTAGCCATTGCATTCTACAACTAAGAAACACAATACTAAAAGTAAATTTCTTAGAAGGAAATAAAGAAAATGCTAAACATTAACCAATAACTATGGTAAGGTGAAATGCAAAGAAAGAATGAAAATCTGAGTGACAAACAAGAAACTACTATGTTTGCAGGAATAGTCACGGAATGGAATTCTAGTGGCTACAAGAACAGTCAATGCCAGATTACTAAATAAGCACTAAATAGTAATTAATACTAAACTAATGCTAAACTAATAAGATAGTTTACTCACCAAGTGGGTCCCCGTGGATAAGTATCCTCTAAACTAACAAGAAATTAGATGCTCAAACTTAGAACTTTATTTCGTTCACTGTAAATCATACATTCAAAGAGTAATGTACATCCGTATTACTAAAACTAGAGAATGAGAGTATAATGTCAAATCATGCAGCCTCTTGAAGAAGGATTATCAAATCATTATTTATAATACAACTAAATGAGGTAGTCAACTCCACGACTGGGAGGCAATGGTGGTTACACATGCATGAAATCTAGTTAGACATGCAAGTCAAGTCCAGATCTAGAATAGTAGTAACACCCATGCATGCTTGATCATTAAGGTCCACTACAAGGCTATTACGTTCAGTTGCATGAAGAATCTTTGCTACCGACTTCCTTTGACTTGGAGCGATTCCTCAGCTGGACGTTATGGTGCATGCCTAGTTGGCGGTGTCTTCCTCAACTTAGCACATTAAATCTACATGGAAAGGTTAGTACATATAATAACTGCACATCTATAACCACTCTAAGAAACATTCATTAATCACATGCAAAATCAATATAGATAACTCACATATTATGCCAAATATCATTAAAGCTTGCAAAGATAGGATAATATCAAATGTCAATGCTTTGAGGGAAACATTATGCCAATACCAACACTTAAGCATTGAAGTCCATGACATCTATGAGTAAATATAATATATATTCTACCTAAAACTAGACCAAAAACTAGGCTCATCACTAAGCTCCTAATTCTTGGTTTTAAACTTTTTGGAATGTCATGAGTAAATTCTATAATTGAGTTTCCATGGCTTCGCAACTTTGATGACAAAAAATGCAACAATATAAAATGGATCTTCAAACTCTCTTCAATCTTCTTCAAACCTATAACTTGCACATTCACAAAGAGGGAATATGTTTTCCATATAGGGGCTTGCCTCAATCAAACCCCATGTAAGTGTTTCCACTTCCACAATGGAAATGCCAAAGATGGACCAATAATGGAAAGGAAGGAAACAATGAATGAACACAATGATTCAACTCACCACCATTCAATCATTGTCTTGAAGGATTGAATTCATACACATATCTTCAAGGATTTGGATTTTTCTTAGCTTGAATGTTTGAATTATTTGGAGACCTAGAAAAAAATGTTATCCTTCAAAAAATAATGACAACATGAACACACATAATCCTTGGCTTGATGTTGGATCTTGAATTGCTATAATAATGCTTTGATATGCTGCTCTTTTTGATCTTCACATTAGTTTTTTCTTAATTGTGTGTCTTATTAGTTGTTAGATTCTAAATGATAAAAAGACTAGGTATTTATAGATGGTTATCCAATTTCGTAAAAATTAGATTCCAAAGCCAACACTTCATATTTAAATTTTGGATATTAAAATACTACCAAAAAAATATTTAAATGTCTAGGACACCTAAAGTCAATGATAATTTAATAATTGGATTCATTTTTTTAATGTTTTTCATCCTTCAAAAAATGATAAAAATTGGGCTTTCGAATACATAATTCAGAAAATTAGAAGCTTAATTAAGTCTAATAAATTAGGGGGATAAAACATAATGTGAAAATTTTAAGGTATTCAATTTTCTACACTACACAATTTAATCCAAAAATCCAAAACCAAATCATACTCATAAAATTCCTCCTTGATCTAAGGTTTAAGATCCTTCTACACAATCCCCTTCCAATTCATTAAATGTCCATCCTAATCATCAAGACATCCAAATCATGCTCATCACTATACATTGATCAAATTAAGGTCCAAATAATCTTGATACCCCTATCTTCAATATAATAAAAAAAATCTACCTTCAAGCTTTACCATCAACCAACTCCAAACATCCACACCCAAAAACATTGAACTTAGGTCTACTAGGTCTATTTATTGCATTCCAACCACTAGGTCTAAAAATAAGAAGAAAACGGATCCACATGGAAATTTCACCATAGAAGATATTAAAAATAAACCCCCATCACCCCATAAGTAAGAGACTTATGTAGACCAACCGGAAAATTCCCCAAGATTACAAGAATTTTCCCAAGATCCCTATAATCAAGAAATGATAAAGACATTTTTTTAAACTTGAGAAAGAGAACATTGTATTAGACATAATCATAAAGGGATCTATACTTCCATAAGGCTTTTACATATCAAAAATTAGAATAAAAGACTCATCTAGTGTGCCATCATCATCAATCCATCATTTATACAATATTTAGGGGTCTCAATCTCTTCATCATAATCATCCACACATATTGAATGTTTCACAGACATGCAAACCAGTAATAGAAAAATTAATTATACTATACTCAAGTATATATTCACAAATAAGGCTTAACATACCATCCAATTCCACATATCAAGCCACACAACCAACCATACCCATAAATGATAAAACAAAAATTATCCAAATATCTACATAACATTCTACCCAACCAAACATAATAATGCAAATTTTAGGAAACCCAAACAAAACATATTAAATAAATCTACAAATAAATATATCAACTCATACTTATATCAACATATTCAACACCAAATCTCATAACACCATCATATGACTAACCCCATATCCAACAACGCATCAAATATTGACATTTCTAGAGAACTACAAAGTATGAGAAGTATTATCCAAGGGTTACAAATGTGATATAAAAAGAAGAATTATAGATTTGAGGACATATGTCCTTACCCATTTGACAAGACCATTTTAGCAACCCCTTCACTAAGAATTATGAAATTCCTAAGTTCTCCAAATATAAGGGAAAGTGTTATCCTAGAGAACACATAAAGGAATTTTACATAGAATGCAAGAGGTTGCTTATAGATATGTGTACCTCATGAGATTATTTCCTAGAAGCCTAAGGGTACAATCCTTATAATGTTTCACACACCTTCCCCATGGTTCAATCTTCACATTCATAAATCTAGCTCAAAGATGTGTTACACACTTTTCATACAATACTAAAAATCAGGTCACATTGTTATACTTATATAACACTAAGTAAAAGAGCAAGGAAAATTTTTCCACCATTCTACAACATTGGACACACCTTTTCAATCAATTTCCTTGGCACATGCTTGAGAAACAACTAGTGAATATATTTGTTCAAAATTTAAACCAAGAAATGGGCTTCAACTTGCAACTTCAATGCGTAAATTTAATTAATTAAATAATTGATAAAGGAGTAAAATTTAGAAAAGGACATCATTTTCAAGGGATTGGTTAAAATTTACAAGGACTACAAAGAAAATAACAATCAATCCAATGATAAATCTCAATTTTAGTCCAAAAATAAAAATATTGAAGTGATGGTGTAATTGATAATAAACATGTTCAAAACATACAACTAACATCATCACATGATCAAAATAATTCACATCAAATTGTCTTAAACAATATCACTATACCACAAGGAAAGCCTAAGAAAAAAAATCAACACAAATGAAAATCTACTCCTTTAGGAGAATCCATATGGGTTGTATTTCATAAATTTCCACAAGCTAACCAAATCAAGTTCCCCATGACCAAACCATTCAATTAAAGTAAATCAAAACTTGCATTATTCAAATATAAAAATATTGTGAATAATATAAGGTTAAAGGTCATCATACATATATTTGCATTAAATTGAAGAACCATATTTAAAAATTAATAAATAGAGGAGAAGTAACTATTGAAGTAAGAACACACACTAAGAATAAGAAACTAGGAATATTACAAAGCCTTTTCCTCCACAAAATGAAGGGAAATATTTGGAGTCAAACATAGAATTTTATTACACATATACCAAAACAATTCACACCCCAGATGATTCTTTCATAGGTCATATAGAGGAATTCCATGATCAAGTAGCTATTGTGACAATAAAAGCAATCACATGTTCTTTCACAACATGTCATGGTCTAGTAACCCTCCAAGGAGAATCTTCCTCTTCCTCTCCAACCAAATCAAATAATTATAATATCCTTGATCATCTAGGAGAAAAAATAACCCAAATATCTATCTTGGAGTTTATTTAGACCTCCCCCATGCACAAAGAAATCTTAGATAAATATTTACAAGAATCTCATGTCCCAAGTGACATTAATGTTAATCAATTACAAGAAATGATAAGACACCTCTTTCCACACATCTCCTTGAATATATATAAAAATACATATATATTCATATCCCCCATCAAAAAGGACTTTATATTGAGTCTCTTATCCAAAAACATAAGAAAAAACATGTCCTAATAGATGGTGGATCCAAACTCAATTTATGTACTTTGAAATTAATAAATAAATAAAGATATTTAGAAAGTGTAATTAACCCTAAAAAGAAAATCACCCTTAAAGCTCATGATGATGTTGAGTGTGAGTCAACAAGAACCATAAAGTTTCCTATAAAAGTTAGACCAAATACTATGGAGACCATGTGTTATATCTTAGACCTTTATCTCACCTACAAAATTATTCTAGGCTGACCAAGGATACATGTCATGTAGGCTATACCTTCCACTTACCCCCAATGCATCAAAATTTTCCATAGTGGGGCCAAGGTCACTATCCATGCAAACCCTCAACCTTTCTAATACTATAAATTCCTAGAAGGAAGTTATAATTGTTCTCACCATTGTCTAATAAACAATGTAGTATCCACTTCTCCATCTTACATAGACCCATCCTTACTTAAAATGCATCCACCAAACAATCCATCCCTAATATCGAGGACAATATTACTAAAAAAGGGTATTGGGAAAATGAATTACATGATTCTTTTCACATAGGGAAACTTTAATTCTCACCTAAGTCCCATGGTCAACTAGAAAATAGATCTAGAGGTAAATTTACAAAGATTAAAACATTGGGGCTCCTAGAAAAAGAGAATATTGAATAAGAAATATTCTCATGTCTCTACAAGGATGAAGATAAACAAATTCCTATATTACAAATAAAATGATACCCCAAAGGTCATAGTATGTGCAAGAACATTGGCTATACAGGAAAAGGTTTAGGGATACATGAGCAAGGCATAATGTAACCAATACAACCTATACATAATATAGGTTACCAAGAACTCAAATATGGATCATATAAAATGGTACCTCATGAGCCTGAGTGTGTCCCCATTATATCAACTAGGGCCTCTATTGTTGCCAATAATACCCATGAGGGAACCAATGAATAATATTTTGAACATATTGCCAAGATATTCAATGATACAAGAATTTATACCATCACACTATTCAATTCCATTGATCCTCCATTTATCTACTTTTTACTCATAGATTGAGACCAACAAAGACCTCCCACACTTGATACATTTTAGAATGATAAAGTAATTGCCAAACTTTTGGGAGTCCAAGAACACATACCAATAGGAGATCATAAGGAAATATTTAACATCAAATTACATAAGGTCACATATTTTGGGGAATATATTTGTTGCATTAGTCATAAAAAAAAGAAGAGGAAAATAAGAAATAAATTTCCCTTAGTGAAAACCTTGATGAACACTTTTGGACCATGCAAACATAAAAATAAAAGATGTAGGTCTGTAGTGTCACAAATTACATACCCTTGCAATTTCACCTACACTTTTTTGTCCACTCTATTAGAATTTGTATAGACTCATATTAGCCATTAATTTAGTCTTTTTCCCCTTAGGATGCTCAATACCCATTTTTCAATAGCTACCTTTTGTAGAGGAGGGGTATTGAATTCTTAGGACCCTGGGTCATAGGAGGGTCTAGAATGATCAGGTACCTTGATCTACCTCATGCTAACGGTTGTTTAAGGAAATTTTGATGTTACAAAAGGGTGAAGAGGATGGGCGATTGATCTGCCTCTATCCTTCTACAAATTTGAGAGGTTTAGAGAATCATATGAGTGAATTCCTAAGTCAAAAATGTGACCCCGATAGATCTTTTCCAAATGGCCCTAGTGCAGAAGATGGATGATAGTGCGGTGCACTAGCATCCGATTTGAGAATTGGTGTTCATAAGGATAGAGAGTACAAAATATAATCAAGACTGATAGATAATTAACTGCCACCTGATAAACAAAAATCATGAAGAAGCTAAACTATTAAGAAAGCAAGAAGAATACTTTAACGTAAAAAGAGAAAGTTGACAAGAATGAAAGGGTGGTAGAAAATTGAAATCACAATTGGTCTAGCTTCCTACAAGCTCCACATGAATGCAAAACCTACACATAGTAGAATGGGGAAAAATGTTGGGGTTGTTATAGGGCTTGCCATAGTAAAACCCCCATTTTGGTGTTCCCACCTCAATAGATAGCCAAAATAGCCGTGAGATAGAAAATAAAATAAAGAAAGTGTTGGAATAAAGTGCTACCTAGCAATAGAAACAACACTGTGCTATGAAATCAAATGATAATTCTATAGAAATGGAGAAATGAAACAATATCACCTTCCTAATTAAGATGCCCTCAAGCACATAGAGGAAGATGCAAGCTTGGAAAATTCAATGTTGTCACAATAATGAAGAAGAAATCTCGCAAGACACAAATTTTAAGCTGTAATGGTGGAAAAAGTGCAACAAGAAGTGAAGTATGATCAAGAAGTGTGTAGAGAATTCAGCATCATCATGAAGAATTGTGACGTAGATTGAATTGCATGAAGAATGATTTTTTTGAAGTGAATAGCATCCCAAAAGATTCGTTCAAGGGTTGTCAAGGGTGAGGTGTTAATCTTCATCACCTATGGAGAAGCATAACACCTCTACAGATTCTAAAGGCAGGAATCCTACTAGGATGGTAGTGCTTCGCGTAGATGTTTGTGTCTCATTCTAGCATCCCCGAAAAGAATTCTTCCACCAACACTATAGACAACCACCAAGTGGGTAGAAAGTGAGTAGATGAAGTGGAATAGAATCGTCAAGTTTAATTTTTCTAAGGTGAAGTTTGTAAATGGGGAATTTGCAAGGGGTGAAAATTCACTCCATTACATTTTTCCCCCACTTTAATGAGCATATTGTAAGAGTTGTTGATGAACTCGAGCACCTAGGATCACCTGCAAAACCAAGATAAACCTTCCACACGAGAGCAGCAAGAGATAGAATGCAGGAATATAGTGCAATAACAAAATGATGTTATTATCACACACTAAATGATACAATATGCCTCAACTCTCCCTTGAATTGATTGAGTTAATATGAACTCATCTAGACTAGATAGGAGCTAGATAAAAACTAGATAGAAGGGAGAGGTGAGTGCAGAATATATAGTAGAATATGGGAAAATAATTCCAAGAGGGGCAATAACTCCCAAATAACCAAATTAGGTGGGAGTTATGCCTACTTGGAAAATGCCAAATAGGTGGCATAACCTACTCAAAAAGAGACAGATGAGTGGTTTTGTGAGGTGGCATATAAGGCCAAAAGATGGTGTGAAACTCAACCACCCAAGTGTGAGTGGTAGAAACACATGTAATCGATGGATTATGCCACATGTCCTCACATGAACCACATCTCCTATAACCTAAGGTATGCTTAATAATGTGTAGGAAAAATAATATTAAAAAACCTACACTAACACCCCCCCTTAAGCATAGCTTAGGTGGGTGAAAGGATGAAAGAATGCAAAGATGCAAATATGGGTCCCGGCTACTAGGCCATGTTAGGTACCCATGTACAAAATACTCTCTCACAAATGGAGTAAAGGAGAAAACCCAGTGGGACAAAACTCCTCCCAAAAGAGAGAAAAGAAAACAAGTTTCCCAACACAAGAAGAATCCCATGCAAGGAAGAAGTCCCCTCCAAAATAGAAAGGATAGGAAAGACCATGTAGCCTTCCCCAAAGTAGTCAACTATGCCAATGGTTGAAGCTCGAAGCTGAATGTAGAACATGGTCCACGATCGTCGAACAATGTTCCTCCCCTTAGGAAGAAACAAAACCAAAGGTGTATGAAGAATGTCTTCCCATTCCTGAAAGGAAAATGAAGGAAGAATGATGAAAATGTATGAAGTCTCTGAACTCTGCTCAGGTGTCTCCATGTTGATGTTGAAAGATGTCACCATCAAATCAAGTGTTCTAGGCCATGCTGTAGAAGATGAAAATCCAGAACCTAGTGGAGATGGATGTAGAACAAAATTTGAAGACAAAGATATCTCCTTTGAAGACAAAGGTGCCTCCTCCAAATGTTGCTCAAAAGTATCCTCACTCATGTCAAAATGTGATGAATGATCATGTGGAGAATGAACAAAAGGATCCAAAGGTTCCTCCATAACAACTGAAGAAGAATCAACTTCATCAAAGAGAAGATGGATGTCATGAATAATGTCTCCCAAGTCTGAAATATGAGACTCTATGAACAAACCTGCAATGTCTGTCAAGTAGTCATCTGAAGTAGCTATGTCTGGAAGACAATGTGTATCTTGCTGCATTGAATCACAAGAAGCCATGAATGTAGCAATACAAGTATCTTTAGATGCAATAGTAGATGAGGATGTGATCTCAATAGGAGGAGGAGAAGTAGGAAGAGAAGTCTCTTTGTCAACTAGACATTCAAGACATTTATTATCTTCAAGCTCCTCTAAAGTATCATCATCATAGGGTATATTATTAGCATCATCAAGGGGAATTAAACAATCTGCAACAGGATCATCTGGGAATGGAGAGATATGATGGTCTCCAAAAATCTCCCAAATCTTGGTCCAAAGTGTGTGTGGGCACTCAATATGTGAGATCTCCACATAAATATCAACACCAATATATGTACCAATTAATCCTATAATGTGATCATTATTATTACCCCAAACTGATTGCTTCCAAGGTGTGTCTGGTTCAGGTATGAGCCCATAAAGGTATGGCAAGAGCTTAAGCCACCTGAGATGTGTCAGGATGCCATTCTTCCAAGACTCATAATTATCCTTATTCAACATTACCACAGAAGGATGAATAGAAAAACCCATGAAGAATCAACTACAAGATTACCCCCAAAAATTCACTCAATCATGACCCCCCCCAGAAAAATATAATGATGGCACTTTATAATTAGTGCATTTACAATTCTGGAGTTATTTTCCAGAGTTCTACAATGTCCAAAATTGGACCCAAATACTGAAAGTATAAAATAATCTCAAAATAAGAACCTCAAAATAGCACCAATGTGTAGTGCTCAAAAAAATATCAAATTTCAAAACAAGAATCACCTAGATCCAAGGTCATATGTGAAAGTTATAGCCATTTGAAGTTCCAAAAATGAGAACTGTCCTTCAGATCTGCTGATAAAACTAATTTTCTGGAAAATTCAGATCACTTGAGAAAAAATGGATCATACCACTGTAAAGCCTGCAAAATTCTAACCCAAATAAAAAAAAATTACTCTGAAAAAGGAGCTCATATGACTGAATTATGGCCCTCCAAAGATTGACTGCAAAATCAAAAATGCAATTGGAGAGGGGGTCTGCTGAAATGTTCCGATTTAATTTCTGAAAAATATACAACCTATATGAAGAAACTAGCAATGACCCAGATGATTTTTTTCTGCTGTAAACAAAACCCAGATGGTGGATTTTCTTTAAAATATATAGAAAATATGGATCTAGTGTAAAAAAAACGCCTTTAGCAACATAAAACGACCCCAACAACCAAAAAACAGCATGAAAAAGTAGAATCAACTACTTAAGACAAGTAAAGGCATGCTGCAACCTGTAATACTGATTAAAAACTCACAAATCTCTCAAATTTGAGAAGGGGCTTGCAGATCTGACGCTCTGATACCATGTAAGAGTTGTTGATGAACTCGAGCACCCAGGATCACCTGCAAAACCAAGATAAACCTTCCACATGAGAGCAGCAAGAGATAGAATGCAGGAATATAGTGCAATAACAAAATGATGTTATTATCACACACTAAATGATACAATATGCCTCAACTCTCCCTTGAATTGATTGAGTTAATATGAACTCATCTAGACTAGATAGGAGCTAGATAAAAACTAGATAGAAGGGAGAGGTGAGTGCAGAATATATAGTAGAATATGGGCAAATAATTCCAAGAGGGGCAATAACTCCCAAATAACCAAATTAGGTGGGAGTTATGCCTACTTGGAAAATGCCAAATAGGTGGCATAACCTACTCAAAAAGAGACAGATGAGTGGTTTTGTGAGGTGGCATATAAGGCCAAAAGATGGTGTGAAACTCAACCACCCAAGTGTGAGTGGGAGCAACACATGTAATCGATGGATTATGCCACATGTCCTCACATGAACCACATCTCCTATAACCTAAGGTATGCTTAATAATGTGTAGGAAAAATAATATTAAAAAAACCTACACTAACACATATGCGCTACCAAATGCAAGGTAAAGTAGATTGAAAGAGTTTAGAAATGTATACCTAAACCATCTGTAGACACCTAAAAATGACCTAGGCCTGCAAGCTTCATTTTTACCACTTTCGTCGTAGCATAATTATGTTATTTAATTATGTCCTTCGTCCACATTCAACTATTGATTAAATAATTCATAATTATTTAATTAATTCAGGTCACTTATTCTTCATGATTATTAAATAAATAAATTTTATTTATTTATTAAATACGTCATTAACTGTCTAAGTCTTTCTTTAAATTAAATAAATTTCTTAATTTATTTAATTCCCCTTTGTCATTTAATTCTTATTGATTATTAAATAAATGAATTATATTTATTTATTTAATATGTCACTAATTGTCTTAATTAAATAAATTGATTAATTTATTTAATTAATTGATCTTATCTCCTAAATTAAATAATTAAATTTAATTATTTAATTGCTAATTCATATTCTTCTCATTTTAAATAAATTAAATTATTTAAAATGTCATGTCAATCCTAACTGGTCCTTTTTGATAAATAATTTGAAAAGATTATTTATTATCTCTAAATCCATAATTTGAATTATTTTAATTCAAATTAGTAATTAATCTTCAAAAATCAAAGTCGGGCAGATTTCTTGATTTTAAATTTCTTCTTCATTAAATCTTATCTCTTTGATTTTTTGAATCTTACAAATCAGGCAATCTTATCTTTTTGATTTTTCGAAAATCTTTATTTCTTTAATTAATTTCCTCATTTATTCTCCACCGTCGATCCAATTTTATTCCGACCATTCGATTAAGGGTTTTGCCCTAACCCTAATTAGGGATTCTCAGGTTAAATCTAGATCGTTTGTTTTAGGGTCTCTTCATTGATTTATCTCGTCCGTCCGTTTGAAATGGCCTTTTCTATAAAATGCCATTTCCTTCTCATGTTTGGGACCTGGACATTTTTACATAATTACTATAGTCATTTACTTAGCTTCACATTTCATTGTCATAGGCAATTGTAGTATTTCATTATTGGCATTAGGTTTTAGGAATTTGATTAATATTGACATTTGTTTTAGACATAGGCATTGGCAAGAGTCATAGGCATAGAAAATCCTTCAAATCTTGTTGTAGGGCTTAGACATTTAGATTGCTCAAACGACGAATCTGAGGGCAACATACATTTCCAGCAAGCAAGAAGGTGTAATGAAGGTGAAGCATGGAAGATGGAGATGCTTGGTAATATCATTTCTTGTATTTTCATTTGATTTCAATTGTACTTTGTTATTTTCATTGGATTTTAATGTTGTTTGATCTAGCCATTTAACAAATCTGATTTCCATTGATTACACCATCAAGGAAGTAGACCCCAATTTGAACCACCCAAAAGCACAGGAAGAAAATTTGGCTCCACAAGTCCTCTAACCCAAGGAAAGTGGAATAAAATGTGCCACAAATCTGTAGATCCACTGATAGTGAACAAAAAGGCTCTATAGGTCCTTAGAGTTATAGAGTTTAACAAAAAGATCTTGTGGGATGTAAGTGCTTCACAAGTCCTCACACTTGCAAAGGAAGTGCCCCAAGGTGTTTAGTCTTGAAGGAAGCTAGATGTATGAGAGGCTATGTAGAGTCTGATAGGCCTTACAGGTACTTGGTCTTGCAAGCAGCAAGGTCAATTAAAAAGTAGCTTCACAAGTGCACCTATAAAGCAACATGTTAATCCACAAAAAAATAATGTTAGACAACAAAAAGAAGCCACATAGGCAGACAGTCACATAGATTGTCAAAATTTGGAGGAGATTTCAAAGGGGTCCCTTGGGAACCCTTTAAAGGAAAGGGGTGTGCTAAAGGGAAACTTAGTTTGAAAGTGATAGCATTTTTGAAAAGAGAGATTTTTTTTCCAATGATTCTAGCATCAAGGATTCCTTCTCAAAGATTCATTTCTTTGAGGAATTAAAAAAAAAGAATGTTTCCTCACAAGGGAAAGTCTAGATTCTATCTTATGAATCTAAGATGAAAGAAAAAATATTCTTTGGATCCACGATGGAGAATGCATTTTTTGAAAAATAGATATTTTCAAGAAGAGATTCATTGGCCATTGAATGCATCTTTTGAAAATCAAAGCGGTATGATAGCCCTCCTTAGGATGGTGCATGTTAAATATGGAGGAATGTGACATCCGAAGGAGAGAAAAGCAAGAATGACTGTGATGTTGTGTCCCATGGAATATGATGAGATGTAACCATGGTAATGTTGTCACATAGGTGAGGGACAACACATGAGCACCACAACATCATGAAGCAAGCAAAGAAGAGTGAAAGATAAAAAGAAAGGAAAAAATGAACAAGAGACAAGGGGATTTTATATTTTGGGGTTAGAGCTGCTCATAAATATAGATAGATAAGCATAATAATAAATAAATGAATTTCCATCAACCCCCTACTATATCAGACCATGTGAAAAGGGGCACATGAAAACAAAATGAAAATATAAAATTAAGTCAACATGGAAGGGAGGCTTAAATTCTCCCAACACTTTGCATCGTCCTCAATTGTTGAAAATCAATACATCTCAAAGAGAATAATGATGTGATAGATAGAAGAAGTTTTACGACACAAAAAAAATCCTATATCGAATCACCTATGAGGGTGATAAGGTTCATCCAAGAACATATAAGACAAGCATGAGGGAAGACAACACACACACACAATCTAATCTACAGATAAAGAAGAGGTGACCCCTACTCCTCATCAACCAAGAGGTCATCATTCTCCCAATCTAGATCATCATAAGGGGAGGGTGGGAAAACCTATAAGGGTGGAATATCAAGGGTGTACCCTCCGACCCTCCTACAATAAGAGCCAAGGAAGAAGGCCCTTCAAGGTCTTCACTCATTTCCTATGAGGTGAATGCCAAAAATATTGTAAGGATTATTGATAGGGCCAAGACATCATCTATAGAGTTGAACATGCACTTTACTCAAGTTTCATGTGTCAAATCAGTGGGTGATGGAGGTGGCACCCGATATCCACTACTAGGCTCACTGAAAGACTCAAGAGTAGTGAAAAACTCTGGGGATGTTGTGGCTTCTTTCATCACTATGACGATGTAAGCCAATGCAGAACCAATCTTCGAATAAGGGAAACCCTTCCTTGAATCCCCATTACAAGCAGGTTCATCCTCCATCTTTTTCTTCATTGGAGGATGTGAAATCCTCATGGATGAAGTAGAAGAAAGGGAGGAAGAGGAGAAAACTGCAGTGGACACCACCAAGGTATTCAACATATCCATAGGTTTTGAAAATTTTAGAATGTTTGGAAGGGGAATTAGAAGGGGAGGCTTAGCCAAAGGAGCAATGAATGCTTGGACACTCTTTGGGAGAGGATCATCCATACTCGTAGGGGGAGCTTGAAGCAAGATTGAGGTGGAGGGAACCGAAGCAGGAGGGGTGGAAGAGAAGGACAACATAAGTTGCTGAAGTAGGAGTTGCTAGCTCCCCTTCCTTCTTGTCTAGGGTATCTTTCTTAGCAAAAAAATCATTCCTTCAACACTTTCAATCACATGCAAGGAAATTTCTACAGCTCTAAGAGCTATAGCTTGTAGCTTGAGAAGGAACGAAACACCATTGTCTATCCATTAGAGTATCCATCATGACCATTTTCGGTAGAGGGAGGGACTCCTGTATGAGAGGAGGAAGAGATGGAGAGGTAGATGCAACAACAATGGGGGGAGTAGGCTCAATCACCTTAGTGGTGGGCTTCTTCCCATTCACTATCTTAGAGGTAGGAGTAGTAGGAGGCCATAGAGGTTCAGACACAAAAGATGCTCCATGGAGACCCTTCCCCTTACCAGGTGTAAGAGCACCCATGGGTCTAAGGGACCTAGAATCATTTGTTGTTTTTTGTTTTATTTTTTATAATGTTGGAATAAGTCCTTATGGAACATTTCATTGCTTTGTAATCAGTATCCTAGGTATTTGGTGGAGTTTTGGTCTTGATGACCAACTTTTTGTACAAACAAGGTCTCCATCCTCCTTTGTAAGTCTAGTGCATTTTGGAAAATTAATGAAATAAGGATTCCTTGATGTAACTAGACACTTTAGGGGAGTCACCTTGCTCATTTTAGTTTGTTTGGACGACTTTCACATATTTTGGAAGCATCTTTGTAGGCAAGTTGGTGAAAATTGTCTAAATTGCCTTAGTTAGGCATTAAAGAGTAAAAAAATGAAGTCTAATTATGTTTCCAATAGCCAAATAATTCAAATGGTAGTTGGATGATGTTTTAGGGAGTTAGGAGGCTTCAAATATGCCTCTCTTGGTCGAGGAAAGGCTGTTGAACAAGTTTGGAAGGAGTTTCTAAGAAGAAGTTATTTTCTGTGTTTTTCATAAAGAAATTGCTGATCCCGTACATTGTACGACATGTATGTCTTGTTACATGCTATAAGCCTATAATGGTTGGATAGATAATTGAATAAAATTTCTTTCAAAATTGTAATGGTGTGATATAATGGAGAATTGAGTGAGATATCCCCATCTTACTACCGGGTGGTATCAAACCCCATGTTTTTCCTATAGAATTTGTTGATCACATACTTGGTACAATCTATAAATTTTGTTTTATGCTTTAAGCATGTATTGGTTGGAAAGGTAATTGAATAAGATTTATTTTGAGTTTGAGTGGTGAGATTTCATTGAGTAATAAGAGAGATATCTTAATTTTACTCCTAGGTGGTCTGAAAACCCTTAAAATTAGGGTTTTGAGAGAAAAATGTGGATTTCTTCCATTCCCATGTTGTAAAGTGGCCAAATTCTTGTGGGATGGAAGATATGATGTTGTAATACTATTTCCTCAAGGTATTGGAGAATTTCAAGCTCACTGGAGGAAGTGGTGCAATGTTTTTGGCTTGACATCTCTATGTGGCAAGCCTAATTGACAAACAAAAAAGTGAGTTTTTGCTTGATTATGAAGAATATGTTTAAGAGGCACTTAGGAATGATGGTAACAGGCCTTGGAAAACCTATAGGAGTTTTATTTTTTTCTTTGGGGTGAAGGGGAGAGACTAGATAGTCAAGACCTAGGTGTAGGTCTGTGAATTAGGTCTCTTGGGGTAGCAGTAGAATGGCTTATTGTGGTTTGTTCCTTGAAATTCATGGAAAAAGGTATTGAGACTTGGTAGAGGTCCATTTTGGCTGTCTAAATCCATAGGTTTTGTTTCTTGAAAGTCCTCCATGTGTATTTTATATTGACTGTCCTACCGGGTGAGGCTACTAGCCTTAAGGGAGAAAAGTTCCTAATTCACCATAGTTTGTGGAAGTTTGTTGAGACCTAAGCGCAAGGAAGTTCTCACACCTTATTCTGATCCAAAAAGACATGATTCAATGTTTCCAATGTTTGTAAGAGGTCTGAGTTGTGAACCCTAGGTGTGAGAGGGATGATCTCTTAAGGGGTAATGGAGTGTAAGGCTCCATGTAAGAGTATTTGATAGAATCATTTAAGTTGAGTGTCTTTGCCATCATAGTTGGGTGTTCATTATCCCTACCACTCTACATCATAGTGGTATTAGAGCTTGATTGCAGGTAGTTGTTGAAAGGAAGTCATCATGCCTCCAAAAGCTAGACCGATGGTTGCAAAGGAGTTGAAGGCCTTGAGAGAAGAGATGGAGGCCTTAAAAGAAATGAACAGAAGGAGAGGAGTGGCCATTGAGGAAGAGACTTCCTTTGAAGAAGAGCCAAAGGGTGAAGAAGGTAAAGAGAACCCTCAAGGGGAAGAGATACCCCCTCATGAGAGAAGAATCCTTAAAACATTGCAAGCATCAAGAGGAGAGTCCTCTG
This sequence comes from Sequoia sempervirens, assembly GCA_007258455.2. Classification (NCBI taxonomy): domain Eukaryota; kingdom Viridiplantae; phylum Streptophyta; class Pinopsida; order Cupressales; family Cupressaceae; genus Sequoia; species Sequoia sempervirens. The sequence goes on along the minus strand of VDFB02058242.1, from coordinate 299,452,837 downwards.
AAGTGAAGATGGATCTATTGGTGTATAATGGAAAGACGGATGTGGAAGAAGTGTTAGAGTGGGTAGTGGCATTGAATAATTAATTTGAATATAAAGAAATGGTAGAGAATAAGAGGGTAAAGTTTTCCAAAAAAAAGTTGAAGGGATCTACCTTGACATGGTGGAATTTCATCCAGGGAGAAAGGGTGAAGATGGGTAAGTCCATGATCAACTCAAGGGATAGGATGGTGCATAGGTTGAAGGAACAATTCCTTCTTGCTGATTATGAGGTGTAGGAGTTCAAAAAGAGGTAGAATCTGAAACAAAAAGACATGGATGTTTCATCCTACACCGAGCAATTCTACAAGTTGAGCATGAGATGTGAACATGTAGAGAGTGAGAAGGAAAAAGTGGCCAAGTATATCAATGGCCTAAGGCTAAACATACAAGATGTGATTATTTTGGTTACTCCTAAGAACATGGAGGATTGCATATAAGTTGCACATAAGGCTGAAGAGAAGATAAAAAGGAAACAAGAGCAGCAAAGTAGAGGAAGAGGTAGTTTTGGGGGCAGAAATCAGTCCCAAAAACATCAAGAGGAGTCTAATCCTAATGAATCAAGAGGAGACTCAAGCAATAGAGGGGGATTCAGGGGTAGGAGACCCAATGGTAGAGGAAGATTTAATGGAGGGAGAGGTTCTAATCAGCTTTTAGGGAGGTGTTGCACTTGCAACCAGCCTGGGCATCCATCCTTCAAATGCCCTGAAAAGCAAGGATCAAGCTCTCATGGTGGAGAGAGGAGGAATCAATTGGTACATGAAGATGAAGAAAATGTGACCTCACCTACAGTAAACCTCACATTAGAAGTTGGAGAGAACTTGATGATTAGGAGAGCATTGCTCAAGGCACCAATCCCTGAAGAACCCCCACAAAGGAAGGTACTCTTAAGAATCAATTGCAAGGTAAAAGGTAAGGTGTGTAAGATAGTAGTGGACTCAAGATCAACTGATAATCTTGCTTCAATTGAGATGGTAGAAAAATTGAATTTGAAAAGTATTGGTAGAATTCAACATTGGGCCATACAAAGTTTCATGGCTTAGTAAAGGACAACAGGTCTTGGTGAAAGAGCAAGTATTGGTAGAATTCAACATTGGGCCATACAAGGAAAAGATCCTATATGACATCATCCCTATGGATGTGTGCCACTCACTACTTGGGAGGCCTTGGTAGTTTGATAGAAAGGCCAAGCATGATGGGGAGAAGAATAAATACTCCATTGTGAAGGATGGGGTGACTTACAACCTCACACCTCTTATAGAAGAATACAAGGCAAAGCATGCAGGGCCTAGTGTTTTGATGGTGGGTGAGAAGGATTTCATGAAGAGCTTGAAGGAAAGTGGAGGAAGAGGATTCTTCCTGATTATGAAACCAAAGAGTGAAGCAGATCTGCCCACAAGGAAGGAGAAAGATGCACTTAGAGAAGTCCAAGAGTTGTTGGAAAACTACAAGGACATAACAGTGAATGAACTACCTAGTTCCATACCTCCCATTAGGGATATAAGCCACCAGATTAATCTGATTCTAGGGGCTACATTACCCAATAAGGTTGCATACAAAATGACACCTACACAAAATGAGGAGATTGCAAGACAAGTGCAAGAATTTTTGGATAAGGGGCTAGTGAGAAAGAGTTTGAGCCCATGTTTTGTTCCTATTGTCCTAGCACCAAGGAATTATGGGAATTGGAGGCTTTGCACTAATTCAAGAGCCATTAATAGGATCACAATTAGATATAGGTTCCCAATGCCAAGGATGGAGGACCTTATGGATTGCCTAGTAGGGGGATCTTACTTTTCCAAGATTGATTTGAAAAGTGGTTATCATCAGATAAGGATCATAGAGGGGGATGAATGGAAGACAAATTTTAAGACTAATGAGGGCCTCTATGAATGGTTGGTAATGCCCTTTGGGTTGTCAAATTCCCCTAGCACCTTTATGCGCCTTATGAATGAGGTATTGAAACCTTTCATTGGAAAGTTTTTTGTGGTTTATTTAGATGATATTCTTGTGTTTAGCAGGTCTAAAGAAGAACATTTGAAGCACCTTAACATGGTATTGAAGAGGTTACAAGAGGAGAAGCTATTGATCAACATGGAAAAGTGTGAATTTATGAAAGGAGAACTAGTGTACCTTGGATTTGTCATCTCCAAGGGATGTTTGAAGATGGATCCTTCAAAGGTGGATGCTATTCTTACCTGGCCAACACCAAAATCAATGGGAGATGTGAGAAGCTTTCATGGACTTGCAAGCTTTTATAGAAATTTCATCAAGAACTTCAGTCAAATTTGTGCACCCATCTTGGACACCATCAAAGGAGGTAATAAGGGTAAGTTTTCTTGGACCAATGAGGCTGATAAAGGGTTTGAATATCTAAAAAAGAGAGTAGCACAACAACCTATACTTGTACTCCCTAATTTTGATAAGGTTTTTACCATTGAGTGTGATGCTAGTAACCAAGCAATAGGGGTTGTCTTGAGCCAAGAAGGCAGACCAGTTGCATTTTTCAGTGAGAGGTTGAATGAAGCAAAGAGGAAGTATTCTTCCTATGATTTGGAATTATATGCTATGGTCCAAGCCCTCAAAAAGTGGAGGCACTACTTGTTACCTAAAGAATTTGTTGTTTATACTGATAATCATGCTTTGAGTTTCTTGAATGCACAGGATAAACTCAATCATAGGCACATGAAGTGGGTGGAGTCTTTACAAGCCTACACATTCACAATAAAGCATAAGAAGGGCCAAGCAAATAAGGTGGCAGATGCTCTCAGTAGAAGGGCACTTGTAGTGCAAGAGATCCAACTCCAAAGCATGGGGGTTGATGCATTGAAAGACATGTATCATGAAGATGCAGATTTTAAGGAGGTATACAATGTTTGTGATCAACATTTGAATACTTTTCATGGTGAATACTCTAATTTTTTGTTGCAGAATGGTTTTCTCTTCAAAGGAAGTCAATTGTGTGTGCCTAAATGCTCAATGAGGGAGAATATTATAAAGGAGAAACACAGTGGGAGTCTTGGAGGCCATTTTGGTCTTGATAAGACCTTAGAACAAGTGAGGAGGTTCTACTACTGGCCAAGGCTGCAAGTGGATGTGAGAAAGTATGTAGAAGGATGTACAATCTGTCAAAGAGCAAAGGGAACTTCATCAAATGCAGGGCTCTATCAGCCACTCCCCATTCCCAATAGGCCTTGGGAGAGTGTAAGTATGGATTTTGTATTGGGGCTGCCTAGAACCCAAAGAGGTTTTGATAGTGTTTTTGTGGTGGTTGATAGGTTTAGTAAGATGGCTCATTTTCTTCCTTGTAAATGCACCAATGATGCATCTAGTATAGCAGGTCTCTTCTTTAAGGAGGTTGTTAGAATACATGGATTTCCCTTAAGTATTGTTTCTGACAGGGATTCTAAGTTCATAGGTCACTTTTGGAGGACCTTGTGGAAGAAACTTGGCACAAATCTGTCCTTTAGCTCTGCATACCATCCCCAAACGGATGGACAAATTGAAGTGGTGAATAGATCATTGGGAAATCTCTTAAGATGCCTTACCAAGGAGCATGGAAAAGCTTGGGATCTGATTTTACCTCAGGCTGAATTTGCATACAATGACTCCATGAATAGGAGCATTGGTAGGAGCCCTTTTGAAGTAGTCTATGGCATGCACCCTAGAGGGGTCTATGAATTGAGAGATCTACAAGGAGTTGATAGGAGAAGTGCTCAAGGAGAGGACTTTGCTGTTACAATCAGGGATATCCATCAACAAGTGAAGGAAACTCTACAAAAGAATGTTGAGAAGTACAAAGAAAGAGCATATTTGAAGAAGAGGGATGTTCAGTTCAAGGTTGGAGATTTGGTGATGGCTCACTTGAAGAAGGAGAGACTTCCAAAGGGAAAGTATACTAAACTCATGATGAAGAAGATAGGACCTTGCAAGGTGGTCCACAAGTTTGGCCAAAATGCTTATGAAATAGAGCTACCTCCTGGGGTGGCAATCTCTCCTATCTTTAATGTTTCTGATTTATATCCTTTCAAAGCTCATGTGAATGCAGGTGATGAAGCAGGCACAACAACAATGGAGGATGAAGATTGGGTAAAGGACCTACCCCCCAGCCAACCTTTGACTCTTGAATGCATCCTAAACACCAAGGAGATAAAGAGGAGTAGAAGGAAGGTCTACAAGAAGTACTTGGTTAAGTGGCAAGGTCTACCTGAAGAGGATGCCACTTGGATGTCTGAAACTAGCATTATCCAGCATGGAACTACTATAGAAGACCTGATCTCAAAGAGGACTTGAGATCTTTTTCTTGCTTGGGAGTATGGTGTAGGAGCACCCATGGGTCTAAGGGACCTAGAATCATTTGTTATGTTTTTTTTTTCTTTTTTCTAATGTTGGAATAAGGTCTCATGGAACATTTCATTGCTTTCTAATAGGTATCCTAGGGATTTGGTGGAGTTTTGGTCTTGATGACCAACTTTTTGTACAAATAAGGTCTCCATCCTCCTTTGTAAGTCTAGTGCATTTTGGAAAATTAATGAAATAAGGTTTCCTTGATGTAACTAGACAATTGAGGGGAGTAAAATTGCTCATTTTAGTTTTTTTGGATGCCTTTCACATATTTTGGAAGCATCTTTGTAGGAAAGTTGGTGAAAATTGTATAAATTTCCTTAATTAGGCATTAAAGAGTAAAAAAATGAAGTCTAATTATGTTTCCAACAACCAACTAATTCAAATGGAATTTGGAGGATGTTGGATGGAGTTATGAGGCTTCAAATATTCCTCTCTTGGTTGAGGAAAGGATGTTGAACAAGTTTGGATGGAGTTTCTAAGAAGAAATTGTTTTCTATGTTTTTCATAAAGAAATTGTTGATCTCGTACATTGTACGGCCTATATGTGTTGCTACATGCTCTAAGTTCTATAATGGTTGGATAGATAATTGAATAAAATTTATTTTTACATTGTAATGGTGTGATTTCATGGAGAATTGAGTGAGATATCCCAATTTTACTAGCAGGTGGTCTCAAACCCCATGTTTTTCCTATAGAATTTGTTGATCACGTACTTGGTACGATCTGTAAATTTTGTTTTATGCTTTAAGCATGTAATGGTTGGAAATATAATTGAATAATATTTATTTTTGAGTTTTACTAGTGATATTTCATTGAGTAATAAGAGAGATATCTTAATTTTACTCCCGGGTGGTCTGAAAACCCATAAAATCAGGGTTTTGAGAGAAAAATGTGGATTTCTTCCATTCCCATGTTGTAAAGTGTCCAAATCCTTGTGGTATGGAAGATATGATTCCGTACTACTATTTCCTCAAGGTATTGGAGAATGGAAGGCTCATTGGAGGAAGTGGTGCAATGTTTTTGGCTTGACATCTCTATGTGGCAAGCCTAATTGAAAAGGAAAAAAAGTGAGTTTTTTCTTGATTATGAAGAATTTGTTTAAGAGGCACTTAGGAATGATGGTAACAGGCATGGAAAAAATTTTGGAGCTTTATTTTTGGCTTTGGGGTGAAGGGGAAGCCTAGATAGTCAAGACCCAGGTGTAGGTCTCTGAATTATGTCTCTTGGAGCAGCGGTAGAATGGCTTATTGTGGTTTGTGCTTTGACAGTCATGAGAAAAGGTATTGAGACTTGGTAGAGGTCCATTTTGGATGTCTAAATCCATAGATTTTCTGTCTTGAAAATACTCCATGTTTATTTTATATTGATTGTCCTACTAGGTAAGGCTACTAGCCTTAAGGGAGAAAAGTGCCTAATTCACCATAGTTTGTGGAAGTTTGTTGAGACTTAAGTGAAAGGAAGTTGTCACACCTTATTCCAATCCAAAAAGACATGATTCAATGTTTCCAATGTCTGTAAGAGGTCTGAGTTTTGAACCCTAGGTGTAAGAGGGCTGATCTCTTAAGGAGTAATGGAGTTTAAGGCTCCATGTAAGAGTATTTGATAGAAGCATTTAAGTTGAGTGTCTTTGCCATCATAGTTAGGTGTTTGCTATCCCTACCACTATGCTTCATTACCATACAAGATGGGCCAAGGAATCATAGGTAAGACAAGAAGTTCAAATTCCTGACGGTTGGTCTTTTGCCAAGTAGGCACCATCAGACTCCCTAAGAGACACATAGGGGTGTCATAGACGGGTGAGAGGAAGCACTAAGTGGGGTAGTAGAGGAAGATGGAGAAGCCTCTGTAGACTTCTCTTCCTCCTTTTTCCAAGTAGAAGAATTAGAATTGTGTTGCACTATCATGGAAACCTTGACTAATATGACATATGGAGGAGGGCAGGTCACTTTTGTTGTTATGCCCACATTCTTATACGTCACATAACTTTGATACAATAAGTCTATCCTAGGAGGAAGTGGACCAACAGGGGCAGGATAGAAGTGATCAAGTGAGTATCCCCCACACATAATCATTGGTTTTTAATTGGTGTTATGGACTACATGCACATAAAACTCATGGGAAAACTTTAGGCACTTATGAATTATTGAGGGAGCTAAATTCATGGAAACTAGCCAAGGAATGCCTAGTTTCACTCTGAATAGTTCAAACCCTAGAATGATATCATTGAGTGCATTCACAACCCTGGGCCCAATAAGGACTGAAGAGGTGATACAACTAATGGGAGGGATGGAAAGCCCACCGTCTGTATTTATAGTGCTTATAGACTTGTCATATCCATCCTTATGATCTCATTTGTGATTACATTCACTTGACATGTAGGGTCAACGAGAACAAAAATTATGGTATTTCCATTGATACATGCAAGGATGTACAAGGAATATGCTTATCTATTAGAATTCATTGAAAAATACTTTGAGGTGAATGCTATAGCAAGAGATCCACTTCAAGGTTACACAAATGGGATGGGTAGATGTATGAAGGAAGCCATCTTTATGTACACTAGAAAAAAAAATTGCAGGAGCCCCCAAGGGCTTGATAATTCGATGGTGACCCACTCAAGGTTTCACTTCATAATTCTTAGGAATCCTTCTATCTACACCAGTAGGGGTCATTGGTTGGGTTGCAAGGCTAGGAACCCTACAACACTCACACCCACAACACTCCTAGAACACAAGGGACAGGTATTTCAACACTATCAAATGGAACTAGAATGGTTCACATTGGTTTCACCAAAATGTAGAGGGGGAACAAACACTTAGGACCCTAGGCCACAAGAGGGTCTAGAATGATGGATTTACCTAATCTATCTCATGCTAAGGGTTTTTTAAGAAAATATTGATGTTGAAAAAGGGTGAAAAGGATGGGCGATTGATCTATCACTATCCTTTTGCAAACTCAAGAGGTTTAGGGAATCAGATGAGAAAATTTGTGATCCAAAAATAAGACCTTGAAAACTCTTTGTTAGAGGATCCCAATGTGAAATATGGAAAACAATGTGGTGCACTGTCATCCCAATTAGGTGCTGGAATCTATAAGGATAGAGTGTATCAAATACAATCAAGACTAATACAGAATTAACAGCAACCTGATAAACAAAGTCTTAAACAATAAAAAAAGCATGAAGAAGTTCAACTAGTAAGAAAGAAAGAAGAATACTTTAACTTAAAAAGAGAAAGTTGACAAGAATGAAAGGTGGTAAAAAATTGAACTCACAATTGGTCTAGCCTCCCACAAGCTCCACACAAATGAAAAACTTGCACACAATAGAATGAGGAAAAATGTCGGGGCTATTTCAAGACATGCCATTGTCAAACCCTCATTTTGGTGTTCACACCGTGATGAACAACCAAAATAGCCACGAGATAGAAAATGCGATAAATAAATTGATGGAAGAAAGTGCTACCTAGAAATGGAAAGAACACTATGCTACAAAGTCAAATGACAATGCTATGGAAATGGAGAAATGAAACAATATCACTTCCCAATCAAGATTCCCTCAAGTAGATAGAGGAAGTGTTATGCCTTGCATAACCACCCCATTTTGTTTTTGGAAAAAATGGGTTCCTCTTTGTTCTTTTTTTCTTTGGTTTTTTTGTTCAAGCTTTGGGAGTTGTCTTTTTTCTCCCAATTCCTTATTTTCCTTTGTTTGTTGGGATCTGGTTTTAGACTATCATTAAAACTTGGTACTTTTCTAAGGTGCAAGTTTTTGTTTTAATCCCAATCCTAATCCCATGTTTTGTCTTATGTTTTTGTTTGTTTTCTGTCATATTCGGGTATTAGATTAGAATCATCACCTTACACCCTTAATTTAGTGTAAGTTCCTATTTTTGTCCTGATCCAAACCTTCACTTTTCTTCCTTGTGTGTTTTTGCTTGTGTCAGACTTAGACATCGAACCAAAAAAAAAAATAACTTTTCCTATCTTCATTCTAATTCTAATCTCTAACTCCCTTTGTGTGTTTCAGAATTGGACATTAGACTAGAACTAGAACCATGAACTTTTCCAAAGTTCTTGTTCCATGTCTCATCCCAATCCTTATTCCTACACCTATCTTTGTTTGTTAGGGTTTATATTTTAGAACTTGGCTAGAACTTTGCACTCACTGAATGTTTTGGTGTCATATCCCTTCCCGATCGTGACTCTTGCTTACCTTCTATTCATGCAATGATTCATTTATGACCTCTGCCCTGATCATGAGGCTTGAACAACCCTTCATTAATGTCCACCTAATTCACAAGCACAAACAAATTTTTATTTCCACCACTCCTTTATTTTCACTAATTATTGCTTTTGTGTTTTGATGGAGCAAACTTGAGTGGAGTGAAGGGTTGGAGATTGAGGTCAAGCTTATATTTCTCACTATGAGGTTGGATTTTCCATTGCATTTTGTGGGGTAGGCATCTTGTCTTTTGTTTTCATGTTTTTTTCTTGTCTATGTGTTTGTTTTGCCCATTGGTTCATGTTTCTTATTTCTTGTTTTCTTTTGTTTCTTGTTCTTTCTTTTTTTTTTTCTATTTTCCTAGCACCCTTTTGGTGTGTTTTCATTTTTCCTCAAACCCTCTAGTTTTTTTTCCTTCCTTTTGTTTTTGGGTTTTGTTCATTTTCATTTTTTTTATGTTTGGTTTTGTGTTTCTTGTGTAGGTTTTCTTTTCCCACCATGCACTAGTTTACCTAGGGTTTCCATACTTCCTAGTCGAGTCTGTTTTGAATTTGATAAACTTTAAAATTCTAAATGTTAAAAACCAAGAGTCTAAACCCTTTGTTTTCCTACATCCAATTCTCAAATGAGTTTAAAATATGGATAAATTTTGAATTGGTCTGTGTTGGGGTTTTGAGACTCTCTTGATCCTAATCTTGATCTTGAAGGCATGTTTAAAGATACTGTTAGATTTATTTAATTTCCTTCATATTTACTGATTGTACAGATCTCGATTCTTGCATCTCTTTTAGAATCAATATTCAGAACTACACTATGGCCTTTCACCACCGCCTGGGTCCAAGTATTTTTTTTGTTCCAATTTCAATTTTTGATGTTTCATTGGAATCAGGGTTCAGGTCATTACCTAAGTGTGCTAAATGGTTTTTGTCATTATATCAACTCATGCCTTGATTTCGATCCCCGCTTTGCTACCGAAATCATATTTCAGAGAAACACCAAACCCATGACATAGTTTTAAGTTCCATCATTTGATGCCATCCTAGTCCTAATTTCCAACACAACATTAAGATCAAAACTCATAGTTGACCCATCCCCACTTGTATTCCAAAGGTTTGGTTCTAAACAACATCCCAATTCTGACTTTCGATATGTTATTAGAGTTAGGACTCAGGACATTACTCAAACTTGTTCCCCCTTCTGGAGTCTAGTCTCAAACCATTTCTTGATGCTGATGCCAGATAACTCATTGGGATCAAAACATGGAGATATCCCTCAACTGATCACATTTGTAGAGTATCAATTCTTGGTGCCATTCTGATCACAATTTCTCAACACATTGCAGGATTGGATCATGGAACGAAACTGAACCCTTTTCACCACTATAGGTGTTGGTGTTGATTTTAAGCCTAATCCTAATGTCTGATAGTATTGAAAGGTTGTTATATTAGGGTCTTGTTCAAGGTATTCCAAAATCTCAAATTCCATCATAGTTTAGTTTTAGGCTTTAAAATGATCAAGTTCTTGGTTCTACCCAAAACCCGAAACCTAAAAAATAATGGATTAAAATGTAAAATGGTAATTTTTCTTGAATGAATGAGGATGTAATATGAATGTTGGTGCTAATATATCCCCTCAAATTTCTCTTCTTTTTCTGATGAAGGTCATTATTGCAGGTACTTACCAATGTTTGGTTCAGAGGAAGAAGTAGCTGGTGAAGGAACATCAAAGGGAGCAAGGGTTAAAAATCTAAAACTAGAATAGGTTCCTATTACTATGAAGTACAAGTTCTAGGGGACCCTAGTGCCATCCAAATTTGGTTATGAGGTCATGATGATTACTGATAAACTTGTAGGTCATACTAATTTGAAGTAGTTTTATGAAGATAATTTTTTAGAAGATGCTTTTGCAAGAGCCAAGAGGATTACAGGTTCGAGGTTGGAACATGTGGCTACATTCCATATTGCTATGTAATGTCCAAAATTTATATTAAATGTTGCACAAACTTACAATCCATCTGAGAGGAAATGTATTGATTCACAAGGAATGAGAACATTAATTTAACTCTAGGGATGATTAGATTGGTGTTTGATCATCTTCCTCACACCAACCCCAAGATTATGTCTGAGGTTGATGCACTAAAATGATGGGAAAAAAATGAGGAAGGGAGCACAAGGCTTATTAACAAGAGGTGGTTGAAAATATAGAAGAAATCATTGAAGAAGATACCACCTAAACTTAAAAGGTCTAATTTTTCTGAGGATATTTGAGACCTGATCAATTTGCTAGCTAGGGAATTTGGAAAAGAAGATTCTTTTTCCTTTGACAACTGGGTTTTCCCATTTATCCAACTAATTGTAGATGAATCACAACACTTGGATTGGGTATAAATAATTTTAGACAAAATCCATGATCAAATTATTAAAGTAAGGGAAACCAAAACATTGTATATGTCTTCATATGTAATATATTGCGCTGCAAGAATGCGATAATTTCTAGGCTTAATTGTTGTGGGATCAATGGATGATGGTCCAGATAAGAAGAAAGTGTGGGAACACTATGATCAACTGGAGCTGAAGGTAGCAGAGAGATACTTTAAAAGAGTCAATGATGCATTTTTGTATGTTATCATTAGTTAGCTCACAAGATATGTTGGCTTCAGGTTGTCTCAGGAAGCAATGGAGTTTATTGAAGAGTAGGGATATTGTTCATTCAATACCCCAAATCCACTTACATTAGATTGTTTGAATATGAAAAGAATCCTTTCAAACTGTGATAGGTCGAATGTAAGCGTTAGAAAATGAGTAGCAAACTAAAGAGTGCAAATAAACACCAAAACAACCTATACCTCAAGATTAGCCTAAGTTGGAATCAACACAAGATAAACAGCAACAAATGGAACATTATACCTTGTCTCGAATCGATCCTTTGGTTGGCCCTTCGATCTTTGATGTGTATGCTCCTTGGATGGCAAGATATGCAAACTAGATGAGGATGTGAAGATGGATGGAAATGGATGAAAGCATGAAAATGGCTAAGTATAGATTGAGAAATAAAATTGCAAGAGTTTGGCTAGCAAAATGATCTCTCTCCAAAATGAGAGAAAAGAGGGGGTATTTATAGGAATTTTGAGAATTCCTAGAAGAGATGGATGGTCAAGATTGAGCCACCAAATATCAAAATGTAGGGCTAAGGTGAGTTGAGAACTCACAAGCCCTCACATCTTGACATGTGGCATGTGATATAGCCCTAAAAGGTGAAGTGGACATGAGGTGGAAGGATGGTACATGACATGGAGGGGGGTACAAAGTACCTTGGGATTGGACAAGATTCCTCATAAAGGAGGTACTTGTCCCCATGTGGGTGAGAGGACATGTGAGGAATTAAAAATTACTCAAATATCCTTATGGGGAGAGGGGAAAGAATTTTAAATTCCAAAGGGTGAATTAGGGGATTAAATGTGAATTAAAAATTCACATAGGGAAGTGGAGTGTCTTGTCCAAAAGGGGAAGGCCTTTAATAAGGGTGACCAAGGACATATGTCATAAAGGACATGGGGAAGAGAAAAGGAATTTAATATTCCTTGAAAGATGAGAGTGGAATTAAAAACTCCTCAAAGGACTTTGGGAAGACAAAAGGAATTAAAAATTCCTTGGGGGATGGGAAGAGTTGACTAAAGGGGTGATTAGACAAGTTGATGAGGGGTTAGAGGAAGGTTAGGTGGCTAAGAGAGATTAGAGGCCAACTTGCAAAAGTTGGAGGATGTGACACATCCTAATCAAGGATTAGGCATGTGCACACCTTAATGATGAGATTAGAAGATGGATTAGGATAAGATAAAAATGATGGAGGATGTGACATGATGAGGAATTAAATAAATGTGATATTTATCTAATTCATTTGATGAAAGGAGGATTAAAGAGATAATGTATTATTGATTAAATACCTTAGGGATTTGGCAGAATTAAAACTATTAATTAAATAATAGCAGTATTACTTAATTAACGAAAATAAGACGAAAGAGGATGAATTTGGATAAATTAAGTGTCCAAATTTAGATGTCTACATTTTTCCCCTCTTTGAGATGGTGTTACGAAGTAGCATCATTTCAAAGAATATTAAAACATAGAACCTAGAAGAAGATGGTTAGATTGGAAAGATGCCCCAGTCATTCAAAGAAGCGACTAGGAAGGAAGATGATGGGGGGAAAGATGAAAGTTAGGGATGAAGGATGCCCCCTCGAGAGGACATGCGGGTTCAAGAGAACACGGGTGGGCTCTCGAAATGGATGAGATGATGCAAGGGGAGTTGAAGAAGATGATGCAATGTGATGGAAGATTGGGAGGGGAGTGTGATGAAGGATGAAGAGGAAATGAAATCCAAATGCAATTTTCCATCGTCGGAGCACTGATTTTTGCTATAGCATAAGACACAAGATGCCAAGGTATGAAGAACCAAGGAGGATTAGTGTCTAATGCATAAAACAAACATAAAAAACAAGAAGGCTATCCCAACACCCCAAAGTCATGGTGACCTTGGTTGGGCTAGGTATTGGGATAACCACAAGCACACAAGGATGCCCCACCTCAGGGATCTTGGTGGGTACTACGTGGGACAACCAAGAAGATAGAAAAGATCAAGATACACCCCTATGTTGACAAGTCAAAGCACACCATGATATGATGGATCAAGGAGATGATGACAAGTGATAATAGGGAGCTCAAATGATAAACAAAAGCCAAAAGCATCAAAAGATCACAATTAATTTCAAATGTCCTTTGCCATAGGATCAATCAAGGGGATGGATGGGATTGATGAGGTCTGTTAGGAAGGATGCATCCTGTTGAGACCGATGATGGATACTAAGCTAAAAGATTGATATGACACATGATATTCAGAATTGATTGGATTTGATGATACAAGTGGATTTGTTAAGAACTAGCTAGATGAGGGCATAGCTTGATGACACGACACACGATAGGAGACTGACACATCCTAGCAACCTGGGGGCTCGAGGGCCAATCAAAGATTAGCCTTGCCTACGTGGAAGCGTAGAGCCCTTGTAGTTCAATAAAAGACTGACGACAGACCATGATGGAGATTTTGATGGATGACCAAGATAGGATGGAGAACAGGAGAAAAGTGGAAAATATAGATCAATGATGGATGGAACCCTGGGGTCAGATCAAATGATCGACCTTGCCTACGTGAAAGCGCAGGGGCAACGTAGTTCAAAAGAAGGTCAAAGACATGATAAAATGATTAGACCGACACAATGGGACAAGATAGACATGTTGGATTGGATTGGAGGATGATGGCTACACAAAGCTCAGGGAGGGGATAGTTATTCAAATCATCAAAAGATTAATTGGGAGGATGAGATGACGAATAGATGAATGATGAGAAAGGATAGGAGATTGAAAAGATGTGTAAAAGAAGCAGAAGTGATGATGATGAGGTAGATGGAATTGGGTTGTGTGGGGAAAAGCCTATGACAAGGGATTAAGAGATGTGATGTGGATAGAGATAAATGGATAGGAAGATAATGATGGGGAGAGGGAAGGGATGTTATGATTTATGGGTAGGGGGATAAGGATAGGGAGGTTAAAAGGATTGTGGGGAGAGATTAGAAGATAAGGATGGGGAGATGGAAGGGATGCTATGATGGAATGGATGATGTCTCCAAGGACTACATTACAAAGGAAGATAGATGCCCCCACCCTAGATATGTCATGTGCGAGGAGGCATGAAGGATGCAATAGAGAAGGATAGGAAACTAAAGGAGTGAGATGGATGAAGATAGGATGCATGATAGTTGGGATAGTTTGCGGGTGAGGGGAATGTATGCTAAGAGGTGTCCAAAGCATGCTTCTATGTTTGCCCCATTGTTATCAAGATCACAAGGAGGATGGAAGGATTGGGATAAATGAGATATGCCAAATAGGATGTGTAAGATAGGGAAGATGGAGAGGATGAATGAAAAGGTTGTATAGCAAGAAGATGGATGCATAGCCGAAAGCATAGCAGGAAGCAAAGTAGATGGAGGGTACGCATATCAGGAAGCTTCTCCCAAGTGCAGATGGGGATTTATGCATGACGCCTGTTTTCTAGGTTTTTATCATGGTACTTATCCAAGGCACTTGTTTGCCAAGTTTTCACCATTGGACGGATTATTTCTCTTTACTATTTTATTTTTTGATTTTTGATTTTTTTGACTTTTTGGATAGTATGCAGAAGGAGATGGATAAGGATAGGGAGGCGAATAAGTGGATTTAGAAGACATGCGATAAGGATGTGGATGAAGGAATCAAGCATCAAGTTCTATATCAGGTATTAAGAGCTCATGTTCAAACCGACTGTTGGATGTTGGTACAACCTTATTAGGAGAAATGGATTATGCAAAAGGATGAATTAGAGGGATTTGATGGGGGGGATACATGGGTTAATGGGTGGGATGTTGGAAAGTGTATGGATGGAATGATGGGGTGGATATATGATGGGGAGATGTGTTTAGGACCAACATTGGCACATGTGGTGGTGGATGTGAAAAGATAAAAGGATTAATGGATGGAGAATGTGGGGATAATGGAAGAGATGGAATAGTGAATTTCAGGACATAGGGACCCAAAACAGACTTAGGAGATGAAAGGGGGGGATGATTAGCTTTTGGATTACCAACTTTGGATGTTCTTACATATTTTCCATTTGATGCCATTACATCTTTTTTCTTTGGGATCCACATGTTTTTGATTTTTTCTTGAGTGGGCCTTTGTGGCTGATGGGTTTGATTTGGATTGTGGATTTGATTTTTCTTTTCTTCAACATGTCATATAGAGGGGACATGGGCAGCTTTAGATTCATGTGGATGTTTGGATTTATGCATTTTTATGTTAGCATCCAAAGTGAATTTATTAGCAATGGGATGGGTGTGAGGGGATGGACGATGTGGAGCAATGGAGGTAGGAGTATGGGGATTACATGTAGATGGGGGATGTTTAGGTATGTGCCTTTGTTGATCCTGATTATGGGATATGCGAGAGGGATGTTTATGATGGATGACATGTATAGGTGTTGGATGGGTGAAAGGATGAGAGGGAGGAGGTGATCTTGGGATATACGGACCCAAGATGGATAGAGTAGATGAAGGACAGGAGATGGTGGATGAAGGGATGTAAGGACCCAAAATGGATGGAGCAGATGAAGGAGGAATATGGATGGTTGCTTTGAGGTGATACGATAGAGGAGGAGGGATGGCAGCATATGATTTGGTGGAGCGATGGGAAGAGCCTAAATTTCTTTTGGAAAATGCTCGTTGAGGACATCTAGAGGTTGTACCAACATGTTTAGATTGTGAGTCTTGGGGAATAGATCCAAGACCTTGCATGCAGATTTGTTCCTTGACTTGGATGGGCTCTAAAATACCTTGCTCGTGAAGGCCTAGACCTTTTGCTTGATAGTTCATGTTCTTGAGCATTCGATCCATGATAGAATTTTTGTTATTATGAAAACATGATGTGAGTCCATTATTAGGTGGAAGAGGAGGGTTGGTGTATATGCTTTGTTTTTCTTCTGCAAGGAGGCCACCATGGAAGAATGTGAGAGTACCAAGGGGATATGCAAGTGGTGTGGGGATAGCATTTTTAGGCGATGATGGGGGATCCTGAGAAGGAGATGATGGGATAGCAACATTTGGATGGGTGGTATCAGGAGAGGGAGTAGGGGATATGATAGGATATGATTTTGTGGTAGCAGGCTCATGCAATGGAGACAGAGGTGGAGTGGTAGAATCTTGAATCTCAAGAGGATCATGGGATGGAATGGATGGGGGACTATGATCTTGCGATAGACTAGATGGGATGGTAGGATCTTGATCTGGAGGAGGGGATATGTTGACATGCTTTGGGTCAGGCTCTTGGCATGACTCATCATGTGCAGGACGCATGATAATGGAGTCATGGGGGGACTCTTCAAGTGGGGAAGATGGAAGGATGGAGGATTCAAGATATTCCTGGGAATGGATACAAGGAGTGGAAGAAGTGGATTGGATTTGGGTGTCGTCGATAGGTTCAACGTCTCTTGGAGTAGGGGGTGGGTGTCCAATGGATTTGATAGATGTGATGGTAGGAGATGGGGACTCAATGGATTCAGAGGATGTGATGGTATCATCAATGATAGGTGTTGGATGGAGAAGGGTCTCGTCACTAACGACCATGGATGATGGGTTGGGATGGCATGGTTCCATGACTGCAATGTGTGGAGTGGGGGATGTTTCCTTTGTTATAAGTCCTTGGAGAAACTTGAATATGCTAGAGATGGGCGGGAGTGGATGAAGGTTTATGGATTAGTGGGGGATTAGGACTAGGGATTGGTGGGCTAGGATTAGATAGGGGAATGGGATTGGATGCAGGACTGGGAATAGATGGGGGATTAGGTGAAGGGTTAAGATAGGGGTATTGGCATGGTGAATTAGGACACAAGGAAGTGGGTGGTGGATTGTAGTAAGGGTATGGGGATGGTGGATGAGGATGGGAAGATTGAGGTGGTAGATTAATATAGGGAGATGCGAATGTTGGATTAGGGTAAGTTGGTGGGTGTGTTTGACTAGGATAGGAAGATGTGAATGTAGGATTAGGCTGAGCAGATTGGTATGGGAGATTAGGGTAGTGGGTACATGTGGATGGAGGATTGAAATAAGAGGATGTGGATGGGGGATCAAGATAGGGGTATTGTGATGGCAAACTAGGATAAGGGGATGGTGTAGATGAAGGATATGATGGATATGATGGACATCCCTTGTCAAAGGTAGCATAAGGAGTGTGATTAGGCATAGATGAAGACATGATGGGATAACTCAATGGGGTGATCAGATTTTGGAATGTTGGTGGAGAAAGCTTACTAGCAATGATAGTGTCAAGGGGATCTATGTCGTATACCTCTTGATCAACAAGACTTTCATTATCATCGTTGATGTAATTAGGGTTTCCCTTGACCACTATTGATGGAGGATAAGAATTCATGATGATGAAAGGATAAAGATGATGGATAAAGATTTTGGATGGAAATGGACAAAAGCCCAAATCAGGATTTAGGACAAGCTCAGATCAGGATTGGATTAAAAGCTCAGATTAGGATGATTGGATTATCAAGGGATGATTACGACACCGAATCTGCTCTGAGATGGAAGTAGATTGATTGGGTCGAAGGTGATTGGATAGGGATGAGATTAGATTGGATTGGATTGGATTGGATCGATTACGACACCGAATTTACTTCGAGATGGAAGTAGATTGATTGGGTTGAAGGTGATTGGATAAGGATGTGATTGGATTGGATTGGATTGGATAAGATCGACTGATGGATGATGAAAGAGACTACAAATCCTGTTCAGAGATTATCTTAGATGACTTAGGATGCTGATTGATCAGATTAAAGGATGAATGGATGATTGCGGCACCGAATCCACTTTGAGATTAAAAATGGATTGATTGGGCCGATGATGATGATTAACTTAGGATGGGTGACAATCCTAAGAGGATGTTAATGATGACGATTAGATCAAACACTTCGGTCAATTTGGATAATTACCCGAGATGAAATCTAGGGGATTTGGATGGGGAAAGCGATGATTTGATTGGAGAAATGGATGATATAAATGGATGAACAAATACTCAAAATGAGCAAACGGTTGATTGGGACGGATGAACGATTACTCAGAACGAGTAAACAAATGATCAGAACGATAGAACGAGGGTTCAAAATGATGAAAGGATGTGTCAAATGGATGAACGTTTACTCAGAACAAGTAAACGGATGATTAGAATGACAAAACGAGAGTTCAGAATGATGAAAGGATGTGTTGAATGGATGAACATTTACTCAGAACGAGTAAACAGATTATCGAAATGACAACGAGAGTTCAGAATGATGAAAGGATATGTTAAATGGATGAACGTTTACTTAGAATGAGTAAACGGATGAGAATGGTAGAATGAGAGTTTGAAACGATGAAAGGATGTGTTAAATGGATGAAAATTTACTTAGAATGAGTAAACAGATGATCGAAATGATAGAATGAGAGTTCAGAATGATGAACGGATGTGTTAAATGGATGAAAGTTTACTCGAACGAGTAAACGGATGAGAAAAATGATAGAACGAGAGTTTAGAATGATGAAAGGATGTGTTGAATGGATGAAAGTTTACTCGAAACAAGTAAACAGAGAGAATAGTAGGGTATACTCCCCTCAAGGAGGAAGATGGTGAAGAAAAAGGTGCCCCGGCCAACTTCTCAAAAGTATCAAGTGCTATATATCATCGGAAAGAGCACAAAAAAATGAGAAGAACTACCTTTGAATGGAGTGAATCGGATAAATGGTGTGGAAATGGAGGCCCCAGGAAGAAAGAGAAGAAGGTCAAATCCACCACTGCATAAGGACAGGTCTGCCACTTTGTAAGGACAGGTCCGCCAAAGTAGGACAAGTCTACCACTCTATGAGGACAGGTCTGCCATTTTGTGAGGATAGGTCTGCCACTCTGTGAGGATAGGTCTGCCACTCTGTGAGGACAGGTCTGCCACTCTTCGGGAGGTTAGGTCCGCCACTCTATAAGGACAGGTCCGCCACTCTGTGAGGACAGGTCCGCCACTCTGTGAGGACAGGTCTGCCACTCTATAAGGTCAGGTCTGCCACCAGAGAAAAAGGTGCCCCGTCCAACTTCTCAAAAGTATCAAGTGCTATATATTGTTGGAAAGTGCACAGAAAAATAAGAAGAATTGCCTTTGAACGGAGTCAATCGAACAAACAGTGTGGAAATAGCGGCCCCGGAAAGAAAGAGCAAAAGGTCAAATCCACCACTGCATAAGGACAGGACCGCCACTCTGCAGGGACAGGTCTGCCACTCTATAGGGAAAGCAAAAAATAGCAAATGTGAAAGAAAAAGACCCATTTATGGGTCCCACCGGGCATGCCAGAAATGTGATAGGTCAAATGTAAGCATTAGAAAATGAGCAACAAACTAAATAGTGCAAATAAACACCAAAACAACCTACACCTCAAGATTAGCCTAAGTTGGAATCAACACAAGATAAAAAGCAACAAATGGAACATTATACCTTGTCTCAAATTGATCCTTTGGTTGGCCCTTCGATCTTTGATGTGTATGCTCTTTGGATGGCAAGATATGCAAACTAGATGAGGATGTGAAGATGGATGGAAATGGATGAAAGCATGAAAATGGCTAAGTATAGATTGAGAAATAAAATTGCAAGAGTTTGGCTAGCAAAATGATCTCTCTCCAAAATGAGAGAAAAGAGGGGGTATTTATAGGAATTTTGAGAATTCCTAGAAGAGATGGATGGTCAAGATTGAGCCACCAAATATCAAAATGTAGGGCTAAGGTGAGTTGAGAACTCACAAGCCCTCACATCTTGACATGTGGCATGTGATATAGCCTTAAAAGGTGAAGTGGACATGAGGTGGAAGGATGGTACATGACATGGAGGGGGGGTACAAAGTACCTTGGGATTGGACAAGATCTCCTCATAAAGGAGGTACTTGTCCCCATGTGGGTGAGAGGACATGTGAGGAATTAAAAATTACTCAAATATCCTTATGGGGAGAGGGGAAAGAATTTTAAATTCCAAAGGGTGAATTGGGGGATTAAATGTGAATTAAAAATTCAAATAGGGAAGTGGAGTGCCTTGTCCAAAAGGGGAAGGCCTTTAATAAGGTTGACCAAGGACATATGTCATAAAGAACATGGGGAAGAGAAAAGGAATTTAATATTCCTTGAAAGATGAGAGTGGAATTAAAAATTCCTCAAAGGACTTTGGGAAGACAAAAGGAATTAAAAATTCCTTGGGGGATGGGAAGAGTTGACTAAAGGGGGTGATTAGACAAGTTGATGAGGGGTTAGAGGAAGGTTAGGTGGCTAAGAGAGATTAGAGGCCAACTTGCAAAGTTGGAGGATGTGACACATCCTAATCAAGGATTAGACATGTGCACACCTTAATGATGAGATTAGAAGATGGATTAGGATAAGACAAAAATAATGGAGGATGTTACATGAGGAGGAATTAAATAAATGTGATATTTATTTAATTCATTTGATGAAAGGAGGATTAAAGATATAAGGTATTATTGATTAAATACCTTAGGGATTTGGCAGAATTAAAGCTATTAATTAAATAATAGCAGTATTACTTAATTAACGAAAAGCAGACGAAAGGGGATGAATTTGGATAAATTAAGTGTCCAAATTTAGATGTCTACACAAACTACCAAGGTGTTGTGGTGACAGGTGGATCTTCATGGAGTTTTCTTGTGAAGCTATCGAGGTGAATAACAAGTTTTCTATAATGCATAAGGTTGGTTGTTGTTCATTCACAATACAGTTGGGGTTTTATTCTTTTTATTCTTCTATAACAGCTAAGTCATCAACAATGGAATTTCAATCTATAAATTTTAAGCTTCATACATCTTGGAAGGACTTTGATCCTAAAGGGAAAATGAATAATCTATATGCTTCACAACTTCCCCTTCATCAGCACTTCTTGAGGACTTTTGACTAAATTTACAAGATCAGTGTGAAGTTAGAAGAAGAGGGTACGAGAGGTTGAGTATTCCCCAAATGAAGAACTTCATAGTTAAAGAAGACATACTAGAAGACACTTCTAATGATGGGATCACTTTTGATCCCTAGTATGAAATGGATAGAGTAGCCACCAAGGATTTGGAGCCAATCAATTGGATGGAGAAGGAGGAAACCAATATTCATAAAGTTTCACAGGTAGTTGTTGATAAAATATTGAAATGGATTAATCTCCATCTTAAACAACCAAGAGTTAATGCCTTAAGAAAGAAGGATTCCAGTAGTGAAACTACTTCCTCCACTGAAACAAGACAATATAAAAGGTTGGAGAAGGGTGTTACAACCATAGAAGAACCTACCCCAGCAAAAGAAGAGATTGTTGGAGTTAAAATGACACTGAGAGGGGAGGGTGAATTAGTGTCTTAACAGATTTGACCAATTTTCACAAATTCAAAAACCATAGTTCAGATTTTATCTCAATATACTCTGATTAATGCATTCATGAGTTGAATGTAATCATTCATAAACAGAATTGAGAAAAGTAATAACCAAATAGTGAATTGAAATAAAAAAAATAGTAAAGCAAAGGGAACTCAGAAGAACAAGAAGACTCAAGATTTTACCAAGTGGAAAACCATCCTGGGGTATAAAAACCACTCCCAAAATGCCTTACAGGCTTAATGTTTTAAACAAAAGTTCACAATGCCTTATAGGCTGATTTTTGAGCTCCCACTCAAGGAGCACCATCCCCTCAAATTATACATCTGAACAATAAAAATATCTCAGAGGATCTCTCTATTTTCCTCATCTACCTAATACATTTGATACAGCCAAAGAACAATATTCCCTAATTACAATTAGGGAGCTTTTACAGTTTTCAACACTAGTATTTATTTACATTTCAAGTATGTCTGTTGTGAGGAAATCTTCAACAACCATTTTTCACAAGATTCTCAGATTCTCTTACTGATTTTTGAATATGAGGTTGAATAATGATAGTCTGTCGATGATGATAAAAAATCAATAGTAACACTTATCCAGAGAGTTGCAAATCATTCGTTATTTCAAAAATGTAACAGCTCAAAAAGAAACTCAATGAATATTCTGTTATGTAACTGTTCTGAGATTTGATGCCAATCCATGAAGACGACCACAGTGTTTTGAGTCTTCGTAAACTATTTGCTGAGACAACCAGAAAGTTCTGCCAAAGGCAATTACACTGCCAGACATTCCTCTTAGTTAACGCTTTCACCATGAGCCATCAGAGTTGGGAAGAACACATAATGAATACATCATGTCTCATCGATAGGCTTCCTTAGAGTATTATTCATTCACTGAGACATAAGGAAACTTCTCACCAAGATTTATTATTGTTTCATTCACTATTGCTGTGACCAAATGATATCAGAGAGACCTCTTGTAGACTTCATAATGTTTTTACAAGAGTCACTTGATACACAATGTCGCCGTGACAATACATATTTGGGGAGACACTATATAGACTGCCCCTTGTTTTGCCAAAACATCCCGAGCTCACCCTAGATCGCCAAGATAGTATGAATCTCACACCGATGGAGATCTTTGTTCTATCGGCCAGACACAAGGTATTCGTTAAGACCATACTCTGAAGAAAGTATCTCTCACTGATGAGCCTTTGATAAAAACCCCTTGTGTGATGTTGTTGTAACAAAATGGTTCTCTCGCTGGTGCACCCTTCTATCTTATGAGGGTCGCTATAACATACCAATATTAGGGAGACCTCTCATAGAAAGCTTCAGTCATACTGAAAAACTTCATTCACTTAGAGTCGCTAAGATGGGACAGATCCTATGCCAACAAAGTTCTTTTGTGTTCCATCGGCGAGACCGGAGGTCACTTGTTGAGACCTCACGCCGAAAACCTTTAACTCTAACTGATAAGCCTTTTGTGCCAAGTCGGTAAGACACCACGAGATCGCCATGACATTTCATCAAAGCTATAACTTTCACCGATGAGATCTTTCATTGCACGGTCAGTGAGACAATATGAATCACTAAGACCTCAGCCCGATGGCCAAACTCATGCCGATATGCTCATCCAAATGCGGGTCGGTAAGACATGAAATATTCAATGAAACATTACACTAAAGATGTTTTCCTTTACTAATATGCCCATTCTAAAGCGGGTTGGGGAGACATAATGAAATCGATAAGACCTCATCCCAATGATATAACATATGCCGATAGAGAACACTTTCTATTGCCGAAACAAAAGAGAAGTCTTGCCAACAGCAACCTGTAAGATAAATTCAATCGACATGACATTTGAAATGTCTTGTCGATAGGAAACTATGACATTTCAAAGTGGATCGGGGAGACCCTGCCATTCTCACACCGATATGAGTAAGCCCGAAAGAGAAACAACCAATACCTGTGATATGCAAGGAGAACCATCCTAAGATAGAACATCAATGAGAACAAATTGAAAGAGATTTTATCATCAAGGACAAACTGTAAACACAACTGAGATTCAACAAACTCCCCCTTTGTCCTTGATGGAAAAACACAAAAGACTCTCCCCCTTTTTGCCTCAAGGCAAAGAATAGAAGAACACAACTGAGAAGCCAACCAAAATACCATGAGAAATAGCTGCACAAAGAGTATCAATGCAACAACCAATATTGTAGGAGAGCTTTAAGTGAATCAAAATAGATAACATGCTCCCCTTAAGCTAATGCATGGAAAATCAGAGAAGTAAATATTGAGAGATAACTCCTAATCGAAGTCTCAACCTTTCAAATAACTCTTTAGCTAAGGGCTTAGTAAAAATATTAGCCACCTGATCTTGAGAGCCAACAAACTGTAAGCATACCTCATTAGTCAAAACCTTTTCTTGAAGAAAGTGAAACTTGATAGCAATATGTTTAGTGCAAGAGTGCAAAACAAGATTTTTGGAGATATTTATCACACTTGTGTTATCATAGAGAATAGAAACAGGTTTAGGAATTCCAATACCCATATCAGATAGAGTTTGACTCATCCAAAGAACTTGAGTACAACATGAAGTGGCAGCAATGTATTCTGCTTCAGTAGTAGAGAGAGAAACAAATTATGTTTTCTTGCCGTGCCATGCCACTAAACAATCACCCAGAAAGAGTGTAACACCACTAGTGCTTTTCCTATCATCCAAACAACCAGCCCAGTCAGCATCAGTATATGCAATCAATGAAAAATCATTGCTTCTAGGATACCAAAGACCATAATTAAGAGTGCCTTGAATATATTTAAAAATTATTATAACAACAGTGACATGGGATTCTTTAGGTGATGCCTGAAACCATGCAACAGTGCAAAATGCTTGCATAATGTTAGGTCTAGAGGCAATTAAGTATAACAGACTGCCAATCATTGATCTATATTTAGTTTGATTTGTATAAGGGGAATCATCAACCTTAGTAAGTTTGCATCCAGTAATCATTGGCGTGCTAACTGGATGGCATTCATCCATCTGAAATTTCTTAAGCATCTCTCTAGCATACTTGGTTTGATAAAGAAATATTCCATTTTCACGTTGAGAGATTTGAAGACCCAAGAAGAAATTTAATTCTCCTAATAATGACATTTCAAATTCAGATTCCATTAGCTAAGAGAATTTTTTACTTAATGTAACATTGTTGCAGCCAAAGATAGTGTCATCAATGTAAATTTCAACAACCAGAATATTAGAACCTTCAGTTTGAACATAAAGATTGCTATCTACACCTCTAACAAAACCATTTGAAAGCAAATGACTGTCAAGCCTAGAGTACCAAGCTCTAGGTGCTTGTTTTAAGCCATAGAGGGCCTTTTTCAATCTATAAACATGATCAGGCTTATCTTTGCACATAAATCCTTCAGGTTGTTCAAAATAGACCTCTTCATCTAAATAGCCATTTAAAAAAGCAGTTTTGACATCATTTGATAAACAGTAAAGTCTTTATAAATAGAATAAGCCAAGAATATTCTGATAGATTCTAATCTAGCAACGGGTGCAAAGGTTTCACCAAAATCAATACCTTCTTGTTGAGCATAGCCTTTGCAGACAAATCTTGCTTTGTTGTGAATGACATTACCATTTTCATCAAGCTTGTTTTTGTATATCCATTTGCCTCCAATGACATTCTTGTCATCTGGTCTTGGGACTAACTCCCAAGTATGATTTTTCTCAATTTGATCAATTTATTCCTGCATAGCATTAAGCCAACATGAGTCTCTGAGAGCTTCATTAAAATTTTTAGGCTCAAACTAAGTAACTAGACAAAAAGCTATTTGTGCCTTTTCATCAGATTCTCTAGCCTTTCTTCTAGTTTGAACTCCTACATTTTTATCCCCAATAATCTAATCTTTGGGGTGATATTTAGCTAGGGCTTTTGATGCAACCCCTTCAGGACTTGTTGTTTCATTTCTAGGGCTTGCTGACTCAGTTCCTTCTAAAATTATTTCTAGTTCAAGTTCTTCTTCCTCATTATTCTGCAAAGATTCAGCATACAAATGTGGCATACAAATGTGGTCTTTCATCAAATTTTACATTAACAACTTCAACAATCTTATTAAGCCTTTTGTTAAGGCATTTATAAGCTTTTCTGTGAGTTGAGTATCCCAAAAAGATACCCTCATCACTCTTTGATTGAAAGCTCCCAAGGTTATCATCATCTTTCTTGATAAAACACTTACTTCCAAAAATTTTGAAGTGTTTGATAGAAGCAGTTTTTCCATACCAAAGTTCATAAAGAGTGTGTTTAGATTTTACCCTAAGTTGCACTTTATTCAAAATGTATACAACTGTATGAATAACTTCTTTCCAATACATATTAGACAACTTAGCTTCATCCAGCATGGTTCTATCCATTTCTTTTACAGTTCTTTTCTTACGTTCAACTACCCTGTTTTGTTGAGGTGTTTTTGTTGTAGCTACTTTCTTTAAATGCCATGCTGTTCACAATAATCAATAAAATCTTGAGAAGTGAACTCACCTCCTTTGTCAGATCGCAAACATTTAAGTTTCAAATCAGATTCCTTCTCAACCAATTTATGAAAGATTATAAACCTTTCAAATGCTTCTGATTTGTGCTTAAGAAATGTGACCCAAACCATTCTAGTATAATCATCCACAAACAACATAAAGTACCTTTCACCATTAATAGACCTTGTTCTGGTTGGTCCACATAAATCAGTGTGCACAAGTTGTAAAGGTTTTGAAGAAGAATGTTCTTTTGTTTTCAAGCTGATTTTAGTTTGTTTACCACTTAGACATTCTTTGCACACAAAATTTTCTAGCTTGTTAAGGATTGGTAAACCTCTAACATTCTGATTCTTACTTATTCTAACCAGATTTTCAAAGTTTATGTGTCCTAATCTTTTATGCCATAACCAACTTTCTTCAATTTGGCTCATTAAACACATACCTTGATTATTGTCATTGCTTGATGTGTCGAGAAGATTGTACACATTTCCTTTTGTCCTCCTTCCAGCTGCAATGGCCTTTCCAAGCTTGTTCTTAATCTCACATCCCTGCGAAGTGAAAAGAACATGATAACCACTATCACAGATTTGACTAACACTTAGAAGATTGTGCTTGAGACCTTCCACATAGTACACATTATAGATAGGAGTGTCTTCATTCAGAAGAAGTGAGCCTCTACCTTTAATTTGAATACTAGAGTTATCACCAAACTTAACATAACCACCTACATAATCTTCAAAATTTATAAACTTATCCTTGTCGCCTAGTCATATGGTTAGAACATCCACTGTCCAAGACCCATAAGTCCTTTTTCTTGGAATGAAAAGCTGTTTGAACCAACATAGTTTTCTCAATGTTGTTGATAGTCTTAGGTTTCCAAACCTTTTTAATTTTCTGCTGTTTGGATTGCAGATCAGTTCTGCACTATTTGACAAAATGTCCCAAAGTATTGCATTTAAAACATCTGATCTGTCTTACAAAACCATAGTGTTGCCTAAGACCAAACGTCGGTATTCTAGGATTCATAAGCTTGCAAGTGCTCACCTTATGGCCAAATTTATTGCAGAAAAAATAATAACCATAGAAGAAAGGATTGACTTTGTATGAAGATCTATTACCTCTTAAAGACTGAACATGATCCTTACCAAATTCTGAGTGATTTGAACCTGAACCTTTGACTTTAGAAGAGGGGTTTTTTTTTGCATGTTCAATTGAGCATTCACCCTTTTCGTAACCAACACCAGTTTTATCTTTGTACATCTTCTACTTGTTGAGCATCTCATTCAGTTTTAAAGTGCTTTCATATTTTTCAATTTCCTTCCTAAGACAAACTACTTCTTGTTCCAGTTTTTGAATTTCTTGATCTTTGCAGCTTACAGTCTCTCGAAGGCAGTCTTGAACTCTTTTAGCTTCTTCAAGCTAAGTTTTTAGAGAGACCATTTCTTGATCTGGTTTATGTTCTTGAGTAAGAACTTGTTTTTTGAGTTTTCTGATCTCTTGTAAAGCACATTTCAGCTCACTTTCAAGATCTACTTCACCTTCTTCAATGTCAATGGTGTTTGTATCATTTTGCTGAGTAATTTCAGCCATGAACAAGGTTTCATCTTCTTCAGCAAATGAATCTTTAGACTCAATATCAGATTCATCCTTACTAAATAGACTTTTCTTCTTTTTGAAATAGAATTTTTTATTAGGTTTGAAGGCCTTCTTCATAGGCTATTTTTTAGTTGTCTCGTTGTCATAGATTTGATCATCATAGGGACACTTTATTGCAAAGTGACCTATTTTTCCACAGTTAAAAACATTTAAAGGGAAGTTTTCCCTTATATTTTCTTGATCCCTTTTTAAATCTTCTAACAAAATGGGATTCTTTAGAATCAGACAACTCTGATTCATTGACTTCAATTTTTCTTTCTTTTCAATGTTAAAGGTAGTTTCTTTTCCCGTTGAATTGTTTTTGCTAGTTCTCATTTTATAGGTAGTAAGTATTCCTTGTAGGTTGTCTAAGGTAAGCTTATCAAAGTGTTTCTTTTCTTCTAGGGCTGAAACCTTAGATTCAAATTTGGATGGTAAGGTTCTAACAACCTTTGTGACCACATCAAATTCATTAACCTCTTGACCTAGACCTTTCATTGAATTGAAAACTTCATCAACTCTTAGGAAATAATCAGCCACTTTTTCATCATCCTTCATTTTTAACTCCTCAAACTGATGTGTGAGTGTAATGGTTTTTGACAATTTGACTTTCTCATTCCCTTGATATATAGTTTCAAGTTTTTCCCAGATTCCATGAGTAGATTTGCAATGCATGACTTTAATGAACACATCTTTAGTTAACCCACACAAGATGGCATGCTTAGCTCTAGCATTTGTTTCATACCTCTTTTTTTCAATAGCATCAGTGGGAATAGATTTTGGTACATTGTAATCATTTAAAACAATGCTCCAAACATCAACATCAAAAGAAAAAAGAAAAGCTTCCATTCTGATTCTCCATAACACATAATCAGTTCCATCAAATAACAGAGCTCTGGATACGAAGGCACCGTCTTGAGAATGTGCCATTAAAAACAAACTCCAAGACCAAGATCAATCCAATGTGATTAAAGCCTATCAGAGAACCCTATGCTCTGAAACCAATTGTTGGAGTTAAAATGACACTGAGAGGGGGGGTGAATCAGTGTCTTAATAGATTTGACCAATTTTCACAAATTCAAAAACCATAGTTCAGATCTTATCTCAATATACTCTGATTAATAAATTCATGAGTTGAATGTAATCATTCATAAACAAAATTGAGAAAAGTAATAACCAAACAGTGAATTGAAATAAACAACACAGTAAAGCAAAGGGAACTCAGAAGAACAAGAAGACTCAAGAATTTACTGAGTGGAAAACCCTCCTGGGGTATAAAAACAACTCCCAAAATGCCTTCCAGGATTAATATTTTAAACAAAAGTTCACAATGCCTTATAGGCTGATTTTTGAGCTCCCACTCAAGGAGCACCATCTCCTCAAATTATACATCTAAACAATAAAAATATCTCAGAGGATCTCTCTATTTTCAGTCAAGCTCATAACTCTCTAT
Organism: Sequoia sempervirens; assembly: GCA_007258455.2. Classification (NCBI taxonomy): domain Eukaryota; kingdom Viridiplantae; phylum Streptophyta; class Pinopsida; order Cupressales; family Cupressaceae; genus Sequoia; species Sequoia sempervirens. The sequence continues at coordinate 299,423,583 of VDFB02058242.1, read as the reverse complement.
TTTCCTCATCTACCTAATACATTTTGATACAGCCAAAGAACAATATTCCCTAATTACAATTAGAGAGCTTTTACAGTTTTCAACACTAGTATTTATTTACATTTCAAGTATGTCTGTTGTGAGGAAATCTTCAATAACCGATTTTCACAAGATTCTCAAATTCTCTTGCTGATTTTTGAATATGAGGTTGAATAATGATAGTCTGTCAATGATGATAAAAAATCAATAGTAACACTTATCCAGAGAGCTACAAATCATCCATTATTTTAAAAATGCAACAGCTCAAAAAGAAACTCAATGGATATTATGTTATGTAACCTGTTTGAGATTTGATGCCAATCCATGAAGACGACCACAGTGTTTTGAGTCTTCATAAACTATTTGCTAAGACAACCAGAAAGTTTTGCTGAAGGAAATTGCACTGCCAGACATTCCTCTTAGTTAAATCTTTCTCCATGAGCCATCAGAGTCGAGAAGAGAAAATAATGAATACATCATGTCTCATCGATAGGCTTCCTTAGAGTATTATTCATTCATTGAGACATAAGGAAACTTCTCACCGAGATTTAATTTTGATTCATTCACTATCACTGTGACCAAATGATATCAGAGAGACCTCTTGTAGACTTCATAATGTTTTGCCAAGAGTCACTTGATACACATTGTCGCCGTGGCAATACATAGTTGGGGAGACACTATATAGACTGCCCCTTGTTTTGCCGAAACATCCCAAGCTCACCCTAGATTGCCAAGACAATATCAATCTCACACTTATGGAGATATTTGTTCTATCGGTGAGACACAAGGTATTTGTTAAGACCATACTTTGAAGAAATTATTTCTCACCGATGAGCCTTTGATAGAAACCCCTTGTGTGATGTCACTATAACAAAATGGTTCTCTCACCAATGCACCCTTCTATCTTATGAGGGTCGCTATAACATACCAATATCGGGGAGACCTCTCGTAGAAATCTTGATTCATACCAAAAAACTTGATTCACTCAGAGTCGTTGAGACAGGACAGATCCTATGCTGACAAAGTTCTTTTGTATTCCTTCGGCTAGACTGGAGGTCACTCACCGAGACCTCACGCCAAAAACCTTTAACTCTTATCGATAAGCCTTTTGTGCCAAGTGAGTAAGACACCACGAGATCGCCATGAAATTTCATCAAAGCTATAACTTTCACCGATGAGATCTTTCGTTGCATGGTTAGTGAGACAATATGAATCGCTAAGACCTCAGCCCAACGACCAAACTCATGTTGATATGCTCATCCAAACGTGGGTCGATAAGACATGACATATTCAATGAAACATTACACCGAAGATGATTTCCTTTACCGATATGCCCATTCTAAAGCGGGTCGGGGAGACATAATGAAATCGATAAGACCTCATCCCGACGATATAACATATGCCGATAGAGAACACTTTCTATCGTTGAAACAAAAGAGAAGTCTTGCCGACAGCAACCTGTAAGATAAATTCAATCGACATGACATTTGAAATGTCTTGCCAATAGGCAACTCAGGCATTTCAAAGTGGATCAGGGAGACCCTTCCATTCTCACACCGATATGAGTAAGCCTGAAAGAGAAACAACCAATACCTATGATATGCAAGGAGAACCATCCTGAGACAGAACATCAATGAGAACAAACTGAAAGAGATTTTTTCATCAAGGACAAACTATAAACACAACTGAGATTCAATAGAGATCTCAATGAAGAAGGTTGTTGAAGCTTTAGAAAAGGATAAGTTTACTTATTAAGCTACTACTATAGGGGTCATTTCAGGTATTGGTGCTACACCCCTAGTTGTTGTGTACCCTGGGGATGAAACTACTGAGGAATTTACTTCTACTGTTCCATTGAAAACTAAGGGTACCCCTCCTACTACACCACTAACTATGGAAAAAATAGTTGTTCTTGAAGAAAGGCCTCTAGTAATTGATGTGACATAGTCACATGTGTCCTCATACTATGAGGAAACTCTACTTCATGAAGAAAAAATAGAATGGAAAGAATATCTTGATGGAGAAGAGGACACTAGGTTCAAAGAGGGAAGCCTTTGGGATAAGGCTATAATGAGTGATGATCTAACAAAAGAAGAGCAGAAGGAAATACTAGAAAGTGCTAAAAAACAATCTACTGAAGAGTTAGCTAATGAAGAAGAACAAAGAAAGAAGGATGAAGAGCTAGCTCAAGAGAAAGAAGTTGTTGAAGCAAAAAATAAATTCGAGGAAGAAGCCCATGCATGAAGGCTGGAACAACAAGAGAAATCTAAAGAAAGCAAGGAAGCAAAAGAAGAATCTTGTGTAATGGAGTTGGAATAGAAAAGATTAAGGGATAAAGAAGAAGCTACAAAAAAATAGGAAGAGATGAAAAAATATTGTACAAATAAAAGCTCAAAATGAAAGGATGGATCAAGGGAGATTGTAGAAAGAACAAGAAGAACAACAAAGGATTTCTACTAAGTAGATAGTGTTAACAATCTCTTCAACACCTCCTTCATCAATGCCTCCTAGTGCTTAGTAGGTAACAACTCAGCCAACTACCCCAACTTGACTAAGTTAAATCTAGAGAAAATAAATCAGGTTCCGGCCCAGTCAGTGACATGGGATGACATGATCAAAGAAGTGGAAAAAGTGAAGCCTAATAAGAATCCCCAAGCCATACATTCTACAAATCTCACTGATGATGGGGACTTGGTGGCTGAAATTGCAAATCTGATAGTTGATAAGGATGATAGGGAGCTACAAGCCTCAAATTATCAAGTAAGCACTATCAATCTAGCTAAGAAAACAAAAAATAAACAAACGAAGCTTATTGACATCATGGCCACCACTACTAAGGCCAAAATGATCAAAGATAAGTAGGATACGGATGAGATTATTGATTAGGTGTGACAAATGAAAAGTTTTTTAAAGGAACTTTCCATTTCTATTATTGACAACCAACATCAACTGAAATTCCTATATTACCGAGTTGAAAGGAGGTGGATGAATTGAGTTCCATGAAAAGGAAGGATACTTGGTTTGATAATTTTAAGAAGGAGATTGGAGAAATTTTGGAGGAAGGATACCAGGAATATAAAGAATCTCTTACTCTTCTTGATGAAATAAGAGGAAAGACTAAAGAATGGTGACAAGAAGAAGAAAAGTACAATAAGTACTTGAAGGTTTTGAGAATGATTGATAAAAAATCCAAGGAAATGTTGATCCAATCAAGAATTTTAGGTGATGAAGATCCTGAATACCTTAAGAAAGCTATTAGAGTTACTACCTTTAAATCTCAAGTACTTATTGAACACAAAACAATTCTCCTCAAAAATTCAATATGACATAAGGAACCATACAAGTATATATGAGGAGATTGTTACACAAGTTACTACTAAATATTTTCCGTAAAATGGACAATGGAGTTCATTACAAGAAATCAATGATAGTTGGGGTAGACCTTTAGAACAACTAATTAAAGAGGGTGATGGACTTGAAGGGACTCTCTTGGACAAGTTGGTGAATATAAGGTTTGAAACTCGATGGGATGCAAAAGATTTTAGTCAAATGCAAGAAACAGTTGTTGCGGTTTCCGAAGAGTTTTAGGAAGAAAAGTTCAAGGTATATTGTGTTGGAAAAACAAGGACACACAACTGAGAGGGGGGTGAATTAGTTGTGACATAAATTTTAAGTTTTCTAACTTATCTTAACTTTAATCTCAGATTTGATGAATAAGAAAATAACCACATGCAATTAACACATCAGAGAGACAAATAACACCAAGATTTTTTACATGGAAACCCTATTAGGGGAAAAACCATGGTGGATGTTAGTCCACAAGATTATATTCTATTAAAAGTATAAAGAGAAATAATAAGCGGAATGCACATGCATTTAGGCACACTTCCTAGAGCTCACTGCTCAAGTACAAAAGAGGACTCACTGTCCAACAATACAAGAATATGGATTAGATCCACATAGTATGAATTGAAAGAATAGCTTCTACACAAGCCTAATCATAGTTCCAATTAAGCTCAAAAAACCTTCTTCACACTTTCATCAAACTTCTTCACTCTCTGATCTGCAATCGAATGATAGAAACACTATTTGCTCATTTACACTTTCTCTGACATATATTCACACTTATGCACACACTAACTTCACTCAACCAATTTCTCTTATATATCCGATTCATGGGATTTCATCACATCTTAGTGCGCTAGAAAAATAAGATATATTTTCAATGTCATACCAAATTTACAATTAAATTTCCAATGCAAAACCACCAAGGTCAGACACAATATAGTGGAGACCAAATTAATATCTCCAACACAAAAATACTTTAATTAATTTCACCACGAAGATCCACAACACGTTACCACCAACATGTTGGCCAAAAACATGAAAAAATTGAGGTTGCTTCACCAGAACATATGGAATAATTTGAAGTAGATTCTGTGTCTGAGTATTTTTCCCTTGGCTTGCAATGTCTTCGTTTGAATCATAACTACAATTTTTGGATGATTTGACTAAATCCTCATCAAATTTGACATTCTCACTCTCAACCATCTTTCTTAATATTTTGTTATAGCACTGGTATGCCTTGCTTTTATTATAGTAACCTAGGAAGATTCCTTCATCACTTCTTGAATCAATTTTTCCTATATCATCATCTCTCCTGATATAACACTTGCTTCAAAAGATCTTAAAGTACTTAACAGCAGGCTTGTGACCAAACCATAACTCATACAAAGTCTTACTAGAATTTCCATTAACATTTACTTGGTTCAAAGTATACACAATAGTGCTTATAGCTTCACTCTAGTACATCTGAGATACATTTCCTTCCATCATCATTGTTTTGGCAACAACCAAAATTATTCTATTCTTTCTCTTTGCAACTCTATTTTGTTGAGGGGTTTGGGGAGAAGATAACTATCTTTTAATACCATGCTCTTCACAATAAGATTTGAACTCCTTGGAACTAAATTTATCACCTTTGTTAGATCTCAGGCACTTGATTTTCAAACCTTTCTCATTTTCTACCATAGCTTTGAAACTTTTGAACTTCTCCAATGCTTCACATTTTTCTCTTAAAAAGGAAACCCAAATCATTCTAGAGTAATCATAAATAACCAACATAAAATATCTTTCTACATGAATACTTCTAACTCTGGAGGGACCAAAAAGGTCAATATGTAGCAGCTCCATTAGATTATTTGAATGAAATTATTTTCTCCAGAAAGAGACTCTAGTTTGTTTGCCCATCTAACATTCCTTGCAGATTACATTAGTAGGCTTCACTAACTTAGGAAAATCTCTTACTGCTTGAGTAGAACTTATCTTGATAATATTGTCAAAGTTTACATGACACAACCACCTATGCCATAACTAGCTCTCATATACTCGGGAAATTAAACAACTTCCATTAGTAGTATTCAGATGAAAAATATTAACTTTGATTTTTTTTCATATTGCAATCATATCCTCAAAACTTCCACATATCTTGCATCCTCCATCTTTGAACTAAATATCATATCCCTTGTGAACCATCTTTCCAACACTTAGCAAGTTTTGCTTCAGGCCTTCAACATAGAGAACATTATCAGTGTTATCCTTACCACCAAGACAAATAGATCCTCTGCCATGAATCACACTGGCATTATTATCTCTAAATATTACAACCCCACCATCATACTTCTCTAGACTCACAAATTTTCTTTTATCACCGGTCATATGATGTGAGCATCCACTATCAATTACCCACTTATCCTTTTCTTCAACTTGTACTGCAAGATATTTTTCATCTTTAGTAGATTCGGTAGTCACAGGATTATCTTCAATGGTAGCAATGACAGCCCATTCATCTTCTTTTCCATTATCTTTATCAAATTCATCATCAGTCACTGCTTCTTCAACAAAGTATCATCTCTTTTGGAATCTAGACTTTTTAGGCTTTGACCTAGGAACTCTTTCAAGACATATTGATGCAAAATGACCTATTTTACTACATGAAAACCATTTAATAGGAAAAACATCTTCATACTTACCTTTTCCTCTGCCTTCTTGCTTAGCAATCAATGCTTCCAATTCTTCTACCTCTCTTTCTTTATCTTCAAGTTGTTTGAATTCTTCATCATACTTGGATATCTTTCTGGAACTCTCTCCCAAATTATATTTTATCCTATTACTTCCAAATATATTAGCCTTGAATGAAGACTCAGTCTTTGGTATAGATTCACCAAATTCACTTATTTCAAAAGCAGCAAGCTTCTCGATCAACGTGTCTCTTGTTATCTTGTTTACTGATCTAAACTCTTCAATAGCATGAACCTTCATCTTGTAGGAGGTTGGAAAGGATCTGAGTACTTTAGCCACAATTTCATCCTCATCCACATAACCACTGGCACCTTTAATACCCATTACTATTTCATTTACTCTTTGCATAAAAGAAGTGATATTTTCATCTTCGCCTATCTTCAAATTCTCATACTTTCCTTTCAAGCTCTGCAACCTAGCCATCTTCACCTATGCAACTCCATTATACAAAGTTTCCAGTTTCATCCAAATCTCATGAGCTGTCTCTAGACCTAACACATTAGTCATCTCCAAATCTATTAAAGCACTCACCAAGGCTTCAATATCCCTAACATTATTTTCAGCAACTTTGATCTTATTGGTAGTGGAGGGACCATTCCATGGAATAATATATGGATCTCTTGTAATATTCTAGAAAGCTTCACCAATACACTTTAAGTGACATTGCATCCTGAATTTCCACATTGAACAGTTAGTGCCATCAAATCAAGGTCTGTCCTTCTTGAATTTTGTTGTCATCTAGGATCACCTCAAGCTTTTAGACTTATTTAGAGGAACCTACTCTGATACCAATTGTTGGAAAAACAAGGACACACAACTGAGTGGGGGGGGGTGAATCATTTGTGATATAAATCTCAAATTTTTTAACTTATCTTAACTTTAATCTAAGATCTAATGAATAAGAAAATAACCACAAGCAATTAACACATCAAAGAGACAAATAGCACCAAGATTTTTTTATGTGGAAACCCTGTTAGGGGAAAAACCATTGTGGATGTTAGTCCACAAGATTATAGTCTATTAAAAGTATAAAGAGAAATAATAAGGGGAATGCACATGCATTCAAACACACTACCTAGAGCTCACTGCTCAATTACAAAAGAGGACTCATTGTCCAAAAATACATGAATATGGATTAGATCCACAAAGAATGAACTGAAAGAATAGCTTCTACACAAGCTTGATCATAGTTCCAATTAAGCTTAGAAAACCTTCTTCACACTTTCCTCAAACTTCTTCACTCTCTACTCTGCAATCGAATGATAGAAACACTATTTACTTATTTATAATTTATTTGGTATACATTCACACTTATGCACATACTAACTTTGCTCAATCAATTTCTCTTATATATCCACTTCATGGGATTTGATCACATCTTAGTTGGCTAGAAAAATAAGACATATTTTCAATGTCGGCCCAAATTTACAATTAAATTTCCAATGCAAAACCACCAAGGTCAGCCACAACATAGTGGAGACCCAAATTAATATCTCCAACACAAAAATACTTTAATTAATTTCACCATGAAGATCCACAACATGTTACCACCAACATGTCAACCAAAAACATGAAAAACCAAACATGCACAAGAAAAGATCTTCAACCACAAGCCCTTCGAGTAGTGTGGACATACCAAAAAGATAGAGAATGATCTAGAGACATCAGAAAACACCAAGAAACATATAAAATAACTAAGATTAACCGAATAAGACAATCTTCATTCAGGAACACTGACAAAGACCACATAAACACTGTCAGACCACACCACACTCGAAACTTCATGTAGACCTCTGAAACTTTCGATAGATTATCTAGAAACATTCAACAATAAACCCTTTAATCCACATTAGCTAATCATCAATGTACATAACAAAAAACCTTCATGACCCGCACAGTTCCACTGGGAACCTAGAACACTTCCTTTTACAATTTTCTCAATATCCTCAACATAGACAACCTCTAGTACACCAAATACTAATAGTGTTCACATAAATGACAACCACATATCAAAAACCATATCCACAATATCCAACAATTTCCCCCTTTGGCATTGATGAAAACACATGATGTGAAATATACCATCAACCCAACACACTAACTTCTTCTGCACTTCTCCTTTTGAAATAATTTTTCACATTACACTTCTCCTCCTTTGACATCAATGGAAACCGTAACAATGACCTTCCCATATACACACTTTGAACCACATATCTGTACATCTAACTACTCCCCTTGAGTAGTAGCCGCAAAAAAATCAATCAGGATTAGAATATAGTAATGAAGTTCACAGATTGATGCAAGAAAATGCATCTTTTAGTTCTTATCAGGAGGGGTGATTACCCCTAGCTTTCCTTTGAGATACTCAAAAGCATCCTTCGGCAATGGTTTAGTAAAGATATCTACAATCTATTCTTTGGTAGGAACATACTCTAGTCTAACTTCTTTCTCATTCACTTTCTCCCTCAAGAAATGAAACTTAATTGATATATGTTTAGTCTTAGAATGCAACACCAAATTCCTTGAGATAATTATTGCACTTAAATTGTCACAGTATATGGAAATAGGTTCTTCATATACCACCATGGTATCTCTTAGCATCTATTTCATCCATATCACTTGAGTACAATTATTGGTAGCAACAGTGTATTATGCTTCACCAGTAGATAGAGAAATTGAGTTTTGCTTTTTTCTCAACCAGGATACCAATTTCTTCCCTAGCAAGAAAGCACTACCTCTAGTAATTTTTCTATCATCTACATCACTAGCCCAATCCGCATTAGTATAGGCACACAAAGTGAGATCATCATCCTTTGGATACCAAAGTCCAAAGTCAACTATTCTTTTTAGATAATTAAAAATTCCTTTCACACCAGTTACATGTGATGCTTTTGGATCTGCTTGAAATATAACAACCATACATACAACATTCATAATGTCTGGTTTAGTCTGAGTCAAGTAAAGCAATCCACCAATCATTTACCTATATCTAGTTTGATTTGGCTTAGGAGAGTCATCATTCTGTGTCAACTTATATCTGGTCACCATGTGGGTACCAATAGGTTTGGAGTCATCCATTCCAAACTTCTTCAATAGTTCTTTCAGATATTTGGACTGAGATATGAAAATTCCCTTGTCCAACTGTGTAACTTGTAATCCCAAAAAGAACTTCATCTCTCCAATCATACTCATCTCAAATTCATTCTTCATCTCATTAGCAAACTTCATGCATATATTATCATCTGCTCCAAAAATGATGTCATCAACAAAAACTTCTATAATTAACTCCTTATCATTGTCTAATTTGAAGTATAAGTTGTTGTCAGTAGTACCTTTAGTGAGTCCAAGCTTCAGTAGGTTTTTTTCTAATCTAGCATACTAGGCTCTAGGGGCTTGCTTAAGTCCATACAGAGCTTTCTTCAATCTACAAACCATATCTTCTTTGTCTATTAGTTAAAATCCATCCGACTGTTCAATGTACACTTCTTCTTCTAGTTCTCCATTCAGAAATGCAGACTTTACATCCATTTGATAGACTCTATAGTTCTTATGTGTAACATAATCAAGAAATAGTCTAACATATTCAATCCTAGCAACATGGGAAAAGGTTTCTTCAAAATCAATACCTTCTATTTGTGAATACCCTTTACATACCAGTATTACTTTATTCTAGACCACTTCACCTTCTTCATTCAACTTGTTTCTAAACACCCATTGAGTTCCAATCACATTTTTGTGTTTAGGAATCAAAACCAGTAACCATGTGTCATTCTTTTCAATTTATGTCAGCTATTTCTTCATAAATTCCAACCAGTGTTCATCTTGACAGGCTTCAGTGAAATTTTTATGTTCAATCTTGGAAATCAAACAATATTCTTCTGCAATTTTTCTTCTAGTTTGCACTCCTTTACTCTTATCTCCTATGATTTGACTTTCAGAATGATTCAACTTTACATACCTTGGAGTTTTGGGACATTCTTGAACTTATGTCTCTTCTGATCTTTCTTCTACACTTGCATTTGTCTATGTCTCTCGATTGACTTGATTTACTATAACAAATTGAAGTTGCTTCAATGGAAAATATTGGATAATCTGAAGTAGATTTTGTGTCTAAGTATTCTTCCCTTGGATTGTAATTTCTTTGTCTGAATCATAACTACAATGTCTAGATGATTTGACTAAATCCTCATCATCTTTGACATTCAAACTCTCAACCATCTTTCTTAATCTTTTTTATAGCACCGGTAGGCCTTGATTTTAGTAGAGTAACCTAGGAAGATTCCTTCATCACTTGCATCAAATTTTCCTATATCATCATCTCTCCTGATATAACACTTGCTTCCAAAGATCTTAAAGTACTTAACAGTAGGCTTGTGACCAAAGCATAACTCATAAGGAGTCTTACCAGAACTGACATTAACATTTACCTGGTTCAAAGTATACGGAACAGTGCTTATGGCTTCACTCCAATACATCTGAGATACATTTCCTTCCATCATCATTGTTCTGGTAGCATCCAAAATTGTTCTATTATTTCTCTCTGCAACTCCATTCTGTTGAGGGGTTCAAGGAGCAGATAATTGTCTTTTAATACCATGCTCTTCACAATAAGAGTTGAACTCCTTGGAAATAAATTCACCACCTCTGTTAGATCTAAGGCACTTTATTTTCACACCTTTCTCATTTTTTGCCATAGCTTTGAAACTTTTGAACTTCTCCAATGCTTCACATTTTTATCTTAAAAAGGAAACCCAAATCATTCTAGAGTAATCATCAATAACAACCATAAAATACCTTTCTACATGAATACTTCTGAAAATGAAGGGACCACAAAGGTTAGTATGTAGCAGCTCCATGAGATTATTTGAATGAAATTTTTTGCTCCAGAAAGAGACTCTAGTTTGTTTACCCATCTGACATTCCTTGCAAATTACATTAGTAGGCTTCACTAACTTAGGCATATCTCTTACTGCTTCAGTAGAACTTATCTTGATAAAATTGTCAAAGTTTACATGACACAACCTCCTATGCCACAACCAACTGTCATCTACTTAGGAAATTAAACAACTTCCATTAGCAATATTTAGATGAAAAATATTACCTTTTGTTTGTTTTCCTATTGCAATCATATCCTTAGAACTTTCATGTATCTTGCATCTTCCATCTTTGAATTGAAGATCATATCCCTTGTGAACCATCTATCCAAAACTCAACAAGTTGTGCTTTAGGCCTTCAACATAGAGAACATCATCGGTGTTATCCTTACCACCAAGAAAAATAGATACTCTGCTATGAATCACATCAGCATTGTTATCTCCAAATCTTACAATCCCACCATCATTCTTCACCAGACTCATAAATTTTCTTTTATCACTGGTCATATGATGTGAGCATCCTCTATCAATTACCCACTCATTGTTTTCTTCAACTTGGACTGCAAGATATTTTTCATCTTTAGTAGATTCGGTAGTCATAGGATTATCTTCAATGGTAGCAATGACAACCCATTCATCTTCTTTTCCATTATCTTTATCAGACTCATCATCAGTCACTGCTTCTTCACCAAAGTAGCATCTCTTCTAGAATCTAGAATTTTTAGGCTTAGACCTAGGAACTCTTTTAGGACATCTTGATGCAAAATGACCTATTTTACTGCATGAAAAACATTTAATAGGAAATACATTTTCATACTTACCTTTTCCTCTGCCTTCTTGCTTAGAAATTAGTGCTTCCAGTTCTTCTACCTCTCTTTCTTTATCTTCAAGTTATTTCATTTCTTCATCATACTTGGATATCTTTCTGGAACTCTCTCCCAGATTATATGTTTTCCTGTTACTTCTGGATATATTAGCCTTGAATGAAGACTCATACTTTGGTATAGATTCACCAAATTCACTTATTTCAAAAGCAACAAGCTTTTTGATCAACATGTCTCTGGTTATCTTTTTTACTAATCTGAACTCTTCAATAGCATGAACCGTCATCTTGTAGGAGGGAGGCAAGTATTTGAGTACTTTAGCCACAATTTCATCCACATCCATAGAACCACCAACACCTTTAATACCCATTACTATTTCATTTACTCTCTGCATAAAAGAAGTGATATTTTCATCTTCACCCATCTTCAAATTATCATAATTTCCTTTCAAGCTTTGTAGCCTAGCCATCTTCACTTGTGCATCTCCTTCATACAAAGTTTCTAGTTTCATCCAAATATCATGAGTTGTCTCTAGACCTAACACATTAGCTAGCTTTGAATATGTAAAAGCACTAACCAAGGCTTCAATATCCCTAACATTATTTTTAGTAAGTTTGATCTCATCAGGAGTGGAGGGACCATTCTGATGAATAATATATGGATCTATTATAATATTCCAAAAAGCTTCACCAATACACTTTAAGTGACATTGCATCCTGACTTTCCACATTGAATAGTTAGTTCCATCAAATCTAGGACTATCCTTCTTGAATGTTGTTGCCATCTTGGATCACCTCAAGCTTTTAGACTTCATCAGTGGAACCTATTTTGATACCAATTGTTGGAAAAAAAGGACACACAACTAAGAGGGGGGTGAATCAAATGTGACAAAAATTTCAACTTTTCTAACTTATCTTAACTTTAATCTCAGATTTGATGAATAAGCAAATAACAACAAGCAATTAACACATCAGATAGACAAATAACACCAATATTTTTTTATGTGGAAACCCTGTTAGGGGAAAAATGATGATACATGTTAGTCCACAAGATTATACTATGTTAAAAGTATAAAGAGAAATAATAAGGAGAATGAACATGCATTCAGGCACACTGCCTAGAGCTCACTGCTCAATTACAAAAGAGGACTCATTATCCAACAATATAGGAATATGGATTAGATCCATAGAGTATGAACTAAAAGAATAGCTTCTACACAAGCTTGATTATAGTTCCAATTAAGCTTAGAAAACCTTCTTCACACTTTCCTCAAACTTATTCACTCCCTGCTCTGCAATCGAATGATAGAAACACTATTTTCTCATTTATAGTTTCTCTCGCATACATTCACACTTATGCACACACTAAATCTTCTTAACCAATCACTCTTACATATCCACTTCATGGGATTTTATCACATCTTAGTCAGCCAGAAAAATAAGACATATTTTCAATGTCGGCCCAAATTTACAATTAAATTTCTAATGCAAAACCACAAAGGTTGGCCACAACATAGTGGAGATCCAAATTAATATCTCCAACAAAAAATACTTTAATTAATTTCACCAAGAAGATCCACAACACGTTACCACCAACATGTCAGCCTAAAAAATTACAAAATGAACATGCGTAAGAAAAGATCTTCAACCACAAGCTCTCCGAGTAGTGTGGATGTGCCACAAAGATAGAGAATGATCTAGAGACATTAGAAAACACCAAGAAATAATAGAGAAACATCCACAAAAATTGAGATTAATAGAATAACACAATCTTCATTCATGAACACTAATAGAGACCACAAAAAAACTGTTAGACCACAACACACTCGAAACTTCACGTGGACCTCTTTAAATTATAGTAGATGATCTAGAAAAATTTAGCAATAAACCCTTTAATCCACATTAGCTAATCATCAACGTATAGAACAAAAAACATTCATGACCTTCATAGTTCCATTGGGAACCTATAACACTTCCTTTTACATTTTTCTCAATATCCTCGACATATACAACCTCTAGTACACCAAATACTAATAGTGTTGACATCAATGACAACCATATATCAACAACCATATCCACAATATCCAACTCTCTTCGACAAGCTGGTGAATATAAGGTTTGAAATTTGATGGGATGCAAAATATTTTAGTCAAATGTGAGAAACAATTGTTGTGGTTGCCAAATAGTTTGAGGAAGCAAAGTTCAAGGTATATTGGATTGAAAAGCTTAATGAAAAGGTTTTGAATGAGTTTTTTGAAAACTATGATGAATTCCATAGATTCCCAAAAGAGACTGCTAAAAAATAAAGGAGAATATTTTATTTTTTGAAAGAGGATAAAGTCAAATAGTGTCAACCATTTCCAGGTGCCATGTTGACGACAACAACTCCATATCATTTTTGGACGAATGGAAAACTCTAGATCAGTTTTGGTGGGCTAGAGATTGGATGTAGTAATCACTAGTAGACAAAGCAATAAATCCTAGTTGAATTTTGACCAAATTGTTATAAGGCATACTTCTCAACTTCAATAATTTCAGCAAAGATAAGACTCAAACTCAACTGAAGGCCCCCAATATAATTGTGGATCTAGGAATCAAATTCATGGATCATGATTTTTGATAGGAGAAATTAGTGTTAATTATTTCTATAAGTTAGAGAATTCTCCTCATTGTAAAGGTTGGAAAATTGAAGTTAGATTTGCTACCTAAAAACTATTGATCTTTATTTTTAGAGCTTTATGCAAACACTTGAACATTTTGCAGTTTTTAATGCAGATAGTTAGTTTCCATAAATTTATTAGTCTAATGGTAATGTTGATAGACAATGGTTTTCCATATGCAGTGGATTTTTCTATGCAAAAATGTCTCTTAATTGATGAAAATCAATAGAAGATATTGAATTTAAAACCATCTACTATGTTATCTATGGATGATGTTTTTTTGCTATTTATTGATTTGTGAATCTTGGTGATGAGCTTGTGGTGTTTATGATTGAAAAAAACAATGATAATGAATGGTGTTACACATATTAAAATTGCATTGTTGATGAATGTTATTGTATGAACTTTCTAAATTACTTCATTCTACAATTTTAGTTAATTAGGAAATGCTCATTATAGGAATTACATGTATAAATTTTTTAAAAAAGAAATTTGTGTTCACATCTTTCTGTTCTAAAACTTTGATAGATCTTTCTCTATTTATTTAAAAACCATGATGTTAAATTACTTTGTACTACCTAGTTTGTACCATTCTACTAGTAAATGCCCCTTGAATATTATAGTTGCATGAACCATTGAATGATGACAACACAATTGAGAACTGACTATAGAGACCTTGAAAGACAGGTGATTTTAGATCAGTTTTCTTTTTAGGAGAAATAGAGTAGAGATATTTTGTTTGAGAGTTGCTATGTTATTTTAACCATCAACAAAATTGGTGCTAGAAGGAGGGCCCAGAGGACCAAACTAGAGAAAATTTGATCCTTTTTGCTAGACATGTTTGAAAGAGTTATGAGACCTGCTAACAATCCAGAGCCATTAGTTGAACTCTCATCTCCTACTAGACATGAAACCCATAGGACCCAATCCTGCCACCATTATCACCACCACCCACTCCACCTAGGTTTCCGTTAATATGATAGTTGGAAAAAAAATCCACTACCACCAATGGCGTTGTTTGTGAATAATCTCTCACCACTAGGAGCCATCCCTGGTGGCATACTCGAGATTCCTAAAAATCTGTAGAATTTTTTCCCCATGTATGCTCATGGAAAATCTTAAAGTGTTGAAGAGCACATTCAAGCATTCAAGGATGCTTGCACTCAAGCCCAAATAACACATCATGATGTTGCATGTAGACTATTTCCCTATTCACTAGGAGAAATGGCCTACAATTGGTGCTTGAACTTGCATAACAGATCCATCCTCTATTGGAATAATTTGGAGGATACTTTTATTAATCAATTTCAAGTCTATGTAGACCCAGCCATCCTATATCACCAATTTTCCATGATTAGGAAGGAACCGCACGAACCATTTCCTCTATTGAATAAATGATTACAAAGGATTTATAGGTGATTACAAGAACCATACCTGGTGGCTAAGAATATCACCATCTAGAAATGCCTTAAGGCCATAGATCCCTCAATTGGATTATTTCTACAAAAAAAAATCTCTTATTAGACATTGATTCGCTATCCAAAGTATACCACCTATCCATCAAGTTGAAACAATAGATAAGTTCCCATTTAGGTGGGATGGGAGGGAATCTATCTCCCCTAGGATATCCTAGAATGCCCAATGAAACCCCTTTGTTTAATACAGTTCCAAGAATGTCTCAATCTACCTATGGAACTTTGGCTGAATTGCACCCTCCACCTACATTACCATGGATGGTTAATGGTGGGAATTTAGATTCCTCCCAACCACATAAAAAATATCACAATCATGTTGGAGGATCTAACACCACAACCAACCAAGGCACTACAACAATTGCAAAGAATGAGCACACTACACATTTGACAATAGAGTTGGAAACTCTAAAGAAAACCTTGTCCCAAGTGACCAATGAGATGGCTCAGTTCAAACTAAACCCCCCTAAAAAACAAAACCAAAATAAATGCTAGAATCAGGGAGGGTATGCCAACCAAAAAAACTACTCTAACCATAACACTAACTAGAATTAAAGAAATTTCTAGAATCAAAACTTCCAGAACTAGAACTATCAGAATCAGAATAGGGGATACAACCAGAGACCCAAGAAAGAAAATGAGATAATAGACCAAATAATGGAGGAGTTCCCCATAACTATCAAGCCAATGAAGACAAACCACACACTACAAATGTTGCAGATTTGAACTTCATGACTAAATGGTGTAGATTGCATGACACTGCCATGCATTCTGAAGTTAACTGCCTGAAGGTAGAAAAAATGGTTAAGATGGCTCAGGCTAATTCCCAATCACCTCAGGGTAATCCTAAAAAAAGTGGTGGATCTGTGGATATTTCTATGGCCTTCAAAAGGTACAATGAAGAATATCAATTTCCCACGAAGGGAGAAAATGAGCCAGAGACGAAGACATACGATGCCTAGTATTTTCAAGGAAAAGGTTTTCATTTTCTAAGAAATTAGAATAAAGTGACATTCACCACATCCGTCCCTCCCAACAATATGGTCCCCCCTAATCAGAAAGTGGATAAGAATCTACCTCCACCCAATGGACCACCTTAGTTTCCAAACTGAGGTAATTCTACTTTTGTTCCTAAACAATAGTTTAATAATAACATGGAATTTGATTTCATTTCACAAATGTAGAAACAAATGAACTCTTTGTCATTATTTGATGTTCTAAAATGGTCTCTTACTCAATGTGAACTTGTGTTGAAGGCTTTGGATAAGGTAGATTAGTCAAAGGGAAAAGAAAAGGTGACTCCAGCTACAAACATTTTCATGCAACTCTGTAAAGAGGAAAGATGAGAACGCTCTCTTTCCTATTGAATTTAAGAATTTTTGGGAAGAATTTACATAACTTCCTATTGGATTTTGGAGCTTTAGGTAATGTTATACCATTCTCTATTATGTAGGAGCATCTTGGCTACATCATGTTTCCAACATGCAAATTCTTGAAAATTGATCAAATTTGGTGTCTTTACCTTGTAATAAGGTTATGCTGGTCATTTTTCTCATGAATAGGTCATTAGGAGTGTTAAAGGTTCAAGTTTTGTGCTCATTTTTTGCAAGCTTTTGGAAAAGAGATTTGGTGTTGCTTGTGTGTTGTGGTTGTGTGTAGGTTGAGAAGATAACCTGGTTGCTATGAAGAGAAGGTAGAGAAAGTTGAGAGAAGTTGAAGCAAGAAGAAGCTTTCTTGAGAAGAGGAAAAGATGGAAGTGATAAGAAGACATTTGTAGGTAGAGGAAGAAAGGAAGAGACAAGAGATGTTAGACAAATAGATAGCAATATTGAAGCAAGAGATGAGAAGATGGGATGTAGAGTTTAGTGATTTTCATGCAGATTCCATGATGAAGATGGAGCAGATGATTAAGAAAATGACAAGTTAGAACTTGAAGATCAAGAAAAGAGTTACATGGACCATTCAAGAGATAACAAAAATAAGAAACTAAATTAAGGTAAAAGAGGAAGAAGAAGCACTTGAAGATGAAAAAAAATAATTTGAAGGAGAAAAAGACATGGTAGTTAATTTCAAGCATGAAGATGAAGAAGAGATAAAGAACCTGATTCTAGAGAGTGAAGATATTGAGTTGGTGTTAAGATTGGATGAAGAAATGATTAAAGATGAATTGATCTTGGAAACCTACAAAGAGTTGAAGAAAGATGGAGGTATGGTGGTTGAAACAATGTATGATTTATTTGTAATACTAATATTTTGGATAGAGAAACATTCGGAGATCAAGGTGTAGCAGATTGAAGAGGGACAAAAGAAGATTGAAACATTTCATGGCATGAAGAAGCAGATTTCAGAAGGCAAGCAAGATAGGAAGCTGATTTGCATGGAAAAATTCAAGCCTAAGGTGAAAATGAAGGTGATTAGAAGTAGTTTCAAGGTCAAGCAAGAGGCAGAGCATGCAAAGGATGAAGGTTTTTTTACTCAATCAAGTCCAAGAGGGCTTGAAAATTTTCTTGGCCGGGAGAATGATGCAGGAGCATCTTGGCTACATCATGTTTCCACCATGCAAATTCTTGAAAATTGATCAATTTTTTTGTCTTTACCTTGTAATAAGGTTATGTTGGTCATTTTTCTCATGAATAGGTCATTAGGAGTGTTAAAGGTTCAAGTATTGTGTTAATTTTTTGCAAAATGTGAAAAGTTGTCCAAAAAGGCGTAAAAACTTGCAAAATTGCATAAAGCAACATTAGGAAGAGGAAAGGTCAAGTGAGTCTAAATGATGGGAAGCAGTTAGAAATCAGTTGGAGTGTGATAATTCATGTATGAAATGCCTATAAAATGGCTTGCAACCATTTTGGAAGGTTTGGGTGATTGTAGTTTAGTATTTGAATAATGAAAGTCACTATTTCTTGTATGAATTTCCACAAAATTACTGTTCTTAGGCTTTGTACAGCCTTGTACGAGAAAGAGATCATCTTTTATTGGTTGTAAGTAATAGTGCATCCAATCACCTTACTAACACATTTAGTTTCATGCAAATTAGTTCACATTTGGAAAAGTTATTGTGGATTTGTAGAAAACTATAAAAACCCACTATTAGGGTAAACAAAGATAATGAAAACTATGTTTCTTCCATTTTAGCCATTGGAAAATGCTCATAATTGGCGGAAATATTCTTATTATCATTTTTTTTCATATTCTTGGTGTTTTGGATCAAATGATTAAGATTGATGTGTGGAAAAATTGAAGTTCCAGACTATAATTTATGCACAGATTGGTAAAACAGAGTTTTAAGAGGGTATAACCTAGGGTTTGGGAAAATACACATGGTAATGAAATTTTTTATGGTTTAGTAAGATTTTGGATGTCTAATTCAACATGTTCCAAGTGTTGGATAAGAGTAATTGATTGTGGAAATAGTCAGATGAATAAGCCATGTTTGTATCAAGCCTAATTAGGCCATCTTGCAACATGGACAGTCATATTTTTGAAATTGTTTTTCAAAGTAACCTATGTTGATATTTTGATATGTTTTAGTACTCTTAAAAAGGTTTCTAAAAAGTGTTTTACAGTCATGAAAGGTGGTCTAGGTTAAGTGTTATTTTTGACAATTTGATGTTGAAGGGCTATTAGGAATGTGAACAGTCAAGGATGAAATGGTGAAAATGTGAATGGGAAGACTTGGTAAAGGTTGTTTTGTTTGAATTAAAGCTTCTAGGGAGTTTTATGGTTCTGAAAAACCCTGTTTGGGTTAGTAGGGTTGGAAATTTAAATTTGAGCTCTTGTATGGTCATTGTTTGGTGAAGATCTCTTGTGAACTTTTGAAATGGTACAAGTACAATATTGGGGAAGCCTTAGTTGGATTTAATAAGTTATTTTGATGTCACTTAAGGTGTTTTAAAGGATTGGTAAAAGATGAGAAATCTGAATGGTGTTTTTAGAGTTATGAAATCAAGAGTTCAGTGAAAGAAGGCGAGTCCTAGTTGAAAGGACATGAAAGATTTTTTTGAGTTTTGTTGAGTTGAGATTGTGAGAGTAAGTTTTCTTCCTTTGTACTTGCATCACTCTAGTTGTAAAAAGCTGGGCCTAACCCAGTTCAAACTCATAAGAAAGTTATATAGTTAGACAAAACTAAGGTGAATGTTGTAGGGGAAATGAAAAATGTGCATGTGCAAATTAGATCAAATATTAGAATTTAAAGTTATATCGATATCCAAATTGCTGACATTCCTAAAAAATATGGCATGTTGTTAAGTAGGGATTTGATGAAGGATATAGAAGGTTACCTATCATTGAATTTCTTACATATGTGGCTACCTTGGAGGGGTATACCACTTAGATTATGACCATCCTAACTTCTAGTTAACAAATTTTACACCTTTAAGAATTTACAATTAAACACCTACAAGGTGCAAGAAATTAGCCAACAACTCTAAATATTTATCTTTAAACAAGATTAATATTCTTTGAATTTTTATGAGGTACAAATCACTCATAAGATTTGAAATGAATTGAAAGAACAAGGAAAGTAAAACATCATATATGATTTTAACCAGAAGGTAGAAAAGGTATACCTAATATCAAAAAATTCCAAGTATCAGGTACTTGAGCAATGAATAAGAAATATTAGCACAAAGAATAATTAATCATTAGAAACAAAAATATTCACTTAATACCATATGAGAAATGAAACCAATGCAAGAACTACACTTCTCAAGCCAAGAAAAGGTATGCATAAAATATTCTTCAACGTAAAAATTTAAGAAAATAGATAAACTCTACCAAATTGCACACAAACAAAATGGTAATTTCATTCATCAATAGTACTGAGCAAAAAATTGAAGAATAATGTCTAGAGAGAACATATGAAAATAGATACAATTTAAATAGGCGTTATTTTTTCCTCTTCATGTCCATAGCCCATTAATCAAAAGACATGTAAAGAAATAAAGAACAGTCGTGCCACTATGATGGTGTCACTTCATTTCTAGCTTCTTGGATCCCCAAAGGTCTCTTTTGCCATGCTTTGAAAGTCTTTAGGATATGCATCAGGTATTTATGTTGAGGGATAGCTACATTTTTCATTCTCACCTTCCATGTCATATGAAGATCCTTAGCCGTTTCCATGTGTTGCTTGAAAATTTTTAGAAGATCCATTGCCTGAAATGATACTAAGTGTAATTCACTTAGTTTTTGTAAGTGTTCAGCATTAGGAGTGGGTATGTCAAGAGCTTCTTTAACCATTTTTTGGAAATTGATAGTTAATCTTTTAGTGTCTACATTATCTTTAATTCCATTTTTATCCCTCAACATACCAAGAGCTATCAAGGTTTTCAATACTTCATCTGAAATGGTGTCACATTCATTGATGACCTCTTTAAGCTTTTGTAAGCTTTGTTTAGCAACCTGTAGTTTCCATTCTAATCCTTTAGCCCATGACAGGTAGCAAGTATCTGAAGCATTAGGTATGATTTGATCCATGGCTAGCTTTTCCATATCTGAGCTCATCAAAAACTTCAATTCAATGTGATAATCAACCCACTATTTATCTTCTTTCTCAATGGAAATGATCTCATCTCCTAAGGTAGCTTTTAGAGTATTTTCCTCATGAAAATGTTTAAAAGATTCAAAAATAACAAGGCTTCACTTCTTGATAAGGAAATCATTCCAATCATCTATAGCCCGATGTAAACTTTTACTAATTTTTATTTTAGTTAGGGCTTCCTTTCCAACCATAGTGAGAGATTCATCAGAAGCATCTACTTGAGAAATAGGTTGTGGGACGACCTCAAAAATGGATTTTAAACAAGCAGTCAAGTTCTGAACCCGAGCTTTCAATTCATCCTTGCTTTCTTTATCTTTCCTTGGTCTCTCAACCATCCTAGCTACTGATACCTAAAAAATTTGAACATCCCCATCCCTAGTAGGAGGATCGAGGTTAACCCTATTCACTTCAAAGTCACTCGCTACTGCTTGTGAAGCATCTTTCTGAACAAATGGGTGTGCAATTTCTAGTTGGAGTGTTCCTAATTCAGTGTCATCTAAAAGCCTAGCGGTGGTCTTCAACTTCTTAGGTTTAGGAGTTGAAGTTCTCTCTAGCAGTTGACTTACCATGTCTTGTTTAGGAAAGCTTGATTATAAGGCTTTCCTTTTCTGGGATAGTGAATCTTCTATCCATGTTGGGGTTGTTGTGACCTTAGTTTCTTTGAAACCTAGGGACCCAAATAACATTCGAGTAACTAGAGGAGTATCTCCTATTAGTGTAATTATTCTTGGCTCCTAAGAGGGAGGGGAATCAACATTCAAACTCTCTAATCCTTCTTCTTCTTGTCTTTCATTCTCCTTTTCCAAAATAGGTAAATTGAAAATATCAGTCCCATAGGTTTGTGAGTACATGTTCCTTTCTGGTGGGTCCCCATCACTGCTTCCTTGGGCACCTGTTGATGAAGACTGAGGGACATTACTAGTTGATTTCTTTCTAGTAGAGGCTTGGGAAGTACCTTCTATAGCTTGTGAATCTTTTGATCTAGTACAAGGGGGAGATTGCTCAATTTTATTCTTAGTCACCCATTCCCTAGTTCTACATAGAACATTAGCATTTCTAGCTTCAATAGATTTTTTTTTCTTAAATTTCCAATCCATGATAGGAATGGGCCAACTCTCCATGAGTTCACTATATACTGGGTCAATCATGTTAGACCCATTTTCAATAACATCTCACAAATCCCACCTAAAATCAAAAATAACAATTTGTTCCATTATCAATCTCATCTAGCTTCTCCTCCTTACCTCATATTCACCAAAATAATCCACCCAATAACCTCAAGGTTGGTTTGGTGGTTGAAAGAAGGACCAAATTTCAAGTTGTTCTTAATATAGTCCTTTAGGTCAAAAGAAAAATGCTCATCATATGAGGGCATACTATACCTGGACAATTCCACCTCAATATTTAAAGCATCAAACATAGATTGGAAACTATATTTACTAAATCCAAATGGAAAGCTGACTATAAGTATCTTTCTACTTTGGAACAATCTATCAACACCAACTAATTACTTGCTGACCTCAATAATTACCCATTTATCTTCAGGTTACTTGGGAAATTTAATAGGAAAACTTGCATATTCACACACTCTTATATATGAAAACCTTTGAAATTGAATAAAATGATAACCATAGAAATCAACAAACTGTATGGCCTTTGGAGACAATCTGATTGTTGGATGCCCTTGCAATTCCCTGACCATTCTCATGGTAAAAGTGTCAACAATTCTTCTGAAATGAAATAAGCTTTTATGAAGTTGGAGCTTATCAAGGTAGTCATAAATTGGTACTTTCCCTGGTGGTAAATCACTTGGTCTTAATCCAAGCTAGGGTTGAGTGCTTGCAAGAGCATATATTAAATATGATGACATGAAGAAAAATATGTTCAGAGCGAAGAGTGACATCAATTCATGTACACAATCACTAATAATATTAGCCCAATCTAGAAATTTTTCTCTGATTAATATGATTTGGATGAAGAAATACATCCATTCTTCAAAAATGTGGACTTTCTCACTACCCCTAACCCTATCCAATAGCACCAAAACATTGGCTACTTCATTTATAAAATGGTTCCTATGCAAGTTATGAG
This sequence comes from Sequoia sempervirens, assembly GCA_007258455.2. Taxonomy (NCBI): domain Eukaryota; kingdom Viridiplantae; phylum Streptophyta; class Pinopsida; order Cupressales; family Cupressaceae; genus Sequoia; species Sequoia sempervirens. Next base: position 299,400,025 of record VDFB02058242.1, on the reverse strand, counting down.
GCAATTGGTATTTTCCTTTCTTTGGCTTGAATAACCAATTCTTTGCTATCAAATTCCTGTAAACCCCTTTCTTGGCAATGAACTCAATTTGAAAATTGGTCATTTCCATTGGTGAATATTCTTCCCTTTCTAGATTCCTCAAACATGACATGAATTCAGACCTTTGAATTTTCTAAATAAGCCTATTTTCTTTTGTTCTAACTTCCTGTGTCTACAAGTTGTAATGTTTGATGCATTCCAATACTAATTCAGGACATTGCACTGCTATTGGAAATGTGGTAGCCTCAATCAACCCACTATCTATTACTCTTTGAATGATGGGTGGAGGATTAGGTTGGTTAAATTTGTTCCATAATTCTTCTAGTTTTAAAGGCCCTAGTTGAATGTCACCAATCTCAACCCCCTCATAGGTTAACCCATTCACATATTCATAACCAACATATTTAACCATTGCCATGTGTAGTTGTAACTCTCGATAATATATACTTATTTAATGCAAGAGTAAACAATTTAGAAAATAGGCTGTAATGAATAAAACTGAAAATACCTCTGATGGTGACCCCTTTAATTCGAACTACACATCTCCTCCAACTCTTCCTCAAAAATTTCCGCAATAGGAATATTTTCTTGTCCTTATATTTTATCAACCAAGCTACATATAGAAATATGGGGGTAGATGGACATTAATGTCTTGATTTAGAATTATCGCACATGGTAGTTGTTGTCAACATTCCTCATGTAAATGTCTTTTGAAATTTTGAAAAAAGACCTATAGGGGTGGTTATAAAAGAGGTTTGAAGAACTCCACAAATATGTGCCTAGGTTCGGATGCTATGGAAAAAAGACCACCAAGGCTAATGACTATCATGTTGATGACAAGGTTAGAATAATTATACAAAACACCACCCAATATAACATTTAAAGGAAATAAAAAGGTCTAGGGCAACAAAGTGAAAGGTTTGATAAACTACGAAAAAGCCTACCCAAGTTCACATTGTGACATGAAATGCCACCCACATTTAGATGAAATTTTTATGAATCAATGAAAGACTTAATGGGATGACAAATAAGACAATATCAACATTGGCTTTGATTGGGGATGAAGACTAATTAGGATGAAGCAATGAACCTAGATTAAATGGAAGTGGACCAATGTCTTATGAATTGGGAAACATAGTTAGTCAAACTAAAATGCACTCTCTAGTATCAAGGAAACAAACCAAAGGAAAAAAAGCCTAAAACAAAACCCTAAACTAACTATATACAAAGAAAGGGAGGCCATAAGGCCATCACAACTAATATAGCTTTAGATCTTTCCCATTATAGGGAATGGGAAAGAGATTCTCGTTAGGGTATGCAAGCTAGAACATATTAGGTCTGAATTCCTAAATGATTTTGAAGGGGCTGATCCATAGTGGATCAAACTTCTTATGAGCACCTTTAGGTTCCCTCATTTATCCTGCAACAAAACTGAATCTCCAAGCATGAATTTTCTAGGCTAGGACTTCCTATCAAAAATCTTCTTGACCCTCACCTTATATATGGTTATCTTGTCTACCATCTCTTCTTGTTGTTCCTATAGTTTAGTAAAGTACAAAATCTTTTTTTTCTAAAGCATCAATGAATTTAACTTCCTCTATAGCAGTTTGCAATTTTTGAACTAACATTTCTAATGAAAGAGGGAGTGCACTTTCCACTCCATACACCAACTCAAAGGGGGTAATGCCAATAGATCATTTTGGAGTTATCGAATCTACCCACAGGGCTTCATATAACCTTTTGTGCTAGTCTTTTTGATTGTCACTGTCTAACTTCTTGATAATGTTTATACAAATTTTTGTTACTTGATTTTGATTGACCATTCCCCTATGGGTAATAATCAACTAAATAGAAAATAGAGATTTCGTAGTCATAGCAGAAAAGTGAATTCACTAGATGAAAAAATGGTGGCATTATCAACAACTTGTTTATGTGGAATTCCATACCTGACCACAATGTTTTCTTTGATAAAATCATAGACTACCTCAGAAGTAGTTCTTTTGACTAGAATCACTTCCACCCATTTGGTGAAGTAATTTATAGTTGTGATAATATGAGTATGACATCTGCTAGATTGTGGATAGATTGGACCAATAAAATCAAGATCCCACTACTGAAATGACCCAATAATAACCACAGGTTTGAGTGGTAAGGCTGCTAATTGAGGCCTTCCTAAAAATAATTTACATTTCTCACACTTACCAACCTAGTGATAGGAATCTTTAAACATCCTAGGCCAATAATATCCATGTCTTATAATCTTGAAAGTAGTCACAATAGAAGAGAAGTGACCACCACATGCCTCATTGTAGAAAAGATTAAGCAACCATTCTTGTTGAGCTTTATCAACACATTTTAAGAAAGCTCCATCTATACCTCTTTTGTAGAGGGTGTCATTCCAGATAACATACTTAGTTGCGTTCAACTTCAAATTCCTTTTCTATTTGCTTGAGAGGTAATTTGGACATTGCTCGTAAGTAAGGAAATAAACAATATCAAAGAACCACTCATCTTGTAGGCTAATAGTTAATACCAATGGTAAATCTTCACTTTCTTCTTATTTCAAATTATCTACCATCAACTCGCAAAGTCCTCTTCCTCTTACTAACTTAGTGACCTTTAAGTCTAGGTCATACTCTTGTACCTTAGCTATCTAGTTGCCTCTTCTATTGCAGTTGATATCTTGTTGGGTTAGTATGCTTTGGACAGTTGGGTCTGGTATAAAAACTACTGAGTGTGAGTGCAGAATATAGAAATAGAATTGTTTGACTGCTCTGACTACTGCAAATGCATTCTTTTTGATGGGAGAGTAATTAAGCTCTTGTTTCTTTAATGGTTTTTTCAATGAAACCAATAGGTACCTAAACTTTATCTTCATTCTTCTATAATAGTACAACAAATGTGGTATGCTCTGAAGTATAGCAATAAATAATAAAATCCTTTTTGAAGTCTGGACTAACCAAGATAGGATCTTAGACAATTGCTTCTTTAATGTTTTCAAAAGCTTGCTTCCCAACTTCATTCCATTTAAAACCCATTTTTTCCTTCATCATATCTACAATGTGTTTAGTAATCTCAAAAAAAAATTGAATAAATTTTATCAAGAAATTGACCTAACCAAAAAAATATTTTACACTAGTTTGGCTTGAAGGAAGATTTAACAACAAGATAGCTTTAACTTAGTCTGGATATATTTTGATGCCTTCTTTAGACACAATGTGGCATAAGAGTTTTCCTTCTATGACAAAAAAATAGACATTTTTGGGTTCAAAGAGATGCCATGTTCTACGCACCTTTGTAAGACCAGTTCCAGATCTTGTGAATGATCAATCCTCTTCGTAGAAAACATTTTCAAGTCATCAATATAGATGACTATAATTTTTTTCTAGAGGTAACCAAAAGATAGATCCATTGCACGTTGAAATGTGGATCCTACATTAATGATTCCAAATGACATTTGATTATAAGCAAAAGTTCCCTAAGGTGTGGTAAATGTTGTTTTATGTTGATGCTCTCCTGATACACTGATCTGATTATAACCTAAAAATCCATCTAACATAGACTTCATATGTGAGCCAACAACCATTTGTAAAATATGATCCATGTTAGGTAAAGGATAACACCAGGAAAAGACCTCCTTATACTTGGTTAGCAAGGCTATTAGTTTCTCTTTTTCTTCTGGGGAACAACACTTACCAATAAATACCATTTTGGGAGAATTAGGATCTCTAATATTCACTGCTTCAAATCCGTTAGAGTGTCCAACAAAATTACTTGTCTTCTTCTTGATGGAACGATCATGGAAATCAAATAAATCTTCAAGAGAAACCAAAAATTTAGGTAATTTATTCCCTTTCAATTGAATAACCTTATCTTGGAGGCCAGATACATTATCTGGGTAGAAGACCTTATATTGATTTTCGCTCCCTTCAAAGAATATTTGAGCAAAGCCCCAACATTTTCTAGAAAAAGTATGGATTTCTTTATCATCTTCAAAATATGCCAATGGTTGACATTATTAGGAATGTTGGGTCGATAGATTAACTCAATTCTATAGGATTTTTTTTTGAATTCTAGATGTGGAAGGAGCATAGAAGCATAAAATGCTAATGAGTCAGCTTTCGTGTTAAGCTCTCTAGGGATGGATTCAATTGAGAAGGCATCGAAGTTCTTGATAGTGTCCTAGACTCAGTTTCGATAATCTTCAACCTTTAATTCTTAACAGTGAAGACATTTGACACTTGCTTAACAATTAGTTTAGCATCTCCCAAAACCTTGAGCATCTTAATTCCCTTACCCTTAGCCTCAATTAAACCTAACAAAAGAGCTTCATATTCAATGGTATTATTAGTATTTTCAAATTCTAACTTATATGAAAAAGGGAATTTCTCACCAGAAGGGGAAATGAGAACAACACCCACTCGTGAACTAGCGTGGGAACAACATCCGCCAAACTCCATTGTCTAGAGCTTAGATTTTGAATTTTAGGCACATGAAGCATTTCCATTTTCTTCACTGAGAAAATCATATAATTCTTAAACTCATTCTCTTCATACAATATTTGAGCTATAGGGTCTTCAAAATTGAGCACTACTATCTTAGTCTTTGACTCAGGTTTGAGATGTACCTTCTCTTTACTGACAGGTATGGTGGCATACGACCAATCCAATTGTATTTTTCCACCCAAGTCTTTACAAAAACTTCTGCTCAGAAGCATACCATAGCTAGTAGGTACATCCACAACTAGTATGGTGAGCTTGAGTCACTTTGTTGGGTGAGCAACAAGTGCAACTTGAGCATCTTTATTCTTCCCCGGCAAGGGAACTTTCTTGGAAACTATTAAGTAGAATTTTCCAAATGTTTTGGTCCTCTCTAATCCCAAATCCTTAGAAGTCACTTTTTTGGGTGATCAACAAGTGCAACTTGAGCATCTTTATTCTTCCCCAGCAAGGGAACTTGCTTGGAACCCATTGAGTAGCATTTTCCAAATGTTATGGTCCTCTCTAATCCCAAATCCTTAGCAATTTGTACAGGCATAACATTATCTGAGGCACCCAAATCAATGATGTAGTTATTAACCCTAAATCCATTAATGAATAAAGAGACATACAAAGGGTATGGTTTCACATTAAAGGTTTATGAAGAGGATGTTTTACTATAGGATACAACATTAGTAGTCAGGTCTTGAGGCTTAACTATTGCTTCATCTAAGTCTACATGTAATTTAGAATGTCCTAGCCTAACATATGCAATCAACCTATCAAGTTCTTTAGGATTCATTTTCAAATATTCAACTTGAGACACTTGAATCTTGGTAGATTTACAAAATTCTATGATATCAAAAGCCCCAAATTGACTTTTAGAGGATGAAATAGTAATATTTCTTGAGAAGCTATTGACTGCACTAGATGAAACATTTTCACCTTTTGAAATTGCACTAGCCCTTGTGACTAAAACTTTAGGAGAATTAGGAATACCTTTTTGGTTGGAATGTTATTGTCTTCGAGTGATAGAAGCACAAGTAGCATCGTCCAAAGTGATGCACACATCTCCTCCTCTATCATCATCAAGTTCATATTGTAAGTATCTATTCACAAAGTTACCATATTGATTAGATGATGTGCCTTCCTTTGTAATCTCTTCTATGACTTCTTTAGTAGTGGTCAATTGCATAATCCTATCCATCTCAAGGCAATTTGCACAATCATGATCAGCTATGAGATGGAAGACAAACATATTCTTCTTGTTATTAGGAGGAGGATCTTCAATCACCAACCTTTGTTGAGTTGGGGGCAAGGGAAATGATTTATTCCCTGGTTGAAAATTAGCTTTCCTAGGTATATCTTGGTAAAGTTGATTACCCTTCGGCATCTTCCTTTTGAGAGAAATTATGCCATTAGTTAATCTTTGAATCATAGGATCATAAGAAGTAGCAAGAAGTGCCTTACTATTATGTAGTTCTTTTTCCCATTTTCCAACTAAAATACAATCATCTTCCAATTCTAAGACTAGTGCTTTGTAGTTTCAAGATTATCTAATGGCCACCTCTTCAAAAGGAGACCAATATCTGGGTGTTGTGCATTGATGAAGAAACATTTTTGCATTTCTTCAGAGGGTCTTTTATCAATCGTAATCCAGTTTATTATTATGTTAAATTTGGCTATAAAGTACCTCATGGGCTCATTCTCCTCCTTTTTTACATGAGTAACTTGTGCTAGCAATGTTAAGTCATCATCTGCATTTTTAAACCTGGCCTCAAACTTGCTATGCATAGTAGCCCAATTAGTGATGCATCCATGCAGTAATTGGTAAAACCATTGCGCCACTACATCAATTAAGGGTTCCACAAACAACCTAACAACAAAATTTTCTTCTTGTACTACAAGAACACTCATGCAACAAAAAAAAATCAATGTCTTCTTCTGGTGAAATTTTACCACCCCCCCTAAACTTAGGAAAATTTTTATGAGACCCTTTAGGTAAATCATGCAAATTATTTCCTTACTACAAAGGACCAATAGCAACACCCCAAGGGAAAAGTTGTGGATTAACCATAGTGAAGGGAAAGCTGATTGAAACTGGTAAAGCAGTCTCGTGTAAAACAAGTATTTGAGCAATAGAATGGTTAATAGGCATTCTAGTAGGTGAAGCGGGTCTTCTCCTAGCCCTTTTCCTAGAGGGAATAATATAAGATAAATTATTTCTTTACAAAGCTTCAAAAATAGGGTCAAAATTCCCCCTACTTCTCTCCCCTCCACTACATCTGTGAAAATCCAGGGTTGATTAATTAACTTGTGAGATATGCCCATATAAGGTGACCAACTTAACAATTTGAATCCCAAGAAAAGATGCCAAAAATCTGTTGGTTAATAGATTTTATACCTTTGAGAATTTACAATTAAATGCCTACAAGGTGCAATAAATTATCCAACAACTTCGAATATTTATCTTTAAACAAGATTAATATTCTCTGAATTTGTCCAAGGTATAGCTCCCTCATAATATTTTCAATGAATTGAAAGAACAAGTAAAGTAAAACATCATATACCAAAAAGCAGAAAAGGTATACCCAATATCAAAAATTTCCAAGTATCAGGTGCTTGAGCAGCGAATAGGAAATATTAGCACAAAGACTAATTAATCTTTAGAAATAAAATATTCACTCAATACCATATGAGAAATGAAACCAATGTAATAACTACACTTCTCATGCCAAGACAAGGTATGCATGAAATATTCTTAAATGCAAATATTTAAGAAAACAGATAAACTCTACCAAATTGCACATAGAAAAAATGGTAATTTCATTCATCAATAGTATTGAGCAAACACTTGCAGAGTAATGTCTAGAGAGAACATATGAAAATAGATACATTTTAAATAGGAAAATGAGTTTTACCTCTTCATGTCCATAGCCCATTAATCAAAAGACATGTAAAGAAATAAAGAAGAGTCATGCCACTATGATGGTGTCACTTCATTTCTAGCTTCATGGATCACTAAAAGACTCTTCTGCCATGCCTGTAAATTCTTTAGGATATGCATTAGGTCTTTAAGTTGAGGGATAGATACATTTTTCATCCTCAACTTCCATGTTAGATGAATATCTTTATCCTTTTCCATGTGTTGCTCACAAAATTTCAAAAGATCCATTGCCTGAGATGATACCAAGTGTAATTCACTTAGTTTTTGTAAGAGTTCAACATTAGGAGTGGGTATGTCAAGAGCTTCTTTAACCATTTTTTGGAAATCAACAGTTAAGCTTTTAGAATCTACATTATCTTTAATTCCATTTTTATCTCACAACAAACCAAGAGCTATCAAGGTGTTCAATGCTTCATCTAAAATTGTGTCACATTCATTGATGACCTCTTTAAGCTTTTGTAAACTTTGTTTAGCAGCTTGCAATTTCCATTCTACTCCTTTATCCCATGACAAGTAGCGAGTATCTGAAGCATTAGGTACGATTTGATCTATGGCTAGCTTTTTAATATCTGAGCTCATCAAAAAATTCAATTCAGTCTGATAATTAATCCACAATTTCTCTTTTTCTCAACAGAAATGATCTCATCTCCTAAGGTATCTTTCAGAGTATTTTCCTTGTGAAAATGTTATAAAGATTCAAAAATAACAAGGCTTCCCTTCTTGATAAGGGATTCATTCCAGTCATCTATAGCCTGACTTAAACTTTATCTACTTTGGATTTTAGTTAGGGCTTCCTTTCCAACCATAGTGAGAGATTCAACATAAGCATCTACTTGGGAAATCGGTTGTCGGATGACCTCAAAAATGGTTTTTAAACAAGCAGTTGAGTTCCAAACTTGATCTTTCAATTCATCCTTTCTTTCTTTATCTTTCTTTGATCTCTCAACCATCCTGGCTACTGATACCTAAAAAATTTGAACATCCCCATCCTTGGTAGGAGGACAAAGTTTGACCCTATTCACTTCAAAGTCACTCACTACTGCTTGTGAAGCATCTTTTTGCATAGATGGGTGTGCAATTTCTAGTTGGAGTGTCCTTGATTCAGTGTTGTCTCTAAGCCTAGTGGTGGTCTTCAAATTCTTAGGTTTAGGAGTTGAAGTTCTTTGTAAGAACTAACTTACCATGTATTGCTTAGGAAAGCTTGATTGTAGGGCTTTCCTTTTCTAGGATAGTGAATCTTCTAACCACGTTGGGGTTGCCATGACCTTAGTTGCTTTTAAACCTAGGGAACCAAATAGCATTCGAGTAACTAGAGGAGTATCTCCTATTGGTATAGTTATTCCTACCTCTTGAGAGGGGTTTACCTCTCTAACATGTGATTCATCTTGAGAGGGAGGGCAATCAACATTCAAACTTTCTAATCCTTCTTCTTCTTCTCTTTTATTCTCCTTTTCTAGAAAAGGTAAATTGAAAATATCATCCCCATAGGTTTGTGAGTACATGTTCCTTCTTGGTGGGTCTCCATCACCACTTTGGGAACCTGTTGATGAAGATTGAGGGAAATTACTAGTTGATTTTCTACTAGAAGAGGCTTGGGAAGTACCTTCAGTAGCTTGTGAATCCTTTGATCTAGTATAAGGGAGAGATTGCTTAGTTTTCTTCTTAGAAACCCATTCTCTAGTTCTAGTTAGAACATCAATGGTAATAGCTTCAATAGTTTCTTTTTATTTAAAGTTCTAGTCCATGGAAGTAATGGGATGACTCTCTATGAGTTTAGTGTATACTGGGTCAACCATGTCAGACCCATCTTCAATAATATCTCACAAATCCCACCTCAAATCATAAATAACAATTTGTTCCACTGTTAATCCCATCCAGCTTCTCCTCCTTACCTCATATTCATCAAAACAATCAGCCCAATAATCCTCAAGGTTGGGTTGGTCTAGTTGAAAGAAGGACCCAATTTCAGGTTATTTTTAATATAGTCCTTTAGGTCAAAAGCAACATGCTTATCATATGAGGGCATATTATACCTGGACAATTCTGCCTCAATATTCAAAGCATCAAACATAGATTGGAATCTATATGCACTGAATCCAAATGGAAAGTTGAATGTATCTCTCTTTCTACCTTGGCACAATCTATTAACATCAAATAAGTGCCTGTTGACCTCAATAATTACCTATTTATCTTCAGGGTACTTGGGAAATTTAATAGAAAAACCTACATATCCACCCACTCTTATATATGAAAACCATAGAAATCAACAAACTGTATGGCCTCTAGAGACAATCTCATTGCTAGACACAACTGCAATTCCCTGACCATTTTCATGGTAAAAGTGTCAACAATTCTCCTAAAATGAAAGAAGCTTTTATGAAGTTGGAGCTTATCAAAGTATTCATAAATTGGTACTTTCCTTGGTGGTAAATCAATTGTCCTTAATTTGGGCTAGGGTCGAGTGCTTGCAAGAGCATATATTAAATATGATGACATGAAGAAAAATATGTTCAGAGCAAAGAGTGACATCAACTCATGTACACAATCACTAATAATCTTAGCCCAATCCAAAAACAATTCTCCACTCACTATGATTTGGATGAAGAAATACATCCATTCCTCAAAACTTTGAACATTTTCATTGCCTCTAACCCTATTCAATAGCATAATAATGCCAGCTACTTCATTTATTAAATGGTTCCTATGCAAGTTGTGAGGCAATTGGGATTTTCCTTTCTTTGGCAGGACTAACCAATTCTTTTCTATCACATTCCTGTAAACCCCTTTCTTGGCATTAAACTCAATCTAAGAATTGGTCATATCCATTGGTGAATATTCTTCCCTTTCTAGAGTCCTCAAACATGAAATGAAGGTAGACCATTGAATTTTGAGAATAAGACTATTGTCTTTTGTTCTAACTTCCCATGTCTATGAGTTGTAATGTCTGATGCATTCCAATACTAATTTGGGATATTGCACTGCTATTGGAAATGTGGTAGCCTAATTCAACCCACTATCTACTACTCTCTCAATGATGGGTGAAGGATTAGGTTGGTTAAATTTATTATGTAATTCTTCTAGGTTTACAAGACCTAGCTAGGTGTCACTAATCTCAAGTCCCTCATAAGTTAACCCAGACAAATATTCATAACCAACATATTTAACCCTTGCCATGTGTAGTTGTAACTCTTGATAATATATACTTCTTTAATACAAGTGTAAACAATTCAAAGAATATCCTGCAATGAATAAAAGTGAAAATACCTCTGATGGAAATCCTTGTAATTAAAACTGTGCGTCTCCTCAAGCTCTTCCTTGAAAATTTCCATGATAGGAATGTTTTCTTGTCCTTGTATTTTATCAACCATAGTTACATAGAAAAACATGGGGGTAGATGGATATTAATGTCTTGATTTAGCATTATGACATGTGGTAGTTGCCATCATCAACATTCATCACGTAACCATCTTTTGAAAACTTGAAAATAAACATCTATGGGTGGTTATAAAAGAGGTTCAAAGAACTCCACAAATATGCACCTAGGTTTGAATGCTATGAGAAAAAGACTCCCCAGGCTAATGACTATCACACTGATGATAAGGTTTGACTAATTATACAAAACACCACCCAATATAACATTTAAAGGAAATAAAAAGGTCCTAGATGGAAAAGTGAAAGGTTCAATAAACTATGAAATACCCCACCTGAGTTCACATTGTTACATGAAATGTCACCCACATTTAGATGAAATATTTATGAATCAGCAAAAGACTTAATGAGATGGGAAATAAGACAATAGCAACACTAACGAGGTAGCCTATTTTGAAACTAAAATAGGAATTTACAGGAGAGAAGAAATTATGACCTTTTCAATGCTTAATCTCGATTACTCAGAGCCTTTAGAGGGCAGTGACCTTATGACTAATGTTAACCAACATGTCTTAATTCAAAATGTACAATAGGAAAAGCTGGTCCTAGGAGAAGAGGTCAACTTGTGGGGATTGTTACTCCCAAATTGGTGTCGAGTCCACTACCAGAATCATTCTGAGTTGACATGTCATCCCTATTTAGACATTTTGAACTATGTTTTCTAGTTAGGAGAGGCCTGTAACAACAATCCTAAAACATCCCTAAATAGATTTCCATTCTAAGCTAATGTCATGACTTTTTTGAAAAGAACAAACAACATACTAGAAATAACCTCATTACTTGCTGATCTGACTAATACCCCATATTTTAATTTATATACTGAGATTATAGAACCCCACAAGTTATTAGGTACACCTACCCTTGCTAATCTTCCAATTCCCAAGAAATTACTCAAAGAAAAGGTGAGTTGCAGAATTTTTGATCATGATGAGTTGCACAAAATAGTTTTTGTACATGTTTTTAATCTGAGGGAAGTACCTAACAATCCTCATTTATAGAAATCCCCCAACCTTAACATCTCAAAATAGTCTGAACCTCCATCCATTTCCCTTAAGCAATCACCCAGAATTGACCTGAATAAAGAAGCCCCAACCCAAGATCAATTGTGGATCCTAAAATTTGACAGTTCTAAATCCAAAACATGGAGTGGAGCTAGAGGTTATAGTTTATATGTACTAACAATGTTGCAGAGTATGATGCACTTGCTAGGGGACTGATGTTTGTGCATCCGAAGAAAGTGACAGCTCTGAAAGTAATGGGAGATTCTAAGGTAATTGTGAAGCAAGTTCGTAGCTAGTACACATACACAACAAGAGATTGGATTCCTATAGAAATAGGGTATGTAATTTAATAGAAGAATTTATTGCTTTTGACATTAGGATAATTCCTAGAGAAGACAATCAGATTGTAGGTGCACTGGTTGTAGCAGGTAGTACATTGGAACCCTTGCAAGATTCCAAGCTAAAATTATTTTATGTGGAGTTGGTGTCGATTCCAACCATTCCTGAGAATGTCCAGAACTTCTAGGTTTTTGATGATGATCAACATATCTTGTCCTTTTTGGAAAGTTCAGATCTCTTCGAAGGAAAAATCATTGATGAGTCTAACAGGGATTAGGGAAACTGGGATCCAGAAGATTGTGATGTAGAGGGTATAATTAATCTAAAAACCAATAGCATTCCCAAGGGAATGGTAGTGTTAGAAAGGATCTTTGATTCTGATCCTTGGGCCCATGAAAAATTTCCTATGGATGTTGATGGAGGAAAGTATGAATCATACAACTTGGTAGATTCAGGCCCAAAGAGAAACATACTCATTGGAAAGACTTGTCTGAAGGAGATCTAAGATAAAATCTTAAAGGTACTGAAAGAAGATATTGCAGCGATTACTTGGGGGTATGAAGATATGAAAACCTTTGATACTTAAGTGATAACTCACACCATCCCTCTGAAGCCTCAAGAAAATCCATTCCATTAGAAGCAATGTCTTGTTAATGCTTTAATTGAACCCTTGATTCTCAAAGAGGTGTAGAAACTACTTTCAGTAAGAATCATTTTTTCAGTGAAGCATTTGACTTAGGTTGCAAATCTAGTGCCTATTCGTAAAAATAATGAGGAAATCAAATTGTGTGTTGACTTTAGCAACCTCAATAAAGCTTCAAAGAAAGAAAACTACCCACTTCCTTCTCTTGATGAAGTGTTGTAGATAGTTAATGAATCAGAGATGATGTCATTCCTGGATGACTATTCAGGATACAACTAAGTGCTAGTTAATTTTGAAGGTGTCTATTTTCATTTTCTAGATCAACAACAGGTGAAGTAGGCCATTGTTGAGTTTCATGGAGAAATGGTACTAGGCATAGTTAAGCTAATGCCATGGAACATCAAATTTTCAGATCAAGATATTATTGGCCTCATGTGTTTTGAGATGCTCATCAACATTTTAGGACATGTCACACATGTCAAACCTCAACATCTAGAGAGTGCAACCCAACAATGCCCCTGCAATCCGTATATGAGGTAAGACCATTTTCCCAATGGGCATTATACTTTTTTGGGTAATTAATCCAAATTCTCCTCAAGGTCACAAGTTTATTTTGACTATGATGAATTATTGCAGATGGTGGACTAAATCTCAACCTTGAAAGAACTACAAAACCAATTTCATTATCAAATTCCTCAACGAACATCTTATTACTAGGTTTGGGGTGTCATTTGCTTTGGTATGTGATAATGGCCCAACCTTTTTTTCTGTGCAATTTATTCAATGGGCATATGAATATACAATTGTTTCAAAGTATTCATCTAATTGCTATCCATGGGGGAATGGGTTAGTAGAGTCTACCAATAAGAATTTTTTGGAGGTAATTAAGAGGTTGCTAGAAATTAATCCGAGGGGCTAGCACACACAACTAAAATTTTCCTTGTGGGAAGATAGCACTAGAATCAAAGCCGCCTTAGGAAATTCACCATTTTAGTTAGTCTATGGACAAGACCTAGTCTTCCCTATCCATCTACAGATACCTTTTCTACGTTTTATGCAATATTTATATTCCAATGATGATAGGATAGAGGTTTGACTAACTAATTTTCTCAATCTAGAAGAATAGAGGGATCTTACTTTGTAATATTTTTCCAAGCATCAGGTTGTGGTCAAACACTGGTTTGAAAAGAGATCCAAAATCAAGGCCTTTAGAATATCAAACATTGTGTTGCTATGGGATAAAGCCAGAGAGAGGAAGGGTGATCACCAAAATTTTGATAAACTTTGGTTGGGTCTATATTAGATTGTTGAGATCCTTGGTGAGAACGCTTTCTATCTTAGCACCTTAACAGGAGAACTTGTTCCATTTCCAGTCAATGGAAAATTTATCAAACATTACTTTGGCCCATGAAGTCTTGATTTTCTATACATTGTATATATGTAGTTTAGTTATTTTATTGTTTTTGGTTTTTTGTTGTTTGTTTGTTTTCTTTTTCTATTTTCTTTCTATTTCTAGGGACTTTCATTTTCTTCATTTCAGAATAATGGGTAGTTGTTTAAAGCATACTAAGGGTACTATGATTGAGAAATTGATTATGTATTTTAAGGTATGGCTATCGAGATCTTTCATTTCAAAACTTATGTTTTATGTATATTCTAATGACAATTTGAAAGGTTAAGAATAAACTGGTATATTTTAAGGTGATCTCATAAACCATAGTTGAATCTGTCATGAATTAGATATAATCATTTATTTCCTTAGGGGCCTATCTATCTTAGGGTGATTTTATTCATGATTCAAGTGAAAAATCCAAGTCCCAATGTTCTCATGAGGTCCACCGTAGTTCTCAACCTAATTTTTAGATTGTTATGTTTGAGTATTGAGGGAAAAGATAAGAAAATAGATGCTTCCAAAAAAAGCCAATGAAAAGGAAAATAAAAGAGAAGCATAAATGATTGTAAACTAAATATTATAAGGGTGATTCAAGTATCTCTACTAGGGCTATGGAGGCTTGGATTATAGTAGAGAAATGCTTTGAGAGAACTAAAGGTATCTCTGTCAGGGCTATAGACACCTGGATGGTAGCAGACCATTTCCCGGGATATCATTGCATGATGGCTAAAGTGACTCGCCTCATGTAGCTTGAATCTCAATATAGTTTTTTCAAGGATAGATAAAGTATTTAAGGGGAGGATGAACCATGAATGCGCACACTTAGATTCAAAGCTCATTATTTTGAATCATGATTTGAGATTTCAACTCAACCTTGTTTGTTGTAACTGATCATGCTCAAGTAAAAATATTCATAAACTAGAGGTTTTGGGTGACTAAATTCTTCAGTATATTGAAAATGGATAAACCATTTCGCTATTCTAGTCACCAATTGTTATTCCTTGCATAACCACCCCATTTTTTTTTGACCAAAATGGGTCCCCTTTTATTCTTTTTGTCATTGGCATTTTTTTCAGGCTTTGGGAGTTGTATTTTTTCTCCTAAGTCCTTGTTTTCCTTTGTCTATTGGGATTGGGTTTCAGATTGTCACCAACACTTGGTACTTTTCTAAGGTGCATGTTTTTGTTTTAATCTTGATCCCAATCCCCACATTTTTTCTTGTTTTTTTCTTTGTTTTTTGTCGAATTCAAGTATCGGATCATAATCATTACCTTACACCCTTAAAAGTGTAAGTTCATATTTTTGTTCTAATCTCGACCTCTACTTTTCTTCTTTGTGTGTTTTTTCTTGTGTTAGACTCGGACATCGAACTGAAATGGAACCAAGAAATTTTCCAAATTTCTTGTTCATGTCTTCATCCTAATTCCAATCTTTGAATCCCTTTGTGTGTTTTGGAATTGAACATCGGACTGGAACTGTAACCAAGAACTTTTACGAATTTCTTGTTCTATGTCCCATCCTGATCCTGATTCCTACGTCTATCTTTGTTTGTTGGGGTTTGGATTTCATAACTTTATTGGAACTTTGCACTTAGTGAAGGTTCAAACGTTGTGTCCCTTCCTAATCCCAACTCTCTCTTACCTTCTATTCTCGCAACAATATTTATGACGTCCTCCTCAATCCCAAGGCATGAACAACCCCACATTAATGTCCACCTATTCACACAAACGAACAATTTTTTATTCCTGTTACTCCTCAATTTTTTCTCATTATTGCTTTTATGTTTTGACAGAGAAAACCTAAGTGGAGTGAAGGGTTGGAGATTGAGCTCAAGCTTAGATTTCTCATTGTGAGGTTGGATTTACAGCTGGGTTTTGTGGGGTAACTGTCTTCTCTATTTTTTTCCTTTTCATTTCTCATCTATGTATTTGTTTTTCCCACTAGTTCATGTTTCATGTTTCTTGTTTTCTCTCATTTCTTGTTATTTATAGTTTCTTTTTTGTTTTCTTGGCACCCTTTTGGTGCATTTTCATTTTTTCTTGAACCCTGTGTTTCATTTTCCTCCCTTTTGTTTTGGGTTTGTTCGTTTTCATTTTTTTGTTGTGTTTGGTATTATGTTTCTTGTGTGGTTTTATATTCCCACCAAGCCCTATTTTACCTAGGGTTTCCATAATTCCTAGTCACATCTATTTCAAATTTGATAAATTTTTAAATTTTGACCATTACAAACTGAGAGTCTAAACCCTTTGTTTTCCCGTGTTTGATTCCCGAATGAGTTTAAAATATGGCTAACTTTTGAATTGTTCTATGTTGGGATTTTGAGACTCTCTCGATCTTGATCCCAATTTTGAAGGCATGTTTAAAGATACTATTATATTTATTTAATTGCCTTCATATTTGTTGATTGTATCAATCTTGATGCTCGCATCTCTTTTAGAATTAGGATTCAAAAATACACTATGGCCTTTTACCATTGCCTGGGGTCTAAGTCTTTTTTTGTCTTGATTCCAATTTTTGATGTTTCATAGGGATCAGGGTTTGGTTCATTACCTAAGTGTGTTAAAGGGTTTTCATCATTATACCAACTCATGCCCTGATTTTGATCCTCACTTTGTTGTTGGGATTGGATTTCAAATGAACACTAAACCCCTGACATAGTTTTAAGTTCCATGATTTCGTGCCATCCAAATCTTGATTTATGACATAGCATCAATATTAGAACTCATAGTTAACCTATCCCCACTTGTATTCTAAATGTTTGATTTCAAACAACATCCTGCTTTTGACTTCTGATATGTAATCGAAGTCAAGACTTAGGGTGTTACTCAAACTTGTTCACACTTTTGGAGTCTAGTCTCAATCCATTTCGTGATTTTGATGTTTGATAACTCATCAGGATAAAAACTCAGAGTGATCCCTCAATTGATCTTGTTTGTAGAGTATCAATTTCTGGTACCATTCTGATCCTAATTTCCACACACATTGTTGGATCGGATCATGGAAAGAAACTAAACCCTTTTCACCACTACTGGTGTTGGTGTTGATTTTAAGCCTAATCCTGATGTTTGATAGTATTGTAAGGTTGTTATATTAGGGTATTGTTCAAGGTATTCCTCAATCTTGGCTTTTGACATAGTTTAGTGTTAGGTTTTAAAATGATCAAGTGCTTGGTTCTACCCTGAACCTGAAACCAAAACCCGAAACCCAAAAACACTATATTAATTTGTAAAATGGGAATTTTTCTTGAATGAATGAGGATTTAATATGAATTATTGTACTACTCTATCCCCTCACATTTATCTTCTTTGTCTAATGAAGGTCACTATTGCAGGTACTTACCAATGTTTGATTCATAGTAAGAAGTAGCTAGTGAAGGAAAATCAAAGGGAGGAAGGGTTAAAAAGATAAAACCATAATAGGTTCTTATTACTATGAAGTACAAGCTCTAGGGGCCCCTAGTACCATCCAAATTTGGTTCTGAGGTCATGAATATTACTGATACACTTGTACGTCATATTGATTTAAAGTAGTTTTGTGAAGATAAATTTTTAGAAGATGCTTCCCCAAGAGCCAAGAGGATTGCACGTTCTAGGTTGGCACATGTGGCTACATTCTCTATTGTTGTGAAACATCCAAAATTTATACTAACTATTGCACAAACTTACAGTCTGACTTAGAAGAAATGTATTGATTCACAAGGGAATGAGATCATTGATTTAACTCTAGGGATGATTAGATTGGTGTTTGATCCTCCTCATGCCAAACCTGAAATTATGTTTGAGGATGATGGACTAAAATAGTGGGTAGTAAATGAGGAAGGGGACAAAAGACTTATTAACAAGAGGTGGTTAAAAGAAGAGAAGAAATCACTAAAGAAGACACCACCTAAGCCTAAAAGGTCTATTTTTTCTGACAATATTGGAGACCTGATCACTTTGCGAGCTAGGGCATTTGGAAAAGAATATTCTTGTGCCTTTGAGAACTAGATGTTACCATTTATCTAACTAATTCTAGATGTATCACAACACTTGGATTGAGGAAAAATAAGTTTAGACAACATCCATGATAAAATGATTAAAGTAAGGGAAACTAAGACATTTTATATGTCTTCATATGTAATCTATTATGCTACAAGAATGGGACAGTTTCTGGGCTTAACTCTTGTGGGATCAATGGATGATAGTCTAGAGTAGAAAAAAGTGTGGGAAAACTATGACCAAATAGAGCTAAAGGTAGTAGAGAGACACCTCAAAAGAGTCAATGATGCATTTTTGTATGTTATCATTAATTAGCTCACAGGAGATGTTGGCTTTAGGTTGTCACATGAAGCAATGGGGTTTATTGAAGAGTAGCGATATTGGTTACATTAGATTGTTTGGATATGACAAGAACCCTTTCAAACTACCAAGGTGTTGTGGTGATAGGTGGATTTTGATGGATTTTTCTTGTCAAGTTGCCAAGGTGAATATAAAATTTTCTGCAATGCACAAGGTCGACTGCCATTCATTCCTAATGTAATTGGGTTTTTATTCTTGTTCTTCTTCTATAACAGCTAAGTCAGTAATAGAGGAAGTTCAATCTATGAATTTTAAGCTTCATACATCTAGGAAGGACTTCGATCCTAGAGGAAAAATGAATAAACTATATGTTTCATAGTTTCCCCTTCATCGACCACTTCTTGAGGACTTTTGGCTGAATTTACAAGATCAGTGTGAAGTTAGAAGAAGAGGATACGAGTGGCTGACTATTCCCCAAATGAAGGACTTCAGGGTTAAAGAAGACATACCAGAAGGTACTTCTAATGATGTGATCACTCATCCCTGGTATGAAATGGATAGAGTGGCCACCAAGGATTTGGAGCCAATCAATTACATGGAGAGGGAGGAAACCAATATTTGTAAAGTTTCACAGGTAGTTGTTAATAGAAGCTTGAAATGGCTTGATCTTTGTCTTAAGCAGCCAAGAGTTAAGGACTCAAGAAATAAGGATTCTAGTAGTGAACCCATTTCCTCCACTGAAACAAGAAAATATAAGAGTTTGAAGAAGGGTGTTATAGCCATAGAAGAACCTGTCCTAGTAGAAGAAGAGATCTCAATGAAGAAGGTTTCTGAAGCTCTAGAAAGGGCTAAGGTTACTTATCAAGATATTGTAGGGGTCATTTTAGGTCTTGGTGCTACACCCCTAGCTACTATGTACCCTGGGGAAGAAACTACTTAGGAAGGTCCTTCTACTATGCCTTTGAAAACTAAGGATACCCCTTCTACTATGCCATTAACTATGGAAACAACAACCATTCAAGAAGGAAGGCCTCTTCTAATTAATGTGATAGAGTCACATATGCCCTTAGACTCTAAGGAAACTCCACTTCATGAAGAAAAGTAGAATGGGAAGAATATCTTGAGAGGGATGAAGAAGACATTGGGTTCAAAGACGGAAGCATTTAGTATGAGGTTGCAATGAGTGATGTTCTAACATAAGAAGAGTAGAAGGAAATACTAGAAAGTGCTCAAAAAATAGCTGCCAAAGAGTTAGCTAATGAAGAAGAAATAAGAAAGAAGGATGAAGAGCTAGCTCGGGAGAAATAAGTTGTTGAAGCACAAAAGAAAGAGGAGGAAGAAGCCCATGCATGAGAGTTAGAAAAAAAAGAGAAAGCTGAAAAAAACAAGGTACCAAAAGAGGAAGCTCGTGCAATAGAGTTGGAACAACAAAGATTAAGGGACGAAGAAGAAGCTACACAAAAATAGGAAGAGATGAAAAACATTGTAGAAATAAAAGCTCAAAGTGAAAGGATGGAAGAAGAGAGATTGCAGAAAGAACAAGAAGAGAAGTAAAGGATTTATGCTAAGATACACTGGTAACAATCTCTTCAACACCTCCTAGTGCTCAATAGGTAACAACTCAACTATTTGTCCCTACTTGGATTAAGTTAAATCTAGAGAGAAAACAACATGTTCAAGCCCAACCAGTGATATGGGATGACATGATAAAAGAAGTGGAAAAATTAAAGCCTAAGAAGAAGCCCCGAGCCATTCATTCTACAAAGACCACTAATGATGGGGACTTGGTGGTTGAAATTACAACTCCAGTAGTTGATAAGGATGATAGGGAGTTGCAGGCTTTAGATTATCAAGTAAGCACTGTCAATCTAGGTAAGCAAACCCAAAATCAGTAAATGAACCTTATTGACATCATGGCCACCACTACTAGTGCTAAACAACCAACATCAATTGAAGTTCCTGTATTACTGAGTCGAAAGGAGGTGGATGAATTGAGTGCCATGAAAAGGAAGGCTACTTGGTTTGATAGTTGGTTTGATGATTTTAAGAAGGATAGTGGAGAGATTTTAGAGGAAGGATACACACAATTTGAATAAGCTCTTACTCTTCTCAATGAAATCGAAGGAAAGACTAAAGAATGGTGGGAAGAAGAAGAAAAGTTTAGGAAGTACCTGAAGGTTTTGAGAATGATAAAATATCTAGGGAAATGTTGATCCAATCAAGAATTTTGGGTGATGAAGATCCTGAATACCTTAAGAAAGATATTAGAGTCACTACCTTTAAATATCAAGTACTTATTGAACATATAACAATTCTCTTCAAATCTCAGTATGACATAAGTCAACATATAGGTATATTTGAGGAGATTGTTACACAAGTTACTACTAAATTTTTTCCTCAAAATGGACATTTGAGTTCATTACAGGAAATCAATGATACTTGGGGTAAATGTTTAGAAAAATTTATTGAGGGTGATGGACCTGAAGGGACTGTCTTGGATAGGTTGATGAATATAAGGTTTGAAACTTGATGGGTTGCAAAAGATATTAGTCAAA
Organism: Sequoia sempervirens; assembly: GCA_007258455.2. Classification (NCBI taxonomy): domain Eukaryota; kingdom Viridiplantae; phylum Streptophyta; class Pinopsida; order Cupressales; family Cupressaceae; genus Sequoia; species Sequoia sempervirens. The sequence goes on along the minus strand of VDFB02058242.1, from coordinate 299,378,924 downwards.
TTTGAGAAACAGTTGTTGTGGTTGTTGGAGAGTTTGAGGAAGAAAAGTTCAAGGTAGATTGGATTGACATGCCTAATGAAAATTTTTTGAATGAGTTTTTTGACAACTATGATGAATTATATGGATTCCCAAAAGAGATTGGTAAAAAATGAAGGAGAATATTCTATTTTTTGAAAGAGCATAAAGTCAAATAGTGTCAACCATTTTTAGGTTCCCTGCGGACAACAACACCTCCATATCATTTTTTGATGAATGGACAACTCTGGATCAATTTTCCCAGGCCAAAGATTGGGTGGAGTAATCACCAGTAGATAAAGCAGTAACTCCTAGTCAAATTTTGACCAAATTGGCATAAGGTGCACTTCTCAGCTTCAACAATTTCAGCAAAGAGAAGAATCAAACTCAACTGGAGGTGTCCCCTATAATTGTGGATTTGGGCCCTGAATTCCTAGATCATGATTTTTGATAGAAATTAATGTTAATTCTTTCTATAAGTTAGAAATTTCTCATCATTGTAAAGGTCAGAAAATTAAAGTTAGATTTACTGCCTAAAAACTAGACATCTTTATTTTCACAGCTTTATGCAAATAGTTGAGCATTTTGTAGTTTTTAATGCAAATAGTTAGTTTCCAAAAATTTATTAGTTTAATGGTAATGTTCATAGACAATGGTTTTCCATATGCCAGCGGATTTTGCTATGCATAAATGCCTCTTAATAGATGAAAATCAATAGAAGATACCGAATTTAAAACCATCTACTATGTTATCTATGGATGATGTTTTTTTTGTTGTTTATTGATCTGTGAATCTTGATGATGAGATTGTGGTGTTTATAATTGGAAAAAGAAAAGTGATGATGAATGGTCTTACACATATTAAATTTGCACTATTGATGATTGTTATTATATAAACTTTCTAAATTACTTCATTCTATAGTTTTAGTTGATTAGGAAATGCTCATTATAGGAATTAAATGTCTATATTTAAAAATAAATAAATCTATGTTCACATCTTGTTGTTCTAAAACTCTGATCAATCTTTCTCTATTTATTTAAAACCCCCCATGTTAAATTACTTCGTACTACCCAGTTTGTACCATTCTACCAGCAAAGGACCCTTGAATATTATAGTTGCATGAACCACTAAATGGTGAAAACATGGTTGAGAACCAACTACAAAGACCTTGGAAGATAAGTGATTTTAAATTAGTTGTCTTTTCTAGGAGAAATAGAGTAGATATATTCTATTTAAATGTTGTTTTGTTATTTTTTCCATCAACAAGAAGATGCAAGCTTGGAAAAGTTGATGTTTCCATAAGAACAAAGAAGTAGTCTCACAAGACAACAAGTCACAACTCCAATGGTGGAAAAAGTATAAGAAGAAGTAAAGTATGATAAAGAAGTGTGTAGAGAATTCAACAACATTAGGCCAAAGTGTGTAGAAGCATGAAGAATTGTGAAGTAGATCGAACTGCATGAAGAATGAAATGTTTTTGAAGTGAATGGAAGCCCACAAGATTCATTTGAGGTTAGTTAAGGGTGCAGGGGCATTACTCTTTGTCACCAATGGAGAAGTGTAATACCTCTACAGATTCTAGAGGTGGGAATCCTATCAGTATGGCAGTGCGCCACATAGATTTCTACACACAACACTAGCATCTCCAACAAAATTTCCCCTCACTGACACTATAGACAACTCCTAAGTGGGTAGAAAATGAGTGTATGAAGTGGAATAACATCATCAATTTTAATTTTTCTAAGGTGAAGGGTGTAAATGGGTAATTTTCAAGGGGTGCAAATTCACTCCATTACACCTTTTTGCATCAATTTTGTGTTAACCATGTGTTTACTTTGTTTCCCACCATTTTTTAGTATAATTTTTCTAGACACTAGCACACCACATGGATATCCATGCTAGCATCCCACAATATTTTTACATTCAAATGCTCATTTTCGAGCATCTTGCCACTTGTCATCTACTTGGTTAGTGCAAACAGCTTGGGACTATTTTTAACAACTCGGGAACCTTCTTTTCCCTCCTCTTCTCTCTTTTAAATCTATCTTTTCACTTCACTTTATGTCTCTTGGAATTTTCTCTTCTCTCTTGTAAATTCTCTTCTTTCTTATTCTCAAGTCTCTTTGAAGCTTACACAAGTTTCTATAGCTTGCTACAATAGTCTCAAGCTCTCATAACACTCTTTTCAACTCACTCAACTCTCACAACCCTTCTATCTATCTCTCTTTCTCTCTTTGTCTTCCTCAAGTCTTGTAGGTATATATATATGTCTTATGGATTTAATTATCTTGACATTTAGCACTCTTGGACTTTTCTCTTCTCTCTTGTAAATTCTCTGTTCTCTTATTCTCAAGTCTCTCTCAAGCTTGCACAACTCTCTATAGCTTGCTACAATATTCTCAAGATCTCATAACACTCTTTTCAACTATCTCAACTCTCACAACCCTTCTATCTATCTCTCTTTCTCTCTTTGTCTTCCTCAAGTCTTGTAGGTATATCTATTTTTCTTATGGATTTAAGCATCTTGAGATTTATCATATCCATTGTCTATGCATTTATTATATTATCTATTCATCTATCTATCTATCTATCTATCTATCTAGTTATTCATGGAGGTGGAAACACCGAAATGAGGATTTGACTAAGGAAAACCCCTAAACAGTTCCAACATTTTCCTCAATCTTATGTGTGCAAGTATTGGAGGTATTTCTTTGTTGTAGACTTCATCTCTTGGTCTATTGTGAGAATTTTCTCTCTCTTCTACTCTTATTTCATCATTTATATTCCCTATAGTTTTCTTTAATTTATTCTCTATTATTTTCCTATATTTTAAGAGTTCTTATTAATCAAGAAAGAAGTAGTCACTTTATTTTTTTGGGATATTCTCAGTTTTTGGTTTGTACAAGAAATTAGTGCACCATGGGGATGTCCATGCACCACATTGTTTTCCTTGGCTAACATCTTGTCAGTTTGTCCAAAAGACCTCTGTGACCTACTCTTTCTGTTTTAAGAAATCTCATCATTTTATCCCATCACCTAAGCATTGTTCCTTGAGGTATTTGAGGACCATTTGATCCATGTTGACTCTCCTTGTCTTTAGATTCAAGGGTAGAAAATTTTCTCCTCTATAGTATCTTATAGTGAAAACCTCTTGGAGGCACTAGAAGATGAGGCACTTGACCCAATCCCCCATTATTAGGAGACATCTACCTTATTGGTTGAAAAATAATAGAAGTTAACCTAGGAGTTGAATATGCACCACAAATTCACTCTCATGGACATAGTATTAACATAGGGAGAAAATAAAGACATGATATTTTCTTAGAAGGAGATTTAAGAGCTTTTCATGGACATATGTAGATATGCTAGGACTTGATCTATCCATGTGGTACATCACTTGGAATTATATTCGAACACTAAACTATTCAAGAAAAAATTGTAAAAAATATATCCACATATAACCCTTCTTGTAAAAGTTGAATTGAAAAAAATTCTAGTGGTGGGATTAATTCATCCCATTAACTATCATGAATAGGTTTCCAACATTGTACCAATCATAAACCCATTGAGGGTATCCGGATATGTACAAATTTTCTTGATCTTAATAAAGCATGAATAAAAGATGATTTCCAATTACCCACCATTGATATATTTGTCAATCTAACAATAGGACATGAAACTTTGTCAGTGTAAGAGAGAGGGACCAACCACATCAAGGCTCTAGGTCACAAAGAGAAATGGTGGAAATTTATTTGCAAGATCAATGGATAGGAAAATTCAATATAGGGTAAGACCCAAATTTTGAATTTTAACGACATAGGGAAACATGAGAAGAATTAAATAAATAAAATTATTTAATTCAAAATGATGGTTGGAGAAATAAATAAATACTAATTTATTTATTTTAAAATAAAGTATGCAATTTAAATAAATTATTTTAATTTACTTAAAAGAGGAGTATTAGCTCCCCCCATTCATGGGTCCCCAGGGGATGATCCTTTTGGTATTCGTAGATTGTAGGGTAAGTGGCTCCCACCTGAGGAGGGTTGGATTGAGATAAATTTTGATGGGTCATAATTGGGTAATTTGGGAAGGTGTGGTGTTGGTTGTGTGATAAGGAATAATTTTGGAAAGGTACTCTCAGAAAAAATCAGAATATTTAGGGTGTGGGGTAAATAAGGACATTGAATTCAAAGCAAATTTTCTTGGCCTGCAATGTGTGGGGAAGTTTGGGATAAGAAGAGTCCACCTATAAGGGTAATCATTAATTATGGTGAATTTTATTCACAAGGGATGGGCCTCAAATTGGAAATTACGAAAGTGGCTTGGCACCATATTACATATCGTAGGGGGATTGGAAGAGTTTAGAGTCTCATATGTCTACATGGAAGCCAATGGGCTGGCAGATGAGTTGGCTAAAAAGGCCACATTGGAAGGAGTGATATCGTCATGATTAAATAAGGAGGCATATGTACATAAAATATAACCCTTGGATACAGTTCATGGTATTTGATGATGTGTAGTTGGAATTGGCACGATGGCTAATCATTCCTTGAACTTGGACAGTACTAAATTAATGGTGAAGGATGGACTTGGAATGAAGGAGGTGTGTGTAAAGCATTAAAAGCTAGGAAGGATCTAAAAATGATGCATTGGTTAGTGTGGTGGTTGAGTGATTTTTCTTTTGTTTGTGTGGCTTTCTCTAGTGTGAGGTGGAGTGAGAATGGACATGTCGATTAGGCTCGAATGCTCCAAGAGGAAAATGGTGTTCCTGGGGAACATTTTTGACAAGTGCCTGGGATGTATCTTCAAATTGAGCCATGGGATTTTTTTTCATTTAGTTAAAATGGTGTTGGGAGTTGCTTTCTTGAGATTAGATCATAGATATAGAGTTAATACTGATATTCTAGGCATGTTTTTAGCCTCTATTATGAATGTGACGAGTCTAAGGTGGAGGCAGAGGCATTATGTAGAAGGATAATATGGGGGAAGTTTCTTGAGGGGCTTACAAACATGATGGAGAATGTGGTTGAAGGTCATGGAATCCCACTCCTATGTGACTACTTTATGATTAGTAGAGGGTGGCCTTTGGGATGGTATCCTCTCATCTTTTGTGATGACTATTCCATGCTGCTAAGAAATAGAATGGGTGTTTCACATGAGATTCTCTTTCTAAAGTAGATTATCAATCTTGCTCCAAATGATGGAATGGGGTGGCTACAAAATTATATCATGGAGGAACAACTAGTGGATAAGGTTGACATGACGAATTGGAGTGGGAGTGCTTGGGATGTTTGTGGCATGGGTGAGTTTGGCCTATCAAATGATCTCGGTGGTGGGGATTAATTTGAATGCTCATGGAAGGGTGGTAAGGGATGCTCTATAGTTTGTGTAGGGTTTGAATATGGGAAATTTTGGTTTATGCTCATATTTGATGTAATGGTGTTGTTGTCCATGTATCAAAAAGATCATATACTAGGTGTAGGTATTTTGTTGGTTTAGGGTTAAATTGCTCCAATTTTGGTCTATTTGGAGCTATTGTAATGGGTTGGGTTTTATTCATATGACCAACCTCCTGATGTAATATTCACACTTTTTATTTAATATAAAGGGGGAAACCCCATAGCTGCGTTTGAATCGATAAAAAAGAGAGGAGTGTTAGCTAATGAAATAATTTTTGAGAATTATTTAAATATAGAGGACCAAAGATAATTTTAGTTTCCATTAATGTTGGAGGGAAAATGATAATAGATAAATTAATTTAATAATTTTCAATCATTTAATTAATATAGATATGAAAAAAATATTAAGGTAATTAAATAATTAAATATTATTTAGTTATTATGGATAAAGAGAGGAAAATGTTAGATTAATTAAATAATTAAAAAATTATTTAATTTAAAATATAGATATAAGTTATGATAAGATAAAAATACATTAGTCATATTTAGGTGTCTACACCATATACGTTAAATTCACCAATGAACTTGTTTTATTGGTTTACATACAAGTTTAATTTGTCAACAAGAATATTTTATTGTTTGAATATTGATGCAGGAGCATGCATCGATAAAAAATATTTGATTTTAATTTTTTTATTTAGTTTAGTCTTTAAATATTGTAGGTGAATAAATTTTTGTAATAAGGCCTAAAATATTTGACAAATATTTGGCCAAGTTGTTATGTTGCATTGGCTCATTTTGTGGCCTTTTCAAGGAAAAATCTTCAAATATGCCTTCTTGGGTGTGGGATTTGGGGAGTTACAAGTTGTGACAACTAATTTAATGTTCATAAACTTTTGCATGAATAATTTGGATGCCTAAGAGCAAGTGGTTTGGATTTTTCTATTCTACGGCTCCTATTTGTGAGGAAGTGGTTGCCTTTCTTGGCCAATCATGGATGGAGGTTACAAAATATGTCTTTTTCAGAATTTAATGATTTTTAATACATTTTTGAAAGCATATTTTCCATTTTACAAGCATATAAAATTGGGAGCTATAGGAAAGGTGTGAAGGAGTTAATTAATATGCATTATTTTGGTCATTTTCAGGTTTGTTGCTGCTAGATTGAAGCTAATGCTTCCTATGAATGGATTTTTGAAGAAAGAAGGTAGAAGCCATGATTTTGCAAGTCTGGGAGAGTGTTGAGATGAAAAATGGAAGATTAATTCCATGGTTGAAGGTGGATTCATCCACAAATTGAAGATTGCAAGTGCAGATTTTTATTGTTTGAAGTTTGCACTGAAGGGAGAAAAATTGCAACTATGTTTTCTTAGTAGTTTCATATTTAAAATTTGATTATGATTTTTTTTTACTACTCTATATCAATCCTATTAATTGTAATATCTGATATAATCATATATATGGATGTTTGTATGCCATCTATGCAAGTTTGAATTAATGAAAATTGCTTCATAGTTGTTCTTTTGCATTAAAATCTCTATTATTTGTTGAATGGTTTTTAAGAGAGAATTAGATAGTGCGATTTAGAGAGTACCCCCTAATGATAGGTTGAGTTTCTACTTCATCAGTGGTATAAGAGCTAATTGTTCCTAAGTATCTAGGAAAAATCATCGATGTGAGGCAGTTTGCACAAGGACCTGTAAATAGAGGGTGAAGTAGTTGCAAAGAGAGTGTGGAAAAGTGTTTGAAAAAATGCCTTGGAAGCTAGGAGAATGTTTCATGATGAAGAAATAATTTATAGAGCCACAAACAGAGAATCAAGAGCCCATTCAGAGGAGTAATTTATTTTGAACAAGGTGTAAAGTGAGTGGGAAATGTTGCAAAGTCATTGTGGATAGCAGTAGCACCAATAATATTATATCTGAAGAGACGGTAGACAAGCTAACATTGAAAAGAATCGAGCATCCTAGTCAATACTACATTTCTTGGTTGCAAGGAGATTTCTAGATATGGGTAAGTGAGCAATGTGTGGTTGATTTTCAAATTTGTAAATATAAGGATGTGATTTTATGTGATATAGTACCTATGAATATATTCCTTTTTTTGTTGGGTAGACCATGGTTGTATGATTGAAGAGATCTATATGATGGTAGGAAGAACACATATAGCATCATAAAGGATGGGGAAGAATATTTTTTGTTCATCCTTTGCAGGATAGGCAAGAGGAAGTGGCAAAAGAAGTTGTAGCAGATAATAAGGATGGAAAGGAAAATAAAATGGGGAGGGTTGAATCTTATTGTTCTTTTGGTACTGATATGTTTGTAAGTGAAAATTTGTGTGCATACAAGGAGGATGAAAAATAAAATGTGGAAATAATTGTTCAAAAGGATAAAGAGGGAAAAGAATATGAAAGTGCAACAATGATTAAGGATAATGAGTGTCCTTTGGAGGACTTGAAAGTAATGAAAAATGAAAGTGCATCTAAGAGTGAAGGTGAAGAAGATATGGCATTAGGCAGTGGTGAAGAAAAGGTTGAAGAGAAAGAGGTAATGAATAATCAGATTCATTTTTATGATGAAGATGAGAGTGGATCTTGTGTAGATGAAAATATTTCAGTAGTAGAAAAGAAATGGAAAGTGTTGAAAAAAGGTGGAGTGAAGATTGCAACAAAAGGTAATGAGGTGAAATCAGATTTTGATGAATGCTTTGATGAGGTTGAGAATGATATTGCACTAAGTAGTGAGGAGGTAAAACCTTTTATTTTTAATTATTTTCATGATAAGTGGGATGATCTAGTGAATTCAAATAAGATGGTTCAATTAGGAATTACTAGTGAAGTATGGAAGGTAGAAGATTTGTTTGGTATTGCAAAGTTTAGTGCAGGTGCATTTTGGAGGAGGTGGTCAAAATATAGTGGGTTGAATCCCACAAGATTGGAAGATATTATGAGTTGCATTTTTTCGAGGTAGATGGTTTATGGTGGAGCTAATTCCACATTGAAAATGTTGAGTGCAAAGTAGAATTGTCAGAGGAGAAGGATACTTGTTTCAACTAGTTGCTGGAAGAGAAGAAAGACGAACAAATAAGAGGTGTCAATTTTAGTAATGGAGTTTTCTAAGGGTTGTTTATAACTTGAAAGGATGGTTCTACCATTCAATTCTATTTTGTGAGATCAAGCTCACAAAAGTTTTCTACCTTGGGTGTTTGATGCAGGAGCATCCACGGTTGACTAGCAATCTTGCATCAACCAAAAATATTTCTTTTTATTTAGTTTGGTCTTTAAATATTGTAGGTGAATAAATGTTTGTAATAAGGCCTAAAATATTTGACAAATATTTAGCCAAGTTATTATGTTGCAATTTTATGGCAATTCGGGCTCATTTTGTGGCTTTTTCAAGGAAAAATCTTCAAATATGCCTTCTTGGGCATGGGATTTGGAGAGTTACAAGTCTTCACAACTAATTCAATGTTCTTAAATTTTTTCATGAAGAATTTGGACGCCCAAGAGCAAGTGGTTTGGCTTTTTCTATTTCGGGGCTCCTATTTGTCAGGAAGTGGTTGCTTTTCTTGGCCAATCATGGATGGACGTTACAAAAGATACCTTTTCAGAATTTAATGATTTTAAATACATTTTTGAAAGCGTATTTTCCATTTTCCAATCATAGAAAATTGGGAGTTACAAGAAAGGTGTGGAGTTAATATATATACTTTGTTTTGGTTATTTATGGGGTTCTTGCTACCAAATTGAAGTTGATACTTCCCAAGAATGGATTTTTGAAGCAAGAATGTAGAAATCATAATTTTTCAAGTCTAGGAGAGTGTTGAGATAGTAAATGGAATATTAATTTCATGGTTGAAGGTATATTTGCATCCACAAATTGAAGATTGCAAGTGCAATTTTTTGTTGTTTGAAGATTGCAGTGGAGGGAGAAAAATTGCAACTATGTTTGCTTAGTGGTTTCATATATAAAATATTATTATGATTTTTTTTTACTGTTGTATATCAATCATATTGACTCTAATATCTGATATAATCAGATATATGGATGTTTGTATGTCATTTGTGTAAGTTTGAATTAATGAAAATTGCTTCATAGTTGTTTTGTGTTAAAATCTTTGGTATTTGTTGAATGGTTTTTAAGAGAGGATTAGATAGTGGGATTTAGAGAGTATTCCCTCTTTAGAGGTTGATTTTCTACTTCATCAAATACAAGTATAATTCACCAAGATTTTCTACAAATTTCTAGTGATTAAAAAAGAGTTTCCAAGATAATAATTTCTTTTTTTGAAAAAGGATTCACTAATAGAATTAATATTTATTTAGAAATAATGTAAGATTTGTTAGGTTCTTATATCTTTTCCCAAGGATGGTTTCTTAAAGGTATCCTTTTATTGCTACATAATCTACATTGTCAATCTAGGAATGCATGACCTATATTTTTTGTGTTTTCCTCCAAGTACATTTTGTACATGTTTTATTTTGTTGTTTTGCGGTTACTCTATTTCAATTATTGCTAACCTTGTGATTTTATTGCTCAACAAATGATTAAGGTTTTTTGATTTCATGTTTAGCAAGATAAAAATTTTAAAAGAAATCAAATTTTAGAATTTCATGCCCATCTTATGGCCCATCAATTATAACCAATATGAGATATTTTATCTAGGCCATATTGTTTGATTTTTATACTTTTCCAATTGTTTCTCTCTTACCTTCTTTTTTTTAGTTATCTAAATGAAAAATATTCCAAAATTGACTAAGTGTACATGTCTTCTAAGCCATATATCTTACAGAGCACCCAAACGGGTATCCAACACTAAATTTTGATGAATTTAGTGTCAAAATTAGCTAAGTTATTCTTTTGTGGCTTTTCTCTTTTTAACTAGACATTATTCAAAGTTGTAGTTTGAATAGGTTTCCCCACAAGTTGTATATCACTTAGTTTTCCATGAAAAAGTAAGAAAATTATTAAATTAGATAAGGGTTTTTTGGGTGAATGCTAGCCAATTTTCTATATAGGTCTGATGGAGGTCAAATTCTTGCAAGTTGAAGGTTTGCAAGAATTTTTGTGTGAAACTAGTTTTGCAGGAATTCCCTAGAGATGTAGCTTCAAGTTCAAAAGTTACAGTTCAAATGTAGGTTCCCCTCCCACATGGTATTGATGCTTATCAACTACCCACATGTACCCATTATGACTTGAACTTGAATAAGTATATATTTTATGAGTGGTTGGGGGTCAACTTTCCATAGGTGTAGGTGTCGATGGATATTTTGCTATAGCTAGATAGTAACCAATATTTAGCATTTGTAATAATTTCATTTCCATCTATTTTTGTGAGGTCTTCCTATTGAACCAAACATCACCCAAAGGTGTATTTTTTATTTGAAGTATTGTATGGTTCCAATGGAGCACATTTTTTTTTCATATAATAATTAAACCTCCTTTTGTAGATTTTCACTTCTAAAACTCCATATTTTTAATGTTTTCATTTGGTCTTCTTGGACCCTTTTTCATATCTAATTCCACTCAATTTATCTACCTCCCATATCATGCTAATGCCACCATAGCCTTTTTGATGTCAACCACCCTCAATAATTTCATTATCAAGACTTTCCTACTGAACTAGATAGATTAAAGAAGGAAGTAAATTATAGATGATGATAGATCTTCCACATGAGCTCAATGAAGACATCTTCCTTGATGCTCACCATTTTCCCACAAAGTGACATATCCAAGAAAACTAAAATTTCTATAGTCCCTCATGGGGAATGCGAAAGTGTCTAGATATATCCCAATGGGTGGTGTTTTTCCACTATATCTGGATGAAGCTTAAGGCTGCACAAGGACTAAGAATGACGTATCAATAAGGATCCAAAGGAGACAATGAGATGTTGAGAAGTTTTGAGAGGTCGTAGGATGCTATAAAATCCAAAGAGATAATGGGTTACATCCATGCCCCAACCAAGTTTCTACCTTCTATCCAAAGCAATAACTGTTGGGAATAGGATTCCATTTAATTGCAATCCTAAACATATTTCATGTATCTTGTAAGCCCCTGGAAAGTGTTCCCCAACACTAGGATTAGAAAGAGATTAAATTCAAATGAAATGAACATGTAAATTTAAATTTGTGATTATTCCTAAATGATAGGAACATGTGGGGATGTCTAAGAAGAGATCCTATAAGATAGGAGCACATGGGGCACCCACATGGAAGGTAGAACCCACCTTGCTTAAGTTAACTATTTGGAGGATTGTTAACACTTCAATAATGAATTTTTTAGATCCTACAAATTAGGGATTGATAATTACATGAGTGGAGTTTAGTTTAGTTTAGTTTAGTTTAGTTCATTTATCTTCAATTTCATGTAGTTAGTTTGAGTTGAATGTTATTTTACTTTATTTGAATTTAGTTGCATGACAGATAACAGGTGGATACATTCAGTTAAGTGGTGATGATCAATCATGCATAATTTTTGCATGAATTGGTGGAGAGATATGTTTTAGTTAACTAAGATTGACTTGGGACCACCTTGGTTGCCCAAGTTGGCACCTTTTAGTTAACACCTTTTGCATAAGAAGATAATTACAAGGCTCAGTTAAGTGGTCCCATTCTTGGGTGCCAACTTTGAGGTGAAGCTTACGAGATATTTTCTTGACAAACATTCAGTTAAGTGTTCAGTTTGGGGCACCTAAATTGAGGAAGACTTTGGTTTGATCACAAATTACAAGGTGGAACTCTACTTGCACAATCTAGGCATGGATTTTTGAGAGGATCTTCAAGATCTGGTTTTGTACAACTCTTATTGAGTTTACATGCTCAATAATTGTCTATTCAATGTAGTAAGTGCATTAGAGTTGGTTGTAGGCTAGAAGGTTGAGCTTGTGCATGTGTTAGGGTTTGAATCATGGCATGGGATGTGTAGATTCATGCTTGGTCACATGGAATGCATGGATAGCTTGTACTACAGAAAGTGTATGAGAATTCAATCAGATTTTTGTGCAGGTTGTGAAGAAGGATTATTGAAGGCAAGGAAGCATATCAATCAAGGATTGATACAATATTATTGTAATATTGTTCTAAGGTTAAATAATACAAACACTATTGATTATAGTGGTGGACCTTTTTCTCGAAAGGGTTTCTCCACGTATATGTTGTGTCACTTCTATCTTCTTGTCTCATTCTTCTAAAATATTTTGTCTCTTTCTACAATTGGTAAAATTGATCTAAACAGATTAATTAAATCTATAGTCTCATATAGGTTTACAAGTTTTAAGCTACAATATTATCTTCATTTTTAAACATTTGGTATTAGAGCTAACAGTTGGGTAGAGTTTGGGATGCCTTTCTCTTAAAATTTTGAAGATTTTTTGGCTATAGTGGGAGCTTTTACTATTATGTTATTGTTGATTTGTAAAATAAGTGTGTTACAATGAGTTATACTTCTCATTTAGATATTGAAAGATTCAATGGATCTAGTTATGAGATGTGGAAACTAAAAGTAGAGGATCTCCTTGAAGATAGAGATCAGTGGTTAGTTGTTTGTAATGAGACAAAGCCATATACAATGATGTCAGATAAGGATTAGGCCACATTAGTGAAAAAGGTTTTACAACCATTCTTAATATGAAATTGTTTAATTATATTCCTGATTATAATATTGGAAAATATGTTTTTTGTGAGAATTGTGTGTTTGGAAAGAAATCTAGATCTTCCCTTCCTAATGGAACAAATAAAGCTAAAATATTATTAGAGATTATTCATTTAGACATAATGAGCCCTGTGGATATTGAATCTATTGGAAAATCTAGATATTATGTCACATTTATTAATGATGTCTCAAAATACACTTACATCTATTTTATGCATAAAAAATCTGATGTGTTCAATAAGTTTAAAGAATTTAAGGCTTTGGTTGAGAAACAATCAGATCATAAGATAAAAGTGTTGAGATTAGATAATGGTGGTGAATATTGTTCTAAGAAATTTGATGATTATTGTAGACACGCAAAATTGGCATCATGCATTCGATTAGGTCATATTCATCCATTCAGAAAATAAATCAAGTTTATTTATCAATCTCCTAATGTCATCGGTTTAAATTAAATAAATCAACTTGGTCCTAACATCACTCTCCTTGATTAAATAAATCAATCCTTTATTTAATTAAGTTTGAAATCACCTTTCATCCCTTTTTGATTTAAATAAATCAAAATATCTAAGTCAAAGAGGTCAAAATCATCTAATCATCATTAAGCTAATATAATCTTGATTAACCTAACCTAACCACCCATCACATCCTCTAGCTTTGCCCACTTGCACAAATAAATCAATTTATTGATTTATTGAATCCAACATTTTCCATCAACATGGCATCTTTGAGGAATATTCCCTCAAGTTTGAATTCAAAAACAAGTGGACATGTACATCCAACAAGTCATTTATGAGCTCTTACATGGCTCTTACATGTCCCTTGCACAAGTCAAACTCAACATTTACTCTCAAATTCAAATTTGAAATCTCCCTCTCTTTGGCACATTGACCAAAATGTGCTCATCCTCAAGCCTATCACATGATGACAAGTGGCCTCTTTTCATTGGCTTGTTTTTGATCCCACATTGCTCTCTTATGAGCACTCTTAGCATTTGAGAATCTACAAATAGAGAGCTTCATTCATCAAAAAATCCTCCACAAATCATCCACAAATCCTATGCAAAGTCACTCTCCTCATTTGAGAACTGATTTTTCCCATCTTACTCCATTTTCATATCATTTTCATATCATTTAGCTTATCTATCAAGGATTGGGAAAGGGCTTCTGTCCATAGAAGCACCAATCCAATATGAAATAGGGTTTATTTCATGTTTTATATGCTTTTGTTTATCTTGTAATTTTTTTGCATTTAAAAACATGATTTATTATTTCATATGGATGCTTGATTATTAGCTTGGTTTTTAAAATACTAACCATTGACATGTGTTTTTTTTGTTTCGTAATCTCTTATTCAAAGTAATCTCATCTAAAAAGGCGTATGCACTTCTCTCGCACTTCACGATGATCTTGAGAACCAAAAGTTTCTTTGATGACATTAAGTTGCATAAAATATTGCCTCCACACTTTGATTTGGGTTTAAAATTGAACAAGATCTTGTGCGAGTGTGAGTGAGGGCATTATTGCGTATATTCTCTCTCTTTGTGGCCATCAAAGATTGATCGAGTTACCAATTTTGTCTTTACTTGCTTTTGTTTATCCTAGAGGGCCTGCCTTGGGGAAAAAGTACTCACCCAAGGGAACGACTCAATCGTTAACACTCTAAAGCCAAGAGTATTTCCAACTGGGATATAAATGTGGGTATTGGAGTAAACACCAATATCACGTGGTTGGCTTTGACGAGATGGATCCGAAAGGGGACTCTCGCCGTATGGGTCAATCTCCATGAATGGAAAGTCTGAAATAAAACCCTTGTTTGTAGTGGCCTATTAATCCATTGAGCGAGTTTATCGAAGTGGTGCATTGGAACTTAGATTCCAAGAAGTTACTTGCCATGTCCAATCTTGGTTAAAGCATAGAGGTTAAGACTTCATTCTTAATATAACTTTATACTCTTTCCTTGGTTGCATGTAAAATCATCTCTTCTATGAAGGGCATGAGGCAAGCCCACCAAGAAAAATGTACCAATTGAGCTAGGGTGTTATATTGCTAGTGAGTCAGTTTGAAAACACAGTGTGTGATCCAAAACATCGAAACCAACATTCAATGAATCATCAAAATTGAAAACCCTTTAGGAGAGGAAAATATCCTTGAAAAAATTCACATGTTATTGCTTTCCCTTTGGATTCGTATCCTTAGAGGCTTCTAAGCATTTGCATTTCATCTCAATTTGCTTCTACTAAAGTCAACTTTAGGTAACCTTTTCCTTGATTTCCTCAATTTCTGCATAATGCACTTTGTGGGATGAAAGAGAATTAGGACATTGGACATTCAGTTGAAAACCTAATCAAGAGTGTTTTTGTGGTAAAAAGAATCCATTAAGAAAAGATCAAATCAATTAGACCCTACACATGTGCTTGTCATCTTTTGGTCATATGGTTTTCATGCAGACATTGGTCTTTTGATTTCAAATTACTCTTAGAGAAAGGCATGTTCTTCACTATCTTTGTCTAGTAAACAAGTCCTTCCTAGATTCATTTAGGATCAAACCAAACACTTCATCCATCCCAAACATTTATCATCTTCATCCCACCAAACAACTTTAGGGCTTTGGAAACATCATCCTAGACTTGGGTAAATCATCAAAATCAAAATCACCCTGTTTAGTTAGGTGTATGGGAGTGCATCCTTTCTCATACATTTAATTGACTTAGCACCCCTTTGAACAATTTCATCCTAAGCTCACATCCAACATCTTAGGTTTTTTACAAGTTCATTATCCAATCAAACCAATCAAAATCAAACCCTAAGTCTAGCATTGATCCAATGTCCCTAAACGTTCAACACTCATATCATTCACCCCTTTTCATCCTTCATCTCATCATTGGTCCTAAGAACCTTAGAGGTCACTTTTGTAACAAGGTCAAAACACAAGAGGAACATGTAATATAAACTTGATCCATATATTATGAGTAATCCGAGTCAACTAAACTTTCAAAGCCTCACAATGCCGATTGATTATCAACACTCACATCCATACAAGCTATACATGGGATCATGAACTTCGAAAAATGTCAATAGTACAACAAATGTGAGTATGCCCAAATCAAAGTTTGGGACACCTTTCCCAATGGTAGATTTAAATCCAAGTCCAAACCTACAAATCCACCAACTGAACAATTAATGCATGAGCCTTCAAACAAACAACGTCATCCCACCAAATCCCTACATGCCAAATGAAAATGTACCAAGTACAAGTTTTCCAAACATGAATCCAGAAAACTTTGGGATAGATATGTTTGCAAATCACACAAATGTTGTTCAAAATCCAAACAAGATGTTAACAACCCCAAGACAAGGTGACACTAGGAAAAATCAAAGTTACCTAAATCAAGACAATGTTCAATTTCAACCCATAATGCCAAATTTGAACATCATCCCAAATTAGAACAATACCCAAAATCAATTTTTCCATGATCCCATTCAAACACCACAAGTATGCATTCCAAATCTGCTCGAACAAAAGCCAAATCAACTATATCAAGGGTGTCAATATCAAGATCAAATTTTGCTAGAACAACTTGCTTCACATGCCAAACTAATTGAATTATTGAGCCAAGAGATATCTTCACTCCAAAGTCAATACACTCTTCCATTGATTGAACCATGTCATCAAATCATTGAGTTTTTTCCACAACCACATCAAGAACAATATCTCCAATGTCAGGAAGTTAGATATCAAGATCAACCACATCAACAAAACCAATCACAACATCTCGAAGACCAATCACATCTCCAAAATCAATCACCACAAGGTCAATTTAAAGTGAAAATCTCATGAGGAAACAAGAGAAAATACACACCACTTGGGAGACCAATCAAATCAGTCCTACAACAATTGGTACAAGAAAATCTCATCAAAATCCCTGTTTATGTGAACTATCAAGAACCAGCCATAAAACCACCAGGGTATAATGAGAAGCACCTTTGTGATTATCATAGAATAAAGGGACACAAAACATCAGATTGTGTTCAACTCAAAAAAATCATCCAAGACCTGATTGATTAGAAGATAATCACTATTAGGGACAATGATAGCATTCACAATCTCTCCACCACAACTATTGAGAACAAGGAGCAAGATCAATCCATCACTGAGCACCTTGAAGCTGTGTCTACTTCATTTGAAGATCAAATCAACATATGTCAAGAGTCACTTTTCAATCATGATCAAATTTCACCAACAAACAATGATCCAATCAAAGAAATGCCAACATCACTTGACCCTATGGTTGAAGACATTGGAAATCCCTCCACCACAATTGTTGAAAACAATGATCAAGATCTATCCATCCATAAAGATGTTTTTGCCTCATCCAACAAAGCATCAACCAATGACCATGTTAAAAATGTCTCTACATCACCTAATGAGTTAGAGGGCATATTTCAAGAATTTATTCTAAAGCATGATCAATATCTCTCACCAAAGTCTAGCAATGGTCCTTTCCAAGACCTATTGACATCCTTCAACCTCATGATTGCCGATATTGAAGGAATATTCAACTAGATACTTGATCCAAGTCCACTCAAAGATCAAGAAGATATTAAGCCACTTTCCATGCCTAATGAAGATATCCAAGAACCATTTGTAAGCAGTCCATCCTTTGAAACTAACACATGTCAAGAACTTGATCCAAAGCATGATGAACGCAAATCCAAAATCATTCAAGATCAAGAATTTGTATCTTCAAAATACTACAATAATCTAATGAACACTCTCCTATCTATGCAAGATGATCATATCCATGCAGTACATACTCCATCTACCCATGAGATGGTTTTTGCAGATGGACACGTAGATGATCTTCATTCAGAACAGGATTCTGTTATTCGTGACATTGTTACACAAAAAGAGCAAGTTCTTAATTCCTACAGTCAAGTAGAGTTGTCAACATCAAGATTAGATATATCCCAAATTCAGATTGGGGACAACATGTATGAAGATATCCAATATTATCCACTCAAGGAAATAAGTCAGAAAAATAGGATATTCCAGAGTCAACAGAGCAACAAATTGAAATAATATCATCTGCAGTGGTCATTTATCACAGAATGCATTCTAAACAAGAGCTCTCAGAACAGGAAAAATCAAAGCATAAAGGCAATATTACCACCATACTAGGGGAAACTTCATCTAGTGCAAATGTCAACATAGGGAGCATGAAGAGTCCTTATGATGAAACTAGTGTCAATACTACAACTAGCCACGTCATGAATCTTCATCCACCCATCACCCCATCCACAAATTGGGACCAACTTCGAAGGAAAAATTTGAAACAAACACAAAGGACGTTATCCCTAAGAAGCATATCAGACAAATCAAATACACATGGATACCAAATAATACAAGGAAATATTATCCCTATCAAACTCCATTAGTCAAAGAAACTATGGGGAAAAATAAAAAAGGGAAAATTATCCATCAAAGATGTCCACAAAAGAAAAAGCAGGCTTTTCAAGTGACGTACAAAGTGTATCAAGTAGTTGGTCCTAATTTCACGCACACTTTCGTATCCACCCATCATTGCTCATCTTCCCAAGTTTGGAGAGTCAAAGATTCCAAACTGTCAACCAATCCATCTTTTATCCCTAAACACACTCCATCCACACCTCCACGCATGATATCCAATTCTCACATTGACCATGTATTGGCAAAACTCTTCATCATAAGGATTCAGAAGGCACTCTATCGCGATGTGCACACAAAGACAAAGTTAACTCCGATATCAACAAAGCAGATGAAGAATCCCAAAATTTGCATTCAAGTGCACATATCTTAGCAAAGCAACTACTTTAGGCAGGATACCGATGGCACATTATGACAAAAGCATCTACATCAACACCACTAGGTGGGTCAACATGAATCTTTCAGAAAAATGAAAAAAATCAAAAAATATGAAAATCCAAAAAAAAAGTAGAGAAAGGAATGAAAACAGTAAAGAAAAAAATCATCCTCTAGTGAAAACCGCATGGGCGATGCTTTGGGCAAGACCATGACGAAAACCTGGCAAACAGGCATCATGAGTTGAATCAATCATCTATGTGCGCCAGTTTGGATGAAAGCATCTCATCCCATCCATAATAAATTGAGCATTACATCCATCTTATCCATAATAAATCCATTCATCCATAAACCATTTTTCCAATCCATTTTCATCCATCTACCTCCATATTCCAAATTATCTTGATCTTGATGAAATTTTGGGGCACACTTTATGCTTGCTTACAATAAACATCTCGACATGGTTCATTTTCATTGATCCTATCCTATCCAACTGAAGCATTATCCAAATGAGCATTCTTTATCTGAACACCTTATCTTATCGCAAGATAATCCTTGGCATCCTTTACATGCTTACCATACCCATCCATCCATGACATTCCATACATTGCTAGACACTAGGGGCAGATATTTACATCTTGCTTCGAGAATAAATCTTGATCTATATCCTCCAACTTATGGGGTGATTCAAACATTGGAAGACATGAAATCAAATTGGTTTGCCACTTGTGAGCAATAATCCAAATCACTAGCCCATGGCATTTTTTTATGAGAAGACATTCCTTATCAATCTTCATCTTTTTTTGAACATCAATCCAAACAAATCACTATTAGTATATCTAATGCACCCTTCAAGCGTCACATCCAATCATTCAAAACAACTTTTGTTCCAAACCAAGCTTCAAAAATCTTGATCAATCAAATCTAATCAATTCATAATCTTGGGATATCCTTCCTGATCATTGTGTTGCTTAACACTATCCTTGCATTGTTGTGCATCCTCAACAATGTTATCATCATCAATCTTGATCAATTGAATCCTTGCATTGTTGTGTATCCTCAACAATGTTATCATCATCATCAATTCATCGATCTGATCAATCAACCTTAGCTTATTTTTTAGAAAAATCCCAAAACAGAGCACTGATATCATCACACACATCCATATCCAAATCGTCAAGATCATGCAAACAAATCCAAAGATATCAGAAAATTAGAAAATCCAAAAACAAGTCAAAAACAAAAAACATCAAAAAGATGGCATCCGAACTACATCATCTTTGAGCTTAAATGTAGGCAAGGCTAATATTTTATCAGCCCCCAAGACATCAAAATCCAAAAACATTCAAAAACACATCAAAATCCAAAAAACATTCAAAAAACATCAAAATCCAAAAACATTCAAAAAATCAAAAATCAAAACATTTGCAAAATCTCGAAACAACACCAAAAATAGCCTCAAAACATTTCAAAAACATCAAAAACATCCAAATATTTGAAAAAAATCCATCCATCTCATCTCGCTTTCACTCAAAATAATCAATCATCCATAATAAACTAATCATCACCTTCATCCTTTGGGAAAAACAAACAGAAACAATCACAACAATTGGAAAGAACAAACTTTAAATGTAAAATCAAAATCGAAACAACAAACCGTCAAATGCAAAATCAAACTCTTGATCAATCGCAAACATGACAATCAACTTTATATCAACAGCCTATCAATCAACTTATCAAACCTTCATCATCCTATACAATGCATGTCATAGGATATATTGTTCCGACAATGGGCATCATTTTGGATCACTTCTGATTCTTATCCTATCAAAACAAATCCCTTTTGGCTAGAGATATGAAGAACATTGACTTGTTTGCGTACTTGGTCTTTTTCTTTTGATTTATCTTATTGCGCTCATTCGAAGGATCTCTCGATGATATCCAAACGAGGGATTTAGAGAGATAGGAATGGGGCAACAATCATTATCTTTTGTCTGCTATGCTTGTTGGACATTCTTGTAAAATAACTTGGTGAATACTTGTTTTGTTAGCTACGTCCTAGCAAGGTTTCTATATGTCAATTGTGAACATGAATACTCCTATCTATTTTTTGAGTCAAAGTCCATCGCACTAGGTACAATGCCATCCTAGTTTTTTATACCTTGATGCATCATATCTATGTGCGTTATCAAACATAAGGTAAGTAGCCCTTTTAAAATCCCAATCCTTGATAAGCAAATCATCATCATTTATCATCATCTCTAATAAAGTCTCGTCAGATCATGGACTTGTTGGATCCTCTTGTCATCATCTCATCTCCGCACTAACATAACATCGCTAACGCATCCATCATGCATCCATCTTGCATCCACAAACCATCATCATTTTGCACATCATCTCACATGCATTTTCATCATCATAATATAGATCTGTTAGTCTAAGCATCTCATAAATAATCCATTGCATAATCATAGCATATCATCATTTAAGTTATTTAGAATAATATAGATTTGTTATTCTAAGCATCTTAAATCTATCTCATTTGCATCTTAAAATCATCTCATCATAACCATCCATTTTGAACCTCTTTATCGTGAGATCGACCCTCAAATTGAATCTTTTTGCTTGATCTCTCGAGGGGGCAATGTACGAGTGTACTTTCTACTGGGGCATCCAAAAAATCAGGAATTTTTAATTTTGATCGCGGTAAGATTATTCTTCGAACCAACGCAACAAGTACATTGCTTCAAAGAGGGGAAAAATGTAGACACGCAAAATTGGCATCATGCATTCGATTAGGTCATATTCATCCATTCAACAAATAAATCAATTTTATTTATCAATATCCTAAAGTCATCAGTTTAAATTAAATAAATCAACTTGATCCTAACATCACTCTCCTTGATTAAATAAATCAATCCTTTATTTAATTAAGTTTGAAATCACCTTTCATCCCTTTTTAATTTAAATAAATCAAAATGTCTAATTCAAAGAGGTCAAAATCATCTAATCATCATTAAGCTAATCTAATCCTAATTAACCTAACCTAACCACCCATCACATCCTCTAGCTTTTCCCACTTGCACAAATAAATCAATTTATTGATTTATTAAATCCAACATTTTCCATCAACATGACATCTTTGAGGAATATTCCCTCAAGTTTGAATTCAAAAACAAGTGGACATGTACATCCAACAAGTCATTTATGAGCTCTTACATGGCTCTTACATGTCCCTTTCACAAGTCAAACTCAACATTTACTCTCAAATTCAAATTTGAAATCTCCCTCTCTTTGGTACATTGACCAAAATGTGCTCATCCTCAAGCCTATCACATGATGACAAGTGGCCTCTTTTCATTGGCTTGTTTTTGATCCCACATTGCTCTTTTATGAGCACTCTTAGCATTTGAGAATCTACAAATAGAGAGCTTCATTCATCAACAAATCCTCCACAAATTATCAAAAAATCCTATGCAAAGTCACTCTCATTTGAGAACTGATTTTTCCCATCTTACTCCATTTTCATATCTTTTTCATATCATTTAGCTTATCTATCAAGGATTGGGAAAGGGATTCTTTCCATAGAAGCACCAATCCAATATGAAATAGGGTTTATTTCATGTTTTATATGCTTTTGTTTATCTTGTAATTTTTTTGCATTTAGAAACATGATTTATTATTTCATATGGATGCTTGATTATTAGCTTGGTTTTTAAAATACTAACCATTTGCAGATTTGCAATCCACAATTATTGTAAGCATGCGGGAATTGTGAGATAGAAAATTACTCCATATACACCTCAAAAAAATGGAGTAGCAGAAAGGATGAACCAAACCTTAATGGAAAGAACTAGGAGTATGTTAAGTAGTGCTAAGCTAGATCAGTGCCTTTAGGCCGATGTTGTATGCACTTCTTGTTATTTAATCAATAGATCTCCCCGTTCATCTATTGTAGATAAAACCCCTTATGAAATGTGGTTAGGTAGTAAAAATGGTGTTGCACATTTAAGGATCTTTGGTTTTGAGGATTTTTTTCATGTGCCTCAAGAAAACCGGTCTATGTTGAATCCAAAAGTAGAGAAATGCATATTCATAGGTTATGGTGAAAATATTAAATGTTACAAGATTTGGAATCCTCTAACCCAAAAATTACTTTATCTCGAGATGTGATTTTCATGGAATTTAGAACTTATTGAAGAGAAGAACAACCAAAGGAGAAGGATACTTCTCGAGCAGTGCATTTTCAGATAAATATTGAGAAGCATGAAGATGCACATGTTGTAGAAAAATTGGATGGATTGGATGAGGAGAGTTCAAAGATTCCTTCTGAGATATAAGCTCATGATGAGCATATTGAGGAACAAGAAGAACCTTCTTTGAGAAGATCCACAAGACAATGGAATCTCATTGATAGGTATATCCCACCTAATTTCCATTGTATATTTTCTTTGATGAGTACTAATGATGAACCTAGATCTTATAGGGAAGCTTTTTCTTCAGATAAGAACAAGATTTGGTCACAAGCTATGCATGAGGAAATGGTTTCTTTGGATACTTGTGACACAAGGGATCATGAGAGTTTTCCCAAAGGAAGAAAGGCCATTGGTTGTAAATGGATCTTTAAAAATAAAATTGGAGTAGATGGTTTTCTCGAAAGGTACAAGGCTATATTAGTAGCCAAGGGCTACTCCCAAAGAGAGGGAGCTAACTTTAATTAAATCTTTTCTCCTATTGCTAAATTAACTTCTATTAGATTCTTTGTATCTATTGTTGTTGCTTATGATTTTGAGATAGAGAAAATGGATGTGAAAACTACTTTCTTACATGGGGATCTTGATGAGGAGATTTATATGAGGCAACCTAATGCTTTTGTTGTGAAAGAAAAAGAAGAATTGGTTTGCAGGTTAAAGAGATATTTATATGGATTGAAATAGTCACCTAGAATGTGGTACTAGAAGTGTGATGCTTTTGCATTGAAAATTGGTTATGTTAGGAGTGAGGAAGATTATTGTGTTTACATAAAAGCTATTGATGATCAACATTTAATTATTATCTTGTATGTTGATGACATGTTGTTTATTAGTAACAACAAGGTAATGATAAAAGAATTGAAATCACAAATCTCTAGCACATTTGAGATGAAAGATTTAGGGGCTGAAAAATATATCCTTGGTATGGAGATCAACAAAGATAGAGGTAACATAAAGCTTTGCTTAAGTCAAAGCAACAATGTTGATACTATTTTGAAATGGTTTAACATGTAGGATAGTAAACCAATTAATATTCCTTTACCAATTTGCATGAATTTAAGTTTAGACATGAGTCCTAAATATGTTTTTGATCATGGGGAAATGTCTAAAATTCCATGTGTTATTGCAGTTGGTAGTTTGATGTATGCAATGTTCTATACAAGACCAAATATAGCCCAAGTAGTGGGAGTTCTAAGTAGGTTTATGTCTAACCCTGGTAAAGAACATTTGACTTATGTTAAGGTGTTTAGATATTTATGAGGTATTTTTTATTATTGTTTGGTTTATCATGGTGCTAATGATATTGATATTATGCACAAATCATTGGACATACATGGTTTTGTTGATTTACATTGGGTAGGAGACCTGGATAGTGAAAGGTTGAAAAGTGGCTATGTGTTTACTTTGTTTGGATCTATGGTTAGTTGGATGAGTAAGAGACAGTCGAAGGTTGATTTTTCCACCACAAAAGTAGAGTATGTGGCTGCTACACATGCCTCCAAAGAGGCAGCTTGGTTACAGAGGCTTGGGAAAGGTATTGGTTTTAATTGCAAGCAAACTAAACTTGAATGTGATAGTTAGAGTACTATTTGTTTAGAAAAAAATCCTATGTATCATAGTCGTACTAAGCATGTTGATGTTCAGTATCACTTTGTGCAAGAAATGGTTGAGATTGGGAAGGTATTGATTGAGAAAGTTGACACTTTGCTCAATACTATAGATTATCTTACGAGACCAATTCCTATAGATAAGTTCTCTTGGTGTAGGAAGGCCATTGGCCTTGAGTCCTATACTTGATTTATAATAATGATTCCTTGTTTAGAATAACTACAATGTATAATGTCAAGTGGGAGAATTTTGGGAATAGGATGCCATTTAATTGCAATCCTAAACATATTTCATGTATCTCCTAAGTCCTTGGAAAGTGTTCCCCAACACAAGGATTTGAAAGATATTAAATTTGAATGAAATGAACATGTAAATTGACATTTGTGATTATTCATAAATGATTGGAACACGTGGGGATATCCAAAAATAGATCCTACAAGATAGGAGCACATGGGGCACCCACATGGAAGGTGGAACCCACCTTGCTTAACTTAAAAATTTGGAGGATTGATAACACTTCAGTAATGCATGTTTTCGATCCTACAAATTAGGGATTTGTATTTAAATGAGTGGAGTTCATTTCAATTTAGTTTAGTTTAGTTCAGTTCATTTTAGCTTAGTTTAGTTCAGTATCAGTTAAGTTCAGTTAAGTTAAGTTCAGTTATGGTTCAGTTATCTTCAGTTGCATGTAGTTAGTTTGATTTGAATGCTAGTTGAATTTAGTTGACTTGAGTTGCATGAATAACAACTTCAATTTCATGAAAGATAATAGGTGGATACATTCAGTTAAGTGGGGATGATCAATCATGCATAATGTTTGCATGAATTGATGGAGATATATGTTTCAATTAACTAAGATTGACTTGGGACAACCTTGGGCACCCAAGTTGGCATCTTTGAGTTAACACCTTTTGCAAGAGAAGATATTTACAAGGCTCAGTTAAGTGGGCCCATTCTTGGGTGCCAACTTTAAGGTGAATCTTGCAAGATATTTTCTTGACCAATGTTTAGTTAAGTGTTCAGTTTAGGGAACATAAATTGTAGAAGACTTTGGTTTGATCACAGATTATGATGTGGAACTCTACTTGCACAATCTAGGCATGTATTTTTGAGAGGATCTTCAAGCTCTTTTTTTGTACAACTCTTATTGAGTTTACATCCTCAATAATTGTCTATTAATTGTAGTAAGAGCATCAGAGTTGGTTGTAGGTAAGTAGGTTGAACTTGTGCATGTGTGATGGTTTGAAGCATGGCATGGTATGTTTGGATTCATGCTTGGTCACATGGAATGCATGGATAGCTTGTCCTGTAGAAAGTATATGAGAATTCAATGAGATTTTTATGCAGGTTGTGAAGAAGGATTGTTGAAGGAAAGGAAGCATATCAATCAAGGATTGATACAATATTATTGTAATCTTGTTCTAAGGTTAACTAATACAAGAACTATTGATTCTGGTAGTGGAATTTTTTCCTAAAAAGGTTTCTCCACATATATGTTGTGTCACTTATATCTTCTTGTCTCATTCTTCTACAATATTTTGCCTCTTTCTACAATTGGTAAAATCAATTTAAACAGATTAATCATACACAAAGAATTGTGACAAAGAACACTTAATTAAATGTACAGTCTCATTGGTTTACAAGTTTTAATTTACAATATTACCTTCATTTTACAACAATAAAAAACCCACATATCTATATGAGGGTAATTTTTTTACAAAAGACTAGATTATAGGATAATACATGAGAGATTCCATTAATATTATGGAAAGTGGAATTATGGGGGGATTTCTATGCTACATCCCTTCTCCAAATCACAATTTTGTGCTTCATTTTATAAGTGTCTCTATAGTTCATTCAATGTTGTACTTGAATTTTTTAACTCATCTTCGAGAAACTTGGAAGCTAGGATTTTATTGGGCTTCCATTGTCTCTCTTTTTTGGGCTTCCTCTTTTATAATAAAAGGATATTAAGCTTCATTGTAATGGGTTAATCCCTAGTTTTATGGTAGTAGTACACATTTTGACATCTTTGCAATTGTAAACTCACTTTAAGCCTCATATTAATAAAAAAATTCATCTTTTACCTCTCTTCACTTTTGATTTTTTTTGTAAAACATATTTTCCTACATATCTACATGATTTTTCACTATTATTACATGTTATATGTTGTGTAAAATTTATTAGTTAGGATAACTATGGATTATTTTTCTCTCGCTTAGTATCTGTTAAACCTTAACCTCCATATAATTATCAAGATTTTATAAAAAAGAATACTATATGAGTTTTCTTGATATTTCATTGCTTCTTTATGTTGTAGTAAGTAGTAGGAAAAACATTATTATCTTGGTGCATCATCACCCCTTCATTTTTTCATTCTCTCTTTCCTCTTGTAAATGATAGAATATGATTGCTTAGTGTTGATGATGATTTCACTCACAGAAAATAGGTCGAATAAAATCTCCACAAACAAGACCACAAAGAGCCTATCATTCTTAAAAGATATGGAACAAAGACAACCAAAAGGGAAATTATACATTCATAGGACAAAGATTAGCTTTCATTCAATCCCAAGTCTCCGATAACCAGGTCATGGTTGCACTAGGGTCGCTCTAGAGTGATGATGTGATATTGTTATTAATCTCAAAGGGACTATGGTTAGTCTTTGAACATTTTAGATAACATCCCAAATTGAAACAATGAGCTCGAACATCATGAAACCAAAATATTTTCCATAACATTTCAAGAATCACAAATTCCTTGCTATCACTTAAGTAGATTTAGCATTAAGCATTCAAAAAAATTATGGAAAATAAAATATTTTCAACAAAATTCCTTCCATTCATTTAAATTTTTTTGGAACATTTTCAAATATTAAACATTTATTCTAAAACAAAGTATAAAAAAAATACTGAAAAATAAAAGTTTCTCCTAGTTGTTCTCCATGGATGCCCCAAAGAAATAATTAAAATAGAGCAAACCACTTTATATTTCACCAGATTGCTTCAAAGCTACATATAAAATGGTGCAAGCTTTTAAAGAGAAGGTTTCATTTATGGACATTGAGTAGGTTTTGTATGCACCCTTAAACAACACAACATATAGTCTTGTTTGACCAAACTTACAAAACTAGCTACAAAATATACTAAGATAGGTTGCTATCCATAAAGCTCTAGCATCAATTAATGTCTACGTGCATACAAAGTTTTACACTAGAATGGTTCATAAAATAGGAAAAAAGAACAAAGCTTAAAAAATTTTATGTTCCTTTGACATCCACAAATTTTGAACTTCAAATAAAAATGAAGCATCCTCTAGCCTTTTATAGAACACAAGGCTCAGATACAATAAGACAACTACATGAGAGGAAATCTAAGGGACCAATCTCATCAAGGAACATGGAATATTGTGACTAATAGGAGAATTATTGAAGTCAATGGAAGTCAACTCTAATTACTCATTGAAGCTCTTCAGGTTCTACTTTTTCATTTGGAATGTTCGCCAAGATGATACTTCGAATCATGATAATGTGTAGGGGGTTCCCATACATTCAGAATGAAAAGGTATAATTTTCACCCCCACACATCTTTTAACTCCAATTTTTTCACTCTCGGGAATTGGCTCTCCTAAAGATTGGCATTTTTTCCCACCGCATGTGGAATACCGAGATCCCCAAAATTCTGGTGGACTCAAAGCCATCTGCATTATCACCTCCCAGAGTGATCAAACCAGACTAAAAATTATTCCTTCCATGATTCAAGTTTTCCTAAATGTCCATACCCGAGCTTTGCATCACAATCAATATCTCCTGCAATGACAATTCCATATATTAAATCCCCTTTTTGAAAAAAAAACATTTACAACATCTCATGTAAATAAAGCCATTATTCAAATGTTAGTACAAAAATCCCATAATTAATATGCCTTTCAAAAAGCATATCATAAATCCTTGTACATATATTGGATCACTGAGATCATTAGACAAATTTAAAATTTTAACATTACATTTCACATTGCAACCTAGTACTCAATACCCAGTATTCAACTTTACCCACTTACTTTCTCGGACCTCGGTTATACCAGAACTCCACTATACTAGACTCCCTCTTATCGGAAAGCTTCATATCAGACTTCTTTATACTAGACCAGAGTCTTTTGCTTGAACTTCACATTACCTTTCACCTTTTCTATGTTTCTAGTACCTGGTATCTGGTGCACGAAACACTTACAATACAAATTACTTTATTATTATCAAAGTTTTCTATTCCTTTCTTCACTATCGGTGATCTTTCAACTAGCTAGCTCCTTCCATAAGAGTTATATTTTTCACTTGGGTCCCCAAGTATTTTCATTCTTGGGGCATGTTGTGAGACCACACAACTATTTGCAACCAATAAAACCAAATTTAAATCAAACTTGAAATTAAATCACCAGTAGTAAATTAAAACTTATAAATATTTTAAAACAATAACTTTCTACCTTTACCTAGATTCTGGCATAAAAAAGTAAAACTCCACTAGAAACATCTGTGTTTTCTCTGATTAATTCCAATTTTCAGAATTTAGTAAAAAGAATCAGTTCATTAACATTGAACTACATACTATAGTAATCCTCCAAAGCCAACTAGGGATAGAGCCTTTCTACCAATCAAGTGTCCATAGCCCCAAAAAAGTTATCTCTATACCCAAACATAGCTCTATTGACGTTTAGGCATCCATAGCCCTGGTAGAGTTATTTGGATAGCCTAAAGAGTTGATATCATTTTTTTTTTGATATAGTAATGATAGCTCATTTTTCACTTTTGATATTGTGATAATAGCTCTTTTATCAACTTGCAAGCATTGAAGCACTGCTATTAGGTTAGGAATTACAGTGGCAGCGAAGGTTTCTTTTTTTATTTTTCATTCAATGTAAATACCTTCATCAATTCACTACTTCCCAAAAACTTATTTAATGATTCCCTATAGGTGTGTGTTTCTAGCTAAATTTCACTAATTTATGCCAAATCCTAGCTAACTATGGCTCGCTATATGTTAAAAAATATGCATAAATTAAAATTTAGCAATAGACAACTTAATCACCAAATTTAAATCTAAATTTAGAAACATTAGTTACCACACTTCCAATTAAATTTTATGGAAACTACTAAAATTTATGCTAACTATCTTAACTTGACAGTGCTACACTTCATTAATGGATCAAAATGTCATGATTAAACTTGAAACATAATTGCATTATTTTGCATTAAATTCACATGCCTTACTCAACAAAAATTATCCCTTCAACTTACTCAAGTGATGACGTGTACTGCCTTGCCAGCTTCATTCTCTTGTATAGTCCACACATATAATAACCCATAATTAATACAACTCTTTTAAACAATTTGAAATGATCACTATTAATTTCAAAATATTCAACTTGCTTGATTCACAATCTTCGTATTGCTCAAATTTTAAGCAATTTCACTAGATATGTGTAAGGAATTTATTTGATTTAACCTTTAATCCTAAATATTATTGTTCAACTACCACCTTGCATATGATTTCCCAAGAAAAAATTACTCAAGGAAACTATGTACCACAACTTTCTCATGGCTCTCATAAATTCATGCATTTCTTCTCAAATTCTCCACACTTCTCTTTTCTTTCTCTCTCTCTCTTTTTTAAAATTTTTTTTTCTTTAAATTTGCTCTATTTTGTGTCTTTGCATTTGCTTCTTAGCCATGGATACTCCAATTTTCCTAGGTTGTTCTTGTAGATAGAATGTTTTCTTAGGGAGCATCACACCAAAAAGGCTTGAGAAAGTCCTCATCATTAGGACTTCTAGTTTCACTATGCCAAACTTATGCTTAGTCTTTGGGGAAAGATATATTGCATACAACCGTTACTTTCATTTTTACTCTAACATATCTTCTCACTTTGTAGCATCACTTTTGGACATTGGGCTACTTATTGAAGATGTTCACACTACTGCCAACTTAATAGTGAAGACTGAATTCTTGGAGAATCTGGATACCATCTTAGTTGTTGCACATCCAACCATTGGGATTCCCTCCATGGATGATATTCCTCAATTCCTAGAACACGGGGAAGTTGTTCCACTTTAGCCTTTTCTTATTGATCTCCATATCCAAGACTTTGAAACTCACCGGGAACTTGCCTATATAGGGTATTTAGCCCTAATAGAAGAGGCATCCCAGATCAAATAAATGGATACTATCATCTGCAACTTTGCTCACTTGCTTTTCGAATCTTTTTTAGTTTTTGAATGAGGATTTTGATATCAAATTTGTATATACGTGATATACACACACATATATATCCCTTTTTGGTATCTTTTAAAAACATGTTTTACTATGCATGGCTTTATTGTTTCTCCTTTTTTAGTTTACTTTTTCAAAATGATTGAATTTCACTCTCATGAATAAGATAAATTTAGGTAGAATTTGCTAATGTAGAGGCCAGGTAAAAGAAAAGAACAAAACAAAAGAAGAAAACAAAACAAGCACAAAGAAAAAATCCCTAAAAAAAACTAAAAAACTAAAAAAACTAAACTAACCCTAACTACCCTAACTCTATCATCACAAAAAGATTAACTCTAATAAAACAATTTATTTCAATTTGTATGGTTGTTTCCTCTATAGTTTTAGTGTGAATTACAACATATTTTTCTTTAAATTCTCTTATCAAT
The DNA here is from genome assembly GCA_007258455.2 of Sequoia sempervirens. Taxonomy (NCBI): domain Eukaryota; kingdom Viridiplantae; phylum Streptophyta; class Pinopsida; order Cupressales; family Cupressaceae; genus Sequoia; species Sequoia sempervirens. Next base: position 299,347,465 of record VDFB02058242.1, on the reverse strand, counting down.
TTTTTCAATATTCTACTGTAGAAATGGAATATCTTAAATTTTTTGCATTTAAACATTATAAATTCAAAAGTGTACTTACCCACAATTTGGCTCAAATGTATGAAAATGATCTCATTAGAGATCGATTGCACACATTTCGTCTAATGCGGCAATACTGTACCTTCTCCCAGCCCTGTTCCATTTCCATAAAGGGTTGCATTTATTTCTCTGTTTCCTTCTCTTCTAAAAGTTTTCATATATTTAGCCCTATCTTCACTTTGCATTTTGTTAGACGAAGATATATCACTATTTATATTGCTACTACAAAGAGAAAAAGTAAAAACTTGATATTTTGTATCTTTTATAAAATCGGGAAAATGTCCTTTTATAGCTGGTGAATTCCCAACTTGAAGCACAATACACAGGTTTCCTGCTCAATTTTCCCACTCCATCTCATTATTTGTGTTTTCCACATATACAGGGAATGATGATTCATCCACATCATTTGCTCATTTGTGATGAAATATCTTTGAATCTCGACATTCTCATCTATTCCCCTGCAAAGCGTTATAATTTTCTTTATAATAATCATGGTTTTCTAACTATTTCAGTTTATCGGTTAATTTTTTAATATTTCTAACTCCACTATGGAAAAAAAATTCTCATTAACAATCCCTTTCTTTTAACAACTAAAACTTCTTTTGTTAATGGAATTCCTCCACTTATGGCCAAACTTACCCTAGTTAAAAAAAATTCACACTCAAGTTCACCGTGATTAGTTGTATCATGAATTCTACACTCGGTGACTTTCCCAAAAGTAAAAAAACTCAAAGGATGTAGTTTTTGATTTAAGATTTTACAATTTTTTCCAATTTCTATAATAAAAACTAGCTTGCATTCAATTTATCATTTGCAAGCTTCTTGTCAAACTTAGAAATAGCATTTCAAAGCATAATTTTCCAATTGCAAAGGATGAAATCTAAAATATCAAAGAAATTCCCTCCTTATAGCACCAGTTCCTATTGATGACAATTTCACTTGCAGAAAATAGGTTGAATAAAATCTCCATAGACAAGACCTTGAAGAGCCTATCCTTCTTGAAAGATATGGAACAAAGAAAACCTAAAGGGAAATTCTACATTCATAGGACAAAGATTGTCTTTCATTCAATCCCAAGTCTCTGATAACTAGGTCATGGTTGCACTAGGGTTGCTCTCGGGTAATGATGTGATATTGTTGTTAATCTCAAAGGGAATATGGTTGGTCTTTGAACATTTTAGATAACATCCTGAATTGAAACGATGAGCTTGAACATCATGAAACCAAAAGATTTTCCATAACATTTCATGAAATATCACAAATTCCTTGCTATCACTTAAGTAGATTTAGCATTAAGCATTCAACAACTTTATGTAAAATAAAATATTTTCAACAAAATTCCTTCCATTCATTTATTTTATTTTTGGAACATTTTCAAATATTAAACATCTATTCTAAAACAAAGTATAAAAAAATACTGAAAAATAAAAGTTTCTCCCAGTTATTCTCCATGGATGCCCCAAATAATTAATTAAAATAGAGCAAACCACTTTATATTTCATCAGATTACTTCAAATATATGTATAAAATGGTGCAAGCTTTTAAAGATTTGGTTTCATTTATGGAAATTGAGTAGGTTTTGTATGCACCCTTAAATAGCGTAGTATATAGTCTTGTTTGGCTGAAATTACAAAACCAGCAACAAAAGATAATGAGATAGGTAGCTATCTATAAAGCTCTGATATCAATTAATTTCTATGTGTATACAAATTTTTACACCGGAATGGTTCATAAAATAGGAGAAAACAACAAAACTTTAAAAAAATTATTCTCCTCCGACATCCACAAATTCCAAACTTCAAATAAAATTGAAGCATCCTCTGGCCTTTTATACAATAGAAGGCTCAAATAGGATAAGACAACTACAAGAGAGGAAATCTAAGGGATGAATCTCATCAAGGCACATGGAATATTGTGACCAATAGGAGAATTGCAATTGAAGTCAATGGAAGTCAACTTGAATTCATTGTTGAAGCTCTTCAAGTTCTACTTTTTCATTTGGAATCTTCACCAGGATGATACTTTGAATCATGATAATTTGTAGGGGGTTCCCATACATTTAGAATGACAAGGTAGAATTTTGGCCCCCACACATATCTTAACTCTGGTTTTGTCACTCTCGAGAATGGACTCTCCTAAAGATTGGCATTTCTTCCCACCGCATGTGAAAATCTGAGATCCCCAACTTTCTGGTGGACTCAAAGCCATCTGCATTATCACCTCCCAAAGTGATCAAACTAGACTAAAAATTATTCCTTCCATGATTCAAGTTTTCCTGACCATCCATACTCGACCTTTGCATCACAATCAATAACTCCTGCAATCACAAATTCCATATATTAAATCCCTTTTAAAAATAAAACATTTACAACATCTCATGTAAATAAAACCATTATTTAAATGTTAGTAAAAAAATCCCATAATTAACAAACCTTTTAAAAAGCATATCATAAATCCTTGTACATATACCGGATCGCCAGGATCATTAGGCAAATTTAAAATTTTAACATTACATTTCACATTGCAACCCTATACCCAATACCTAGTATTCAACTTTACCCACTTACTTTCCCAGAACTTGGTTATACTGGAACTCCACTATATCGGACTCCCTCTTACCAAAAAGCTTCATATCGAACTACTTTATACTGAATCAGATTCTTTCACTTGAACTTCACATTACCTTTTTCCTTTTCTGTGTTTCTGGTACCCAGTATCTAGTACATGAAACACTTAGAATACAAAGTACTTTCTTATTATCAAAGATTTCTCTTCCTTTCTTCACTTCTGGTGATCTCCCAACTAGCTAGCTCCTACCATAAGAGTTATATTTTTCACTTGGGTCCCCAAGTCTTTTCAGTCTTGGGGCGTGTTGTGAGACCACACAACACTTAGGTTGTTCAATATTAAGTTGGATCAACACTTTTGCATCTAGATTGTAGAGGAAGATGGCCTTCTCTAAAGGTTTCATCTTCATTGAAAGGGTCCCACACCTAAATATTATTCCCATATTTCCTTTCAATTGACATGAATAATAGGCTCAACAAGGGTACAATTTCAAGTGACAATAGTGTCTTAATATATTGAATCAACTAAAGAAATATCATAATAGAATCCATCAAAACTACAAGAAGAATATAAAAACCTATTAATTTTATATTGGTAACCTATTCCATAAAGAAAATAAAAGGAATCTTCAATACAAAAAGGAGGGAAAGTTTCAACCCAATTGGGGTATGTGTCGGATCATGATGGGCCAAAAAGTGGCAATATGATGGGTATATGGCTGATGACTTTTTTTTAACCCAAAATTGATGAAACGAAAAGGGTTTTTAAATGAGGTTCTCAAATTTCCACCAATATAAATTATGCTTTACTTTAAATTTAATAAATAATTATTATTCATTTTCTATTTGAATTATGACTAAAGTCTTGATTGATAGGCTAATTGAAAAACATCTATAGCTTTCAAATGGTATTACATTATTTAAATCTGAAACATGTGTCACATTTTATGCTTCGCATGCTATAGGATTAAAAAATAAAAATGAATTTCATGAAGTTTTGACCACGTTAAGGTGGACAGACATACAAGTTCTTATATTTTTTAAAAGTTATCAAAAATTCATAATTAATTATTTACTTGGAAAAAAATTACAAAAAAATATGGATCACATTGGGACATGAGTCCTATACTTATATCTAAAATCTTATAAAAATATATTATCATTTTATTGTGGTTATGGTGGTTAGACAGACACCTACTTATTTTTTCCCTAAAATTTAAGTGCTACTGCATTGAAATTTCAAATTTTCACCAAATAGATTTTTTTTTTAAATAAACTTAGTAGTTTAGAATCTACATCCAATTTTCTATAGATTATATTCTTACATATTTTTGAAATAATATATATAACGTATTCAAATTTTTACGTGAAGTTTCCTAACTCTGATTTTTCTAAATTTTTCGCCATTTAAGGGTCTATTTTTTCCATGATGATCCTCCACATACCCATTGGTTGGGGCCTTTTAGATCATCACCACCAAATATGGATTTGAAGCATACTAGCTTTCTATAATAGAAGGTAAAACATTGGAATAGACCTTGAACATTACCATTTTCAAGAATTTTTATGCGTAATCAATAAAATATCCCAAAAATTTATAAAATAAAAAATAAAAAATAGTAGAGAAATAATGTATCTAATAGTGAAAACCATATTAGTGGTGCCTTGGGAACATACCATGGTGAAAACCTATTTATAGGTTCCATGTGGAATTTCCCATCATATATTATGATACCATTCACCCCATCCGTATACCTTTAAAAAATCCCTCATCCCTAATAAAATCCATATTTTTGTAAAAGAAATGTGTATCTATAGAGCTATCATGGATTTATTTTGTGTTAATTAGTTCCAAATACCATTTCACATCCCATATCCACCTATTCACCCATTACCATTCCATATCCCTTGTTATACATTTGGGAAAACACCCAAGTATTTTTTATGAATGGATTCCTTCATATACCTCATAGCGCTAAGAAATATCTTCACAAGTAAGTTTCATACATCACACATCCTAGTAAGTTGAGTTTAACCCAATAAAATGATATTTCCCATCACACTAGGAATTTTCCATTACACTCAGCTTTCCAGACTTAAAATTGGAAGAAAATAAAATCGTATGTGGAAATAACATAAAGATAAAGCATGTAAACTGTCTTTTTACCTCAAATTACCTTGCTCCTTGGATTGATCTAAAGTGAAATTATGCATCCAATGCTCCACTTGATATGGTCCTTTGGATGAGTGATAGGTGGTACAATGTGTTTTCTTATGGTATAATAATGATATGATAGTGTGTTGGATAAAAGATAGAACATATATTTATGATGATAGAAGATGATTCAAAATGAGAGTAAATTCCTTGATTTATAGATTTTCAATGATGAAAATTAATGGACAAGATGAATTGGTTAATGGATGGCTAGGATTGAATGAGAGTGAGAGAAAGGATTGAGGGCATAGCGTTTTGGAAAGTTTCAAAAGATTGAGGCATGATAATGTCATGTGTTATAGGTGTAAGAGCTAGATGTTCTCACACATGTGCAAGCACACACACAAGGAGGCTCATAAAAGAGACAAATCACAGAGGTAGGGTTACCTTATGAAATGTGTAATAAGTAGGGTAAATTCACATGTGTGAGAAATGGATAGGATAGGTAGGTTAGAACACTTTTCAAGTGATGGAAATTTTAGATCTTGATTTCATGTAGATGTATTCAATGTCTAGGATTAAATGGAAAAAGGATTGAGTGTGAGGTGGAATTAAATATTGGGGATAATTGAAGATTAATAATACTAAATCAATTAATTAATTAGTATTAACTAATATATTTATTTGGAGGATTTGGGGGATAAAGATAGAACTAATTAAATAAATACAAATTTATTTAATTAATATGGGGGATAAAGGAAAAGGAGTTTCAATTAATTTAAAAATTTATGACTATTTATTTAGTTAGTACCTAGAGTAAGGTAAGCTAAAGTTTGGATGAATATGGAAAAATTTAGGTGTCTACAAAACTCATACAAGACAAGCCACACATTAGACATCACATAACATTACAAATCACACAGCTCAAACTTTTAAATAATAAATAGTCAATGTTCCTTTTTACCATCATATTCACCTATGTCACATTCATTCCTTAGGTATGCATCCTTCCCATATCATAAATAATTCAATCTTATATCATTTATCCTAATTTTATAACAGATATGATGGCTACATCAATTTTTTTAGTTGGTCTTTTTTTATTTATCTCTTTGACCCATATTATACCTATGCAAGGCAACAAATATCTTCCTATATCTTGGTGTATTGTAAATAATTTACAACGAGTAATATCCTTTTCTTTATGTGTGTTGTGATTCTTAGTTGTTCTTTATAGGACCCACCAATGCTAAAATCAACCTTGTGTGTGTAGTGATTTTTTTATATATGATGTTGTTCTTTACATAGACTCACCAAGGCTATGCCAATGCCTTTTATGCACAAGGATATCCTCATAATTTAAAATTAATTTCCTCACATGACCCTATATGGTTCTATCATGTATTACACATACTAGGAAAACCTTATTTTTGAGATTCAAGTCAATGTCAAGGTTCCCTTGTCATCTTGCTTCTTATATAATGCTATATATTCTCCTTTGATATATAAAATTTTAGGATTTCTCTCCACATATCAACATAGTCCCACCCCATCATCCATATTTACCCATCCCACTATCTATTCTACCCATCATCCCAACCATAATTTTAAACATAAATTAATGATACAACTTGTCTTCTCACTTTGTATCATGACCAAAATATAAAAATATAAGACTAACATCATCTATTTCATCCACCCACAATCATGTCACATCATTATTTTAACCATCTCATATCCTAGGTACATCCATAACATCATAATAAATACACCTATAGAAAAATCATTGTCCTATCCATATTATAAGGATAAAAAAATGTATCTAGGAGATATCATAACCATACATGCTCATCTCATTAGCAACATTGCATAAAAAATAATATCCATAATCATAATCATACATCACATCCATATAGGAAAATATGCATCATAAATCATTCCATTTATCATATATTCACATAAACTACACATCAAAATTATATCCACTGCATCATTATCATCCATAAAATATACAACACTCATATCAACTAATGGCATCTATAAGCATAACACATCATAAATAGTCATCTAAAAATCATAATCATGTATCATAAGCCATCACATCCTTCTATAACCCTTATTATTAATACATAAAACATATAATATCTATAAATCCATCATATACAATAACATCATGTGCATAAATACTATCATATCCACATACATTATCATCATAATCAAATAAAAATAAAAACACATAATAGGATGTCAATCGAACTCATCTCATCTCACAATTACATAAAAAATAAAATAATAATAAGGTCATGATACAAAGTGTCATTAATAAATATATTTATGAAGGATTGAAGAGTATTAAGAAATATACAATAATCCACATACTTATGACACAACCTATCAAGACTTCTAAATCATGCTCCCTCATTTGGTGTACATGGTGACTATGGTGGTGGAACCTAAGGTTGTAGTGTCTCCATATTGATAGAAGGACCTAATCATATAGAATCAGATTCCATTGATCTTGTTCTCTTCACAAAGATCAATGCCCTCTATTATGTTAGTACTATGTACAGGTCAGGTCATAGTATTGGGACTCATGTGCTACTCATGTTTCCTTTCTCTATTCCTATAGAATGTATTAGAACTATCATGCCATTTCCTAAGCACTAAACATTATCCTAATTGTATCCCACTCCTCTCTCAACCAAGTCACCTCCACCTCTACCCTTTTCTATAGTACTTGTGATGCATCCTTCCTTCCAATAGTAATATCTTTTTACTATTACCAAAGCTAGCATGCCCCTGCCATCCCCTCCATCTAATTGTTCTTGTAGGGTTTCTAGATGTGCATTGTACATGCATCTTGATTAACCTATATTATATCCCTCTCTATCTATATTTTTTCTCCTTAAGTTATCATTACAACCACTCGCCATCTCCAACCCTTCCCTACCTTCCCATATATTACTGTAGGTTCTCCCTCTCTACTTGCACGATACAAAATAAGACTTCTACACTTATAATATCTATTTTCAACCTATCACACTTTGTAGTGCACTCATCTACCTTCATTTTTGTCTAATGTGTTTCCTTTTAGAGCTCTTATGGCTTTGACACAACTATCCTTAGTTGCACTTGTATGTCTCCATCCTCTTCCTCATATCCTCCTTCCCCATCTCCCCTTCACTTCTTTCCATCTCCCCTTGCATCCACATTCATAAACTCCTCTTACTCTTCCTTAATAGGTAATTTTTTCTATCCACTCTTCACACTACATTATACTCACCTCTCTCCTCCTCCTCCCCTATATATATTGTCATCTCCACCTCCTATCATCTACCCCTTTGGTATCATTAGGTGTACTATTGTATGTTATTGACCATACACAATGCTCTACAATCATACCTGCATCTACCACCCTTAACTTTTCAACCTAGGGTACTACCTAGACCACTTTCCAATCATCCCTCACCACCTATCCATCCATATACATCCCCCATGGACCAATATCCTTGTTCACTCAAGCAAACATGGCCTTATATATAGGTAGGGTTTGTGACAATTTGAGCTAATACATCACCTACTCTAGAAAGTACTTCTCCACCACACAAATCATCCAACCTACAAATAAATGTCTCCTTTGTGTATATGGGATCTTCTCATCAACCTCATTCCTTACCTCATAGTCTTTCCATGATTGCTAGATCATTGATTCTATATAATCTATGACATATTTCTAGTAAGCCATGTCACCCACCCTATTGTGTCAAATGGTTTCCCTATATAGGTCTATTTATGTTCACCCCTAATTCCTCATCCTTTCCATCACCAAACTTAGAATATATTTGTGCTCCTAAGCCAAAAAATGTAGATTCATGTTGCATCTAGATATTTTTTCATCTCTACACACAACCATACACATGTCCTAATAAATTTACACCAATATGCACAAAACCTATGAATATACTACTCCCTTTGAGAGCATCCAAATTAGTGAGACCCTCTATCAATAAGTTGTAACCAAGCCACTATTCGCACCAAAATTATGGGAAATGGTGTTAGTGTCTCAATTCTTGACATTAGATCCATCTAGATCCCATGTATAGAAATGTTCTCTATCAAGAATACCCTTCATAGGTATGTCTTTCTACTCATAAGATCATACTATGTGAGCTTTTTGCATATCAAAATCCATATATTCTACCATACATCCTTTAGGGTGATGGTCCTATCAACCATTGGAAATGAGAAAGAGATCCTCTCGATCTACCACCTCTTAACTAAAGTTTTCATCATCACATGGTGTGGCCTAATGTCAAACATGTACACTATCTTTTATAGGCCTACTACCTCCAAAACTCCATATCATCCAACTATTTATGAATATTGTTAGTTAGTAGTCATGTCTCTCTCAAATATAGAGGAGGAAGATGCTCCTACACCCATCAAAACCACATCAACAACATCTTTCAAAATCAATCCTAATTCTACCTATGTTAAAACCATGTGAGCACTACTTTGTGTAAGAGCTATATGGAAATAACACCGTTTTAACATGTGCAAGATCTATTTGACAAAAGTGTTATCCTATTCAACACAATCACACCCTTAACCTATTGAAGCATGCTTTTCAACAAGTGATTACCTACTAAATGCAAGCACTAGTTAGTGCAAGTTCTTTTATCCCCCATACAAGTGCTACTTCATGCATGTGATCCCATTTCTTGTGCAAGAGTAATTGTGCACAAGTGACCTTATTCTTTGTGAAAGAAGTACTCTATGTAAGAGTTATTTCCCTAAGCACAAGCAATATTCCACTTTGCAAGTGTCATTTTTTTTGTAAGTGCATTTTTTGGTGTAAGCATTGATCCTCGAGGCTAAAATGCAAATACTGGTGTGAAATCGATGATTTCATAAATTTATTCCTACATTTTCTTCCCCTTTTACCCATTTTTATGATCCCCTAAAATACCCCTAGGGACCCAATATTAGAGATGACCATTAGTCTTCATCACTCTAGATATTGGAAATATTGGACTTCTTTATATGGTGTGTATGACAAGGAATGTGTGTAGGTTTGGTATGCACATGTCACTCTAAGAGATAGGAGGTTAGAATTCAAATAAACTCAAATAGGCCCCTATAGCTATTTATAAGTCTCACAAGCCCATTTTAGAGGCCAAGGATTTGATTTTTCAATTTCTTCCCCTATTTCTTCAACTATTTCTCCATTCTTCATCCCTTTTCCTCCATTTTTTCAATAACCATCATTCCCTATGTTTTATACCTTCCTAAAATCTACTTTTTATTTTCAAGAGCACACCCTAGTGTTTTTTTGTAAGAAACCTCTTGAGTGGGCATCATTCCACCACATTTCTACCATCATCTCTAACACTCAATTGGGTCATGAATTTATTTCTTTGACACAATGCCACTTTTATCATTCATGACACTATATCAAAGAGGGTAAAATATAAACACCTTCAAATCAACCTCCTATCACATAATTAATTAATTAAATAGTTAATTAACTATTTTCTAAAATTTACCATCCTCTAATTTCTCATAATTAATTAAAATAATTTATTATTTAATTAATTATTATTTATCTTTATAATTAATTAAATATATATTTTATTTATTACATTTTCCCTTACTTTAAATGTTGATTAGTTTAAGTTGAATCAAATATATCCCACACTAATTAATACTTGTAAACCTAATTAATTAATTATTCCATGACTTATTAATTAATTAATTACCAATAATCATCATTAAAAAAAAATTCAATTAAAAATTCCTCCAAATCAAAAAACTTATCATCATGTGATAGGTATTTATAACCCTCTTCAATGATTGCACTTGTGTGAGCATGTATAGGTCAATATCACCCTCCACCTCATCCTTTGACCAATCCTTCCATTGGTTACTCACACATGTATGAGGTTCTCCCACACGTGCATAACAAACCTACTCCTTTCTCTTCAATCCACATGTCACACTCCTTGAAATATCCTCTCTTACATTTACTACAACTTTTCAAATTTTCACCCTAATGTTCTTCCCAATGTGTGATCACACATGTCCCTCTTCCACATGTCACATGTTATTTTCTTAAGACTCTACCTTGTGACGCTTGTCACAAGGCTAAACCTCCATAATCTCATGCAATCTTATACCTCTGCATTATAATGAATCTCAAACCTCCACTATTTCCATAAAATATCTATAAATTGGATCATTTTCCTTCATTATCCATCAATTCACTTGTGCTAAATTTATGAGGTCCTTTTGAAATTAGAAAATTTAGTCAAATACACAAATATTATGCTAGTTTTATGCTAGAGAAATTGAAATTGTATACCAATACCATCAACCAAGAATTCAAGAGCATATTAAGTGGAGAAGGGCACCTATAATTCAAGAAAAAACAAAGAAGGTGATAAATGGTATCATATAGTGTTTTAACTTATTTATCTTTGTGCTATTTCCTTCACCATTTCTCTCATTATGTCTCCAAGAAATTTTCCTTTAGTCACCATAAATATACATTTTTTTAAGTATTAGTTAATACTATATTTTAGACATCTCTAAACATATTCTCTATATGACCACATTAATCTTTCACTTTCCTTGAAAAACCAAGTTATTTTGGTAGAAAACCATGACTATGTTAATCAAATTCGAAAATACCAAATCCATAGCTTGCTTGAGAGTAGCACCATTTTTTTTAGAAAAAATATATTCAAACATAGACATATATGCCCCATGGATTTTTGAATCCATTTTATAATACTACTATGAATATTTGACTTTCACTTGGTTTTAGCTAGAAAATCCATCCATCATTGGCAATAACTCACAACTAGTCATGTTTTGATTCACTACCTCCATGTTAGGTAAATGATAGTTGTCTTTTGGAAAATTGCATTTAGGTTGGTAATAACTACACATATCTTGATGTTTTTAATATTATTTTAATTGGAACCATGTTACAAACCCATCAAGAATGCCTAACAGGATTGATAATTCTTGCATTCTCTAAGTTTTTGTAGTTCCTATTGCATCTTGGAAGCTAATGTAGGGTTTGTAAGACTTTATTTTTCCTAAAAGGCTTAGAATGTAGTTTGAGGGGTAACTCATGCTAGAAAAGATCATCCATATATTCCTTTATGTGAACATATGATCACATGAATACCATACAATAACTTCTCAACAATTTGACCAACATCACTATTATTTCAAGATTTGTTTCCCTATGTAAATATTTTTGGGGATAGATTGAATTCCTATTATTTGTGCATAGCTATTATTTTATTTTAACTTCTATCAACACTATCAAATAATTTCTCTAGAATGAACAAAACCTTTGGGATATTTTTTGTCTTTATCTAAATAACTTAATTTCGAATAAAATTTTGAATAAAATTATCGAATTGAGAAACCTAAATAAATCTAATTCGTGACTAAAACATTTCTAGTGACAAATGTCAAAGGTCTTATTAACATCTCCACCCTTGAAATAACAACCAATGTTAGGTACTCTAATTTAATGAATATATTATCAAGAGAATAAAATATTATATTATTTTCTCTCTCCTCTCATTCTATAGAGAAAGAATAAACAATCTAATACTATGCAAAATGACATTTTTGTACTACTTAAATATTTCATTTTTACATGTTTCTATTAGTGTAACACTCTTTTTAGTCAACTAGATAAATAGGATCTTCACTTACATCCAAAGCTCTAGGATCCCTATCTTATTTTTTCATCAACAAAAAGTCATAATTCACTATACTAATAAAAAAGGATTACAATAGAGGCACCAAGGTCAAATTACAACCAAAATATTATAAGATTGATAGACCAAAAAAAAACAAAAAGGCCAACTTCCAATAAACTATGAATGGTAATCAACCATAGATAGAAAAAAATTAGAAGATGTGATAATCACTAATTATCCATGGAACCTACTGCTAGAACACACAACCTTAGGAGGAGGGACAACTAAAATAGTAGAATAAAGATCCCCCACTGTGTGTTTGAAAAAAATCAAGACCATTAATGCAATTAGCAACATCCATGAAAAAATTGTGCATATGATTAGAACGAAGATTATCCAAACAAAAAAAATTCTTGAAATGAGCATCAAAGATGACACCCACCTTTAATAAAAATAGTAATGCAACAATAGAAGAATTTGAAGCAAAAACATAACCAACCATGAAGGCACTGAAAGGAAAAAAACCTAGAGCCAAAAAAAACCATCTAGTATCACATCAAGAGCAGTCATGGAGAAAATGACAAGGTAAATGTAAATATTATCCAACATTCTTACCATCTTGTGATCCATGACAATTTCTAAAGAATTTGAAAGGAAAATACTACCAACCTCAGAGAAGAGTGCATTTGGGTGCATATCCAACCACTATGTGGATGGTTTTCTCCACATTAGTATAAGGAATAATAAACAACCACCTAAGTTTCTCAGCATCAAATGGAAAACAATCTCCATGATCCCATAGACAAGAGATAATGAAATCCTCCATGGTGGCATACTTGCAGGAAGATCCAACCAAGTTCCCAATCTATCAGGTATGCAGTAAAAAACCCAAGAACATAAAGCCTATACCAAAGCCTATACCATATGAAAAATATTGCATCATACCAAAATTTAAATAAAGGAATATTGATAAAGAAGAGGCTACAACAACACCACCACACAAGTGGGAATAAATAACCAGGTAACCATTCAACACAAAGGAAATGAAAGACAAGTCAAGAATGCAAAGCCATATGGAACTTGGAAGAATGAATTTGAGGCATGAAAATATATATGAAACCTAAAACCAACATAAACCACAAGTTAGAGCTAAATTTGGGATCAAATGTGATCCAAAAAGCATGGATGAGATCTCCAAAAATGGTCAAACAATGAGTTCAAATTCAGATGATACACAACTAAATGCCACATGTCTATTTTACATCGTAACTTGTAGAGGTAATTAAGACACACACACTTCTCATAACAAGTCTGGTACGAACACATCTCAAGACCATACACCCATAAACCACCTAAACACAACAAAAACCCTCAGAAACTGATGTAGAGTAGGGTGGATATTATTAACAAAACCACAATCAAACAACCTTTGCAATTCAAGAGCCCTAACTTGGTGATTTTCTCTCAAATCCTTCTATTCCTCTAGTAGCACTTCAAAAGTGGTTTTTCCAACCTAATTTTTAAACTAGGCCTCAAAACTAGAATATAATTGCAATTATAGATAACCACTAATCCCTTTGACAACATACCAAATTTGCAAGTGGGGTCACTTTGGAGCACAACCTTCAAAATTGGACTACTATACTGCTAATTAGGCCTAATTAGGCTTATTTAACAAGGAAACAATAGGGTATTCTACCTCCAAGCTTAAAAAATTCACTCCAATGACTTAGAAATGTTTTATAAGGTCTTCCCAATCATTTCCAACCACTAAAAACCAATTCCCAAGGGATTTTCCACAAACCCTAAGCAACTTCTTTGCCCAAAATATGAGGTTTACAACCTAGGGCATCAACATATTTGTAAAAATACTCATCCCCTACTCCTGCAAGTTTGTAGACACCTAAAAAACCCTAACCCCACCCATTCCACCAAGTTTCATGAGTTTTCACTAGTGGAATGGTGGGTTTTGCATTTTTTTCTACCTTCAAAGTAGTTAAACAAGGGTTTCAAACCAGTCTTAGAAATATTGTTCTAAAATACTCAAATCCCAATGAAAATTGATGAAACCAAATGAAAATAACAGAAAATTCAATTCTTCATCAATCCCAATGCATATATGATCACTTACATGTCGTACAAGGCTGTACTATCTCCTGTAGCAACAAAATTAATGAAGAAAACACATAAAAAAAAGTTTTTATTATGGTTCAATAACCAAAAAAATTGCTAGAACCTTGCCTCAACCAATCCAAGGTGTATTTAAACATTAAAAATAAAAAACAGCCATTTTCCAACTGTTTTCCAACTCCCAACTATTCAAATTCCCCAAAAACTCAAAAGTGCAAAGTTGCTTTAGCAACTTTTACAAGTTTTGCAAAATTTAACAACTTAACCCAAAACTGACCCCACATGACTCAAATTAACTTAAAACATGACAACACGATCTAAATAGACCTTATTACAAATAAAAATGACTTAATCACAAAAAATCTAACATCTAACCCCATTTCTACATCATGAAAACTAGGTGCCCTGCACCATACTCCATGAAAAAAATTGACTCAAATCCCCTTGAGGACAGTGCTACAACAAAAAATAATGCTTGATCACATCATTCTCTAACCTCCAAGTGACATCACCATTTGGAAAACCTTTCCAATGAATCAAATACTAGAAATATGCATTGCCCTTTGTGTTTTTGAACTCTTTGGCATCCAACTTCAAAGACCTATTTGGTAGATGATCCTTGGCCTATTCTTCACCTAAGAATGTTGTTGAACCTACATTATTACCTGCTACCATATCTCCTCCATCCTTGAAATTAACCTCCTTCTTCTTCACTTCAATTGTGTTCTTTAACTTGAGCACTTTCCTTTGCAATTTGTCTTTGACCTCTTCACCTTTGTTTCCCATCTCTTCCATTTGATGTTGCATCCTTGTAGTTGCTTCTTGATTATATATTAACCCCTAGTATGAAAGAATTAGAATGACCAACATCCTCTTTTGAAAGCAATGAATGTAACAATATTCCTATCATCATAGAAACATACTTCTTAATCCAATCTTGAACCTCCAAAATAAATTCATCCTTGACCTTCAACTCAAAAGATCTTGACACCAACTCAATATCATTTTCCTCCAAATCAAGTCATTTTTCATGTTTGTTGTCATAGTTTCTTCAAATCTAGGAGTGGCTACAAGGTTTGTGTGCTTCTCTTCCTCTACTTTTATGAACTCCTTTCTACCTAGCATCATCACATTAGTTCCCCTAGTTTTTCCTTTGTCCTCCTCTTTCAATGGTGTCAAATTATAGGAGACCCCATCTTTTTCTATCTCATAGATATTCCTCCTTCCATCATACATAACATGCCTATCAAATTTCCAAGGCTTCCTTAGAAACAAATGGCATACATCCATATGTAGTATGTTGCGTAAAATTATGTCCTTATACCCTCCTATATTGAACTCCACCGAACTTTGTTCATTTATCAAAGCATATTGACCCTCATTCAACCAAGAGACTTTATAAGGAGTAGCATGTGGTGTTCTAGGCAACTTGAGTTTTTCAACCATCTCAACTAAAACCATATTATTTGTGCTTCCTAAATCAATTACAACTTTACATACCTTACCCAAGAACTTACATGTTGTCTTGAAGAGAGTCTTCCTTTTTGATGGATCCTTTTCTACTGATGCTTTGATGAGAGTTCTCCTTATCATAAGTGATTCACCAACTTCAAGAGTAGCATGTTGTGATGGAGAGTTTACATTCTCATTTTCATCTTCTTGCACCAATTGAGCTCTCCTTGATCCTCCATGTGAAGTAGAGACTTGACCTTCATTACATTGCCATGCTTGATGTCCAAACTTGTTGCATTGGTACAACCTTCCTAATAATTCTTGTGAACCTCTCCCTTGACCTCCAAATTTGTCTCTAAAGCCTGATCTACCTCCTCTAAATCCACCTCTTTGATCAACAACTTGGTCTTGGACTTTTCTTGTATCTTATTGTCTCTCATATGATTGTCTTGGAGTAGGAAATGAACCTTTTCCTCTGGAGTTGTTGACTCTACCCCTATTTTGTTTGTCTTGCCTTCTCTTTAGCTTTTCTTCAGTCTTAATTTCCATTCAATAGAATTCCTCAACCGTTCTTGGATTTTCCAAAGTTAACTCATCTTGAATGTTGAATCTTAACCCACCAAGATATCTAGCTACCTTCTCCACATCATCCTCCATGTGACTTTCTCTTATACTCAGCATATAGAACTTATCAGTGTAAGCTTTAACATCCATATCTCTTGTTTCAGACCTTGAAGTTTCTTGTACATTTGAATTGCATGATTAGCTAGTAAGAACTTACCCTTAATCTTAGACACCATTCTATCCCAAGAAATAATTTTTGACTTAGCTTTCTTCCTCCTTTCAATCTACTCATAATCCCACCATAATAGGGCATGGCCCTTCAACTTTGTTTTTTCTATCTTGACCCTTTGCTCCTCAAGTGTTACAATCCATCCAAAAGCTCTTCTTCATTCAAATTACCTCCATCCATAGGTACATCCATATTTACCTTGTGTTTATTTGCCTTGATTGCTCTCAGTAGCTTGGCCATCCTCTGCTCATTAGGATCCAATTCATCTTCTTCCTTTTCTTCATTCTCCTCTTCCCCTTCTTCGGGGTCACTCTGATCACTCATGACCATACCTCTTCTCTCACTGGTTTTAATAGCCTCAAGCCTTGCTACCACCATATCTTGCAGTTCCTTCAATCTTCAAATCACTCTTGCAGTCTTTTCCTTCATCTCATTCATTTCCCTAGCCATAGTGTTACCTTTTGGAGGCATCTTGTTCTCTTTTTCTTCACACTTTCTCTCCCTTATAGATCTACCTATGCTTTGATACCAATTTGATGTAGAGCAGGGTTATCAAGATCCAAACTCACTAAAACAACCCCTTTTCAAAGTATTAACACAACAAACAAAGTGACTTCCTTCCTAAATTGCCACTAGGCCTTATAGGACAACAAATAGAGTTTTCCCAACATAATTTCCAACCCATACCTCACACCCAGAATATGAACATAGTTTTGAGTACCCATTTTGACATTTGAAAACATATCATATTTTTCAAGTATAATTACTTTGGAATACAACCTTCAAAATTGGATTGCTATGTTGCTAATTAGGCTTATTTAACAAGGCAACAATAGGGTATTCTACCTCCAAACTTCAAAAATTCACTCATTTTCCTCAAACATGTTTTATAAGGTCTTCCCAATAATTTCCAACCACTACAAACCAATTCCCAAGGGCTTTTCTAGAAACCCTAAGTCATAAGCAACTTCTCTGCCCAAAATATGAGGTTTTCAACCTAAGGCATCAACATATTTGCAAAAATCCTCATCCCCTACTCCTAAAAGTATTTATATTCCCAAAACACCCTAACCTCACCCATTCCACCAAGTTTCATGAGTTTGACCGGTAGAATGGTGGGATTTGCATTTTTTCTACCTTTAAAGCAATTAAACAAGGGTTTCAAACCAAACTTAGCAAAATTTCTCTAAAATGCTCAAATCCTAATGAAAAATGATGAAACAAAATTAAAATGACATAATATTCAATTTTTCATGAATCCCAATGCATAGATGATCACTTATAGGTAGTACAAGGCCATACTATCTCCTGTAGCAGCAAAATTAATGAAGAAAACACTAAAAATAGAGTTTTATTATGGTTCAATCTCCAAAAAAACTGCTAGAACCATTCCTTAACCAATACAAGGTGTATTTAAACATTACAAATCAGAACCAACCATTTTCCAACTATTTTCCAACTTCCACAAAAACCCAAAAGTGCAAAGTTGCTTGAGCAACTTTTACAACTTTTGCAAAATTTGACAACTTAACCCAAAACAGACCCCGCATGAATCAAATCAACTTAAAACGTGACAAAATGGTCTAAATATATGTTATTAAAAATAATAATTACTCAATCATACAAAATCTAACATCTAACCATGTTTTACATCATGAAAACTAGGTGCCTTGCACCAAAAATGAATAAACCAAAAGTCACCAATTTAAAAGCATCAAGCTAGCACTAAGAAGTCAAATCATACAAGACCAACTAGGTCATCCAATTAGAGTTTAATATCAACCCCAATCTTGTGAGTCCAAATATACCAAATAATCTTATAAACAATTACTAATACAAAGAGGGATTAGCTTATCAATAGCCCAATTAGCTAGGCCATCAACAAATTTATTAGCCTCTCCAAAACAAAGACAATCAAAATAATCAAATTTATATAGTAAAGACCATACTTCACCAATTAAAAATCAATTTTTTGAGTTGGAAAAATTTCTTTCTCATAGCATTAATAATTAATATTGAATTGTATTTTATAGACACATTGAAACCTCTATGCAACTGCAATATGAAGACCTAATTTAAGAGATAAAATATCTACCTCATTATTCAAACTATCTTGGATATTATTTTAATCAAACCACCAAAACTTACCTTCAACATTATGAAGGACATAGTCTACACCTAATGAGCTTGGGTTATCCCAAGAAGTCCCATCAAAATTTAATTTCACCAAATGAACATGGGGGACAAACTACCTAAAATTTCTCCTAACATGTTGATTACTGAAAGAACTAATTACCTAATAAATTGGAGCAAGCTTAATAAATGGCCAAGACTTTATAATTTGTGCATCACAAGAAGAAAATAAAATATTACTTTGGGATATCCTTGTAACCTCATTAATTACCAACTCTAAAATGGAAACCTCAAGCATGTGAATTGCATTGTCCGTAGAATTAGAATATAATTAGAAACATTTGGAAAATCCAAGCATTCCTTTCCTTCCAAATACGCCATAAAATTGAAGAAGGAATGGCATACCAAATTCAACCAAAAAAGAATTTTGATACAACAATGACCAAGATTCAAATAGGATATGGATAGTGGGTATGTGCAGGATCATCATGGAAAAACAAGCCCTTAAGTGGCAAAAAATTTAGAAAAATTAGAGTTAGGAAACTTGACATAAAAATTTGAATAATTTATCTATATTATTTCAAAAATATGTAAGAATAGAATCTATAGAAAATTGAATTTAGTTTCTAAATTACTAGGTTTTTTTTTTTCTTAAATCTATTTGGTGAAAATTTGAAATTTCAATGTAGTAGTACTTAAATGTCAAGGAAAAAATAAGTAGGTGTATGTCTGACCACCCTAACTACAATAAAATGATAAAAAAAATTATAAGAATTTTAGATATAAGTAGAGGACTCATGTCCCAATGTGATGCATATTTGTTTGTAATTTTTTTCCAAGTAAATAATTAATTATAAATTTTTATTACAACTTTTAAAAAATATAAAAACTTGTATGTCTGACCACCTTAACTTGGTCAAAACTTCATGAAATTCAAATTTTCTTTTTTAATCCTATATTATGTGTAGCATAGAATGTGATGCATGTTTTGGATTCAAAAAATGTGGTATCATTTGAAAGCTATAGATGTTTTTCAATCAGCCTATTAATCAGGACTTTAGTCGTAGTTCAAATAGAAAATGAATAATAATTATTTATTAAATTCAAAGTAAAGCATAATTTATATTGGTGGAAAACTAAGATTCTCCTTTAAAAACCCTTTTCATTTCATCAATTTTGGGTAAAAAAAAGGCACTAGCCACATACCCTACACATACCCATCATACCGCCACTTTTTGGCCCATCATGATCCTGCACATACCCTAGTGTTAGGGAAAGCGCAAGACCACCTTAATCTTTCCAAAACCCAATACCAAATCTTGAAAGAAAAGACACATTGAAGGAAAAAATGATTCACATCTTCAAGTTCTTTATTACATAGAGAGCACATCACATTTTTTTACACCCCTTTGTCCTAATACTTATTTACTTTTACCTAGTGGGTGAAAATGCTTAAAATGAGTATATTTATGTTTTATGTGTTTTGGAAATATGATGAATAAATGTTGTTTCAATTTGATGTTATGAAATGATTCTAATTAAGAAATATTTTATGCAAATGAATGTATTGTTTATAGTTGACTACTATTGCAATGTAATAAGTTGGATACAAGAATTGATTCAAGCCTCCTAAAGAGAGTGGAAGTATTACTCAGGGAGAAGAACTTGGTCTAGTAACCTTCGATAAAAAACCTAGATTGAGCTTTCAAACACACACTTATAGTTTGGTCGAGTTTGGATATCAGTGGGAAATAGTAGCTTATTTTTAGTCTTGCTTGTGGTATATTTGTGAATGTTCTTGTCTAGAGGTTTACAATGTTGAGTCTCTTTGTGATGAGTGAGCTCTTCTTTTGAGTTCTTTAGAATCCATAGGATATATATACATAAATATATATGTATGTACGCATGTATGTATGTATTAATATGTATGTGTCAACAATAAACTCCTACACATGAGTGGTTACGTGCATGAGCATACAAAGATAGACATATCTAGGCATGTTCATGGGTGGATTACCCATATGCATGAGAATATTCATCGAACAAGATGACATATATACATATATATACATACCATGTATATATGTTAATCAATATGAACATGCTAATATATGTTTATATATCAAAATTATGATATATATATATAGTATACGAGTATATATATATATATATGTATATATATATGTATGTATATATATATATATATGTATGTATATATATGTATATATACACATACATTATTATATGTAAAATATGAGGATATATATGAGTATCCATATATTGAATGATACAATTATTTTAACATGTGAATTATGAATATATGTGTGCATGTGTATATACTTATATACATGATAAATTGAGATGTATATATACATATATATATATATATATAAAGTAATAGTTTATGTAGGCATTGAATTATCTTATAGCAAAAAGTATTTTAAACTTAGCTTATGCTAAGAATAGCGCTCAACATATTGCTATGGAAATAGCACTAATGCTAAGAAATGCATGAATATAAATTTGAATGATGTTTTAAACATTTGAAAATGATGTAATGGTGTAGCCATGGTAGGAGAGTCCTCAAAGAGAATAGTCTAGACCATGCAACAAGAGTTACACAACAAAAGCAACACAAAATATGAAGGAAAATGTAGATTCAAATATTTATATTATCAAAAAATTTGATTACAATTTGCCAACAACATCCGGGCTTACAAATTCAACTCACGGGCCTGATACAACATGCTCAAAATATAGTATTCTTATATTCTCCTTAATTCAAGCTGAAATATTACATATGAAAACGTATATTCATTCCTAACTTATCACTTACTATCCTAATGATCATTACAATGCTTTATATCACATCTGCAGATCTAGAATCTTCCACATCGGCCAAAGATCATTACAATCCCCAATGAAGGAAATGTAATGTGTGCATGAAATAGGTCGGCCTCAAATTTGAATTTCTCCTTGACAGGTGCATAGGATGAAGTGTGGACCAATAATTAAGGTTGGGGACACTCCATGAAATAATTTGAAACACATCATGAGGATCTACAAGTTACGGGAAGGATCCATAAGAGATCAAACTAGTCGTTAGGCTTGAAACTATTACAATTATGGTTCAAGAAACTACCACTTAATCTGGAAGCGATAACTTTCCGGAAAAGGATCCAAACAATCTGAAATCTTGGAATAAGGAAAATGAACATGTCCACGATGAAAACATAGATCCACAAGGTCCAGTGAGTAAATATATAGAATCCACCAACTTCAACTGAAAAAGAACAAAACTGAAATAAAATATTTTTGGTTGATGCAAGATTGCTAAGAACTAAGGATGCTCCTACATTAGATATCCAGGGTTATTTAAAAAGTGATTCCCTCACTTTTTTGGGGCTAAAGGAAAAAAAATACGGTCTACCTCAACCTGAGAAATCCAAGAAGAATCTTCCACTGGTTTGCC
Source organism: Sequoia sempervirens (assembly GCA_007258455.2). Taxonomy (NCBI): domain Eukaryota; kingdom Viridiplantae; phylum Streptophyta; class Pinopsida; order Cupressales; family Cupressaceae; genus Sequoia; species Sequoia sempervirens. The sequence goes on along the minus strand of VDFB02058242.1, from coordinate 299,324,961 downwards.
TTTCCACTTCACAAGATATTCTTTGTACTTTCTTCTATGCATTTTCCTTCTATCTCTGATATCCAAAATCTCTTCTATCACATCTGATTGTTGTTTAGGAAACTTTTTCTCCAATCTTTATTTACCGTCTTCACTGAATTTTGCTTCATGGTACTGATGTAGATCTGCAATGTTGAATATAGGTGATATACCCATGCCATCTGGTAACTCCACTTCATATGAATTTCCTAAACCAAATTTCTTCAAAATCTTACAAGGTCCAAAATTCCTCATAATGAGCTTATTGTATGTTCCAACTAGAAATATTTCCTTCCTAAAATACACCATCACTTCATCTCCAACTTTGAACTCCTTATGTGTCCTCTTTTCATCTGTTCGCTCCTTATACTTCTAGTTCATATCTTCCAACTGTTGCTTTACTTGAGTATGCACTTTCTTTATATGTTCTACAAATTCTTATTCTTTTGCACTCCTTTTATCTTCCTGACTGATGTATCACAACTCTGATATACATCTAGGATGAACTCCAGTAACAATATCAAAAGTTGTCTTTCTGGTACTCCTGTTCACTGAATTATTGTAAGAAAACTCTACTTGTGCAAGGACTAAATCCCAACTTCTGGTCTTCTCTCCAACCAAACATCTCAGTAAATTCCCCAAACTCCTATTTACTACCTATGTTTATCCATCAATCCATGGGTGAAAATTAGAACTGAACTTTAAATATGTCTTTAACTTCTTCCAAAGTGTCCTCCAAAAGTAAGCAAAGAACTTTGTATCTTGATCTGAAACAATACTCCTAGGAAACCCATGCAAACTGACCACTTCCTTGAAAAACAAGTCTACTACATGTACTGCATTTGTTGTCTTCTTACAAGGTATGAAATGTGCCATCTTGGAAAATCTATCCACCACAACAAATATAGAATCATTAGTGTATTTAGAAAGCCAAGTATGAAATCCATCCTTATATCCTCCCAAGGTCTCTCCAAAACTATCAAAGGATTATACAATCCAACATTATGACTACTCCCTTTTGCAACTTGACAAACTCTACAACTCTACACAAATTTGCTAACATCCTTATGAATCTGTGGCCAAAAGTAATTCTCGCTTACCAATGCTACTATCTTATCAATTCCAAAGTGTCCTTCCAATCCTCCACTATGTTTTTCTTTCACGAAGCTATCCCTCATTGAACTCTAGGGTATACAAAACTAATTTCCTCTAAACAACATATCCTCCTAAATGAAATAATCCAACCACTAGCTCCTATCCTCCAAGACTAGTTCCTTACAAGCTCTCCAAGGTTTTACAAAATATGGGTCTTCCTCATAGAAGTTCTTCAATTCATCAAAACCTAATACCTCCACTCTCATCTCTGCTAGTAAATTCCTTCTCCTACTCAAGGAATCAACAAATCTATTTGAATTTCCACTCCTATGTTTCAAAACAAAAGTATAACTCTGCAAAATTCTACCCATCTCAAGTGTCTCTAATTCAACTTACCTTAACTATTAAAATATTGCAATGCATGATGATCTATATACAACACAAACTCCTTAGGCAACAAGTAATGTCTCCACTTCTTCAAGGCTTGAACTATTGCATAAAACTCTTGGTCATACACTAAATACCTTCTCCTAGCATCATTCAATTTCTCACTGAAATAAGCTACTAGTCTTCCTTCTTGACTTAATACTGGTCCAATTGCATTTCCACTTGCATCACAGTCTACCTGAAATACCTTATTAAATTTTAGTAAAGCCAACATAGGCTGCTTAGTCACCTTTTGTTTCAACAACGTAAAAATATTATTTTCTCCAAATGTCCACCTAAAATCCTTCTTTTCTCCTCCCAATGTTTCTATCATAGGACTGGAAATAGAACCGAAATTCCTAATGAAATTTCAGTAGAAACTAGCCAATCCATGAAATGATCTTACCTCTCCAATGCTTTCCAGTGTAGGCTGTTCAATAATTCCTCTTACCTTCTTAGGATCCATCTTCAATCCATCCGCAAATATCAAAAATCCCAAATATACCAATTCTTCCTTCATGAAACTACACTTCTTAATTTTTATTTGCAACTACTCTTCTCTTAACCTCTACAAAACTTGTCTTTATATGTAAAAAATGTTCTTCTTTAGTCTTACTGAAAATCAAGATGTCATCCAAATAGACAATCAAAAACATACCCAAGAACTTCTTCAATACCTCATTCATTAGCCTCATGAAAGTACTTGGTGCATTTGTTAGTCCAAAAGGTATCCCTAACCACTCATACAATCCTTCATTTGTTTTGAATGTTTTCTTCCACTCATCCCCTTCTTTGATTCTGATTTGATGATATCCACTCTTCAAATCTATCTTTGTAAAGTATTAAGCTTCACTCAAACAATCCATAATGTCATCCATCTGGGGCAAAGGAAATTTATACTTCACAATGATTTTGTTTATGGATCTAGATTTTGTACACATCCTCCATTCTCCATCCTTCTTAGGTGCTAGCACAACAGATACTACACATGGACTTAAGATTTCTCTAATCAAACCATTTTTCAAAAAATATTGCACTTGTCTATTCAACTCTTCATTACTTTTCAGTGTCATTTGGTGTATTGCTTTATTAGGAAAACTAGCTTCAGGAATCAAATCCATGCAATGACTTAGACTCCTCACAGGTGGCAATCCATTAGGTACATTATCTGAAATGATCTCTTCATATTTTGTTAACTCCTTTATCTCCTCTAGTTGTTCTTCTATAGGCTTCAAGTCTTCAACCTTCTTAGGAACCAAGGCATAACACATGTTCTCATGTATCAATCCATCCAAAAATCTCCTTCCATCAACCAAACAAACTCTAGCATTCATACAAACCTCAACTTTAGGAACATCCTCCAATGGAAACAAAGTATGCTTCATCCCATTAGCAACAATGGTATATGTGTTCTTCTTTCCATCATGAATAGCCTGTCTATCATATTGCCAAGGTCTTTCCAACAAAACATGGCATACATCCATAGGAATGATATCACATAAAACTTCGTCATGATAATTTCCTATCTTCAATTTCACCAACCATTCTTCACTTACTAGTATCTTATGTTCATCTTGAGTCCATGCTATCTGATAGGGCTTCGAGTTTTTTAATCCTTCCAGCTTCAATTGGGTCACCATTTCTTCAAAAAATAGGTTCTTTGAGCTTCCACTATCAATAATCACTTTGCAACATTTACCAACTACCTTGCATCTAGTCTGAAACAAATTCTTTCTCTGCATCAGTTCCTCATCCATCTCACTTTGACACAATAATCTTCTATTCACCAACACTTCTCCATCTTTTGGTTGATTAGATGATCCAACATGATCCTCCTCAACAAAGGTCGTTCTCCTACTATTCTTTGTCTTTCTGCTTGTCTCTTCTTGATTGCATTCAAATGCTCTATGTCCTTCTCTACCACACTTAAAACAAGTTCCCTTGAATACTATTTTCTCCTATCCTCTATCATCTTTTCTATAACCCTCATTCTAGTAACTACCATATCCTCCTCTCTTGTAAGAGTTTCCATCATCTCTATGGTACAAATTATCATTCCTATTGACTTCCTTATCTTTATTTTGATTTGCAAAAGATCCTCTTCCTCCTCGAGTAAATTTTTTTCCTCTCTATCTGTACTCATGTCTTTTATTCAGCTTCTCTTATGCTTGTAGGGAACATTGATATGCCTCCTCCACACTTTGTAACTTGATCAAATAGATCTCATCTTGTATAGAAAACATCAAGCCATTCACATATTTGGCTACTTGTTCTATCTCATTCTCTGAATGTTGGGATCTGATATTCAACTTGTAGAACTCCTCATTATACTCTGTCACACTTAACTCATTTTTCTTTAAATTCTACAACTTCTAGAACAAACTGATCTAACAATCTATAGGCATAAACTTCATCTTTAACTTATTCACCATCTGATCCCATGATTTTATCTTCTCCTTTCATCTTCTTTTCTTATCTATCTACAAATGTTCCCACCTAAGGGATTGGTGTCCTTTCTTTTTTGTACTAGAAAATTTCACCTTCTTATCTTTAGCAGTACCTTCAAAATCAAAATACTTCTCCAATTCCATTATCCAATCAAGCAATTCATTTGAATCCAACTTACCTCTATAATCTTGTAGATTGAAATGTGGTTCAGTATTTGATCTAGTTAGGGCTCTTATGAACCTCTCTTCTCCTTGATCCAGGCTAGGTTGATCTTCTCTTTCGCTTTCTCCCTATTCTTCTACCTCTTCATCATTCACATCAACAATTGGTCGACTGCTTCCAATCTAGCAGCAATTCCTCTCAACATCTCCATCATAGCTAAGTATACATTTTCATATGATCCATTTCCTCTACCATTTATTATTCCCACCATCTTTACACAAGTCCTTTGTAGCTGTAGGTTGGATCCTCAGTCCACCACACCACAAAAAATCTTCAATAGTACTCCACAAACTTTGGTAATCTCTCACGGAACGAATCTCACTCTGATACCAATCTGGTGCAACCACAGTAGGAGATTCCTCAAAGAGAACAGTTTAGACCATGTAGCAAGAGTTACACAATAAAACTAACACAAAATATGGAGGAAAATGCAGATTCACACATTCATATTATTAGAAATTTCAATTACAATCGACTGACAACATCTGGGCTTACAGATTCAGCTCACAGGCTTGATACAACATGCTCAAAATACAATATTCCTATATGCTCCTTAATTCAAGCTAAAATATTACATATCAAAACCTATATCCATTCCTAACTTATCACTTACTATCCTAATGATTGTTACAATGCTTTATATCATATACATAGATGTAGAATCTTAAACGTCAACCAAAGATCATTACATTCCCCAATGAAGGAAATGTAATGTGTGCTTGAAATAGGTTAGCCTCAAATTTGAATTTCTCCTTGAAAGGTGCATAGCATGAAGTGTGGACCAATAATTAAGGTCAGGGACACTCCATGAAATAATTCCAAACACATCGCGAGGATCCACAAGAGATTAAACTAGCAATTAGGCTTGAAACTATTTTAGTGTTGGTTCAAGAAACTACCACTTAATCTAAAAGTGATAACTTGCTAGAAAAGGATCCAATTGATCTGAAATCTTCGAATAAAGAAAATGAACATGTCCACAATGAAAACATAGATCCACAAGGTCTAGTGAGAAAATATGCTGAATCTGCTAACTTCAATTGAACAAGAACAAAACTGAAATGAAAAAGTTTTTGGTTGATGCAAGATTTCTAAGAACCAAGGATGCTCCCACATCATGTAATAAAATATTGATAGCACTAAGTATAAAGAACTTATATTATTTTCCAGTGTGTAACTTTGGTTGCCAAGACCTTCTCAAAGCAAAGAAATATTAATGATCATGCAGGGAATGTCTATCGACTAAGTTAACTTTGAACATTGACCCATATTTTAGGTGTGGATAGTAGAATGTGGTGACAATAGATAAAAACATGAGTCAAATAGAAGTTTATTACTCTTTATGAATTTCCTAAATTTGAAGCATTTGTAAAATGAATATTTAGTCAAGCACTATGTCATGCCAAGTATGTCAACCTGTAAGAGGAAAATAGCTTACATCTCTATTTATCTTTCTTGTTGTTCTTTGAGAATTGCAACTCATTCTTTTTGGATGCATATGTGTTTTCTCTGCAACAAATTTAGTTTCCATCTTTTGTTTACTTTGCTCAGTCGAATCATTTGAGTTGAGAAGTTTCAATTCTCATGCCCTATTTCTAGCCTTTAGTTGTTGGTTTATGTGTATAAATAGAGGAGTTATCTACCTCATTTGGATGCATCATATTGTTACAAACTTTTTGTGAGTTTTCTGAGTTATAGTATTCCAGTTTCTTGAGTTGTGACTAAGCTATTTTGAGAGAATTTGAGAGAGGTTTTTGAGAGAAAGTATTGGTTGAAGTGGAGGAAATATAATTGGGAGTTGTTGATTGAGTCTGGAAGGTTGTGTTGGGAACTTGAACTTATTAATTGGAGCATTGCAAAAATAGGCATGTTGATTCCTATTCTTATAATTTTTAATGTTTTTGAAAAGGATTGTGTCTTTGTTTGATTTTTTTGGGAAGACGGTTCAATTTTTTATTAGGGAAAGGTTATTTATTTCTTTATAGAAGTAAAGGAATTTTAATGTATTTTGTATAAATATCTATTTTACTTGATGTGTTTGTACATATTCCATATTAAGGAATGGGTGGTCTTAGTGGGTATTAAATACTATGTAAGGAATATAGCCTATGTAGCTAGTGGATAAACTAGATGATTCATAGAGTTACTTAGGTTACTTCATAGGTGAGTTAGTTAAATATAGAGGTAATAGGTTATTCTTGGGGTTAGGATAATCCAATGAAGGGGATAGCCCATGCATAGATTATGAATGGTCAATAAAAATCAAGCTAGGAAAGTGGGTGAATTATATGATGTCTCTTGGAAGAGGGAATGAAATGGTTTGGCAAAAGTAGTGTAAGTTGCCACTATTTACACTATTAGTCACTGTGATCCAAAATTACATTCTAGGTTTAGGTAGGTCATATATGTATGGGTTTTAGCCACTATGTGATAGAATCTAGGTATGTAGGGCACAACACCAAGCTCAAGAAAGGCCAATATTTATTATGAGGTTACCAAACCAATCTCTTTGTCAAAGGCTAAGGCCATCTATTTTTTTGATAGATGTGTGGGCACCGCAATTAGTCCAAGGTTGGCAGAAAAAAGCTTGAGTCATGCTTCTCCTCATTAGTAGGAAACCAAGATTTGGATGGATATTTTTTAGGACTATTCATTTCTATTTCTAGTAAGCTCTATGGAGCCATGTTAGTGTAATTGTATCCATTATGATGAAAGATGTAAAAGAGAAATGATATCATGTTATCATATACTATGTAATATTTTCTTGGAAAAATTGTAATAATTCATTATTACAACAATGGGCATGTTACACGTGGTATCAAAGCTACCATGTTTATCCCTGGAACTTATGTGCTTGCTATTTTTTCCCTTCCAAAATTATGAGTCTAATGTTTGGAAAATTATTTTGTCAAGATGGTGCATCTTAGGTTAACTGTAAGAAATTCAATGATTGGAAATGAGTGCTACCTACTAGCCAAGAAGGAAAAATAAGCCCTTGTTCATACCATAGATAAAACTAACTATGATAATGCCATCTAGTTAAGTGATACCAAGACATTCAATCACACTTTATCATGGATTAGTCAAGATGGAAGAAGGATGAGAGATGAAGAAAATTTCAACAACTTACCATTTGCTTCTTCGACCATATCAAACTCATTATCACTCTCCAAGGATATGTCATTGCAATGTAGTGTCATTCTTGCATTGATATTTACATTTACCCTTGAGCATTACCTATGGATTAAGTAGTTTTTATAGCCTTAGGTGGAGAATTAGAGGGATACGCTCCCTGAAATTATGTATCAGATGATAAATTGAAGGTATATATCCTTTTTGGGATAAAGAAGAGAAAATGAGAGATGAGAAAAAATTTGAGGGGTACACCCCATTGAGCTATGTTTCTAAGAGTAAATCCATTGACATATGTGTTTGAGAGTGAATCTGATGGATACTCTCCTCTTGACTATTTGAATATTCATTTTATGTAAAAGAAAGGATATTGAAATCCTTATGGATAAATAAAAGGCTATGTTTTTATTTATTTTTAAATGTATATGAAATACAATGAAACTTTGTGTGTTTATTTTCTCTTTTGAAATGTTTTCCTATGCATTTAGTAAACCATGATAGGATCTAATTTAAGATGAACCTATAGGTATAACATTACTTAAGACAATGGTTTTGAAATAATCTTTGTCTTCATCTAGGAATTCTTCATATGATTCTTCTTCCTCTTTCATCTTCTTGTGTCTTCTTATTTTCACAATATTCTTTATAGGCCAAACCATTTTCCTTTTCAATGTCAAATGCCAACTTGTCTCTTGTTTCAACATTTTTTCTATCTTCATCATGGATTCTTGGAACTCTTTTTACAACCTACATAACTCTTGCTTCAACTCAACAATTTCTCTATCCATCTTCTCTTTCCTTTTCTTCTTCTTTATTTCCTCCTCTTTGTGCAAATTCCTTCTCAAATTCTTCATCTTTCATCAATTCTCTCCTTGCTCATAGCTTATAAACTTTCCTCAACTTTCTCTCTACCTTCTCAATGGCAGTAACTAGGCTCTCACATAACCTACAACCAATCACAACACAACACCTAACACAAAACTACAACTACAACTCACCAGCCCAAATCTTTCTCAGACTCTGATACCAATTTGATGTAGAGCAAGGAGGATTGAACAACACATCTCACACCCATTCAATAATAATTCAAAGAAATATTTGTATAACACATGCTATTAGTCATTCTATATCACACTGGAAACATAACTATGGAAGCCCACAATTTAACACAATGAATAGTCATTAATAACTTCCACAAAACAAATAATAAAGTCAAAAAAATCTACTAATAAAAAAATTCCACAAAAAAAAATAATAAATTCAATCACTCTAGTGAGATTGAAGACAACATAGTGATAGACCTTTCTTCCAATTTTTATGAAGATCCAACAGTGGAAAAGAAAGTTATTGCATTTTTTCCAAAACTACAAACCTTAGGTAGGGTTCAGACCTACCCTCACAAAAATGGTCATAACCAATTCAAAAATTAATGAAATTTGATGGGACTTGAATAAAATGAAATTATATTCACATGGAAAAAAAATTCAATTGGTTTCAGATCTAAAATATGGACTTTACAATCCATACCATCACATTTTTTAGACTGTAAATTTCGCACAATATTGTTAGAATAGGGCAGTCTCGCAAAAAGTTATATCTTCCACAAAACTTAATAAAAGTCAATGATACAAAAGTAATTGGAAACTATAGATAGATATATTTCCATCCATATATGATACTCCATTATTTGTGTCCATACCAAGCTGTAGAATTCACAACTTCAGCTTGGAAACAATGTAAAAATCAGAAAATGCACACAAAATTTGAGGTTGCCATTTTTTGAACTTCATAAATAGTGTTTCCAACCCCCAATTCATGTTTTGGAGGGTGTCTTTATACATTTCCAACCAAAACCAACTATTTTCAACCAACTTTTGATTATTTTTTTGAAAAAACACCTTAAAGACATTTCATCTACTTAATTTTGTACTTTTGACAATTTTTACAATATGGAACAACTTTAAACATTATTTGACAAATGATTTAAAATATGAATTTTCTGAGACTTAAAAACCTCTAAAATGGTTTGATAAACCTTATTATAGGACCCAATACATAAAATAAAGCAATTATTTACAAATGGCCTCATGGAGGCAAGAAATCAAATAAGTGCTCCTGCACCAAACTCCCGAGGGAAAAAGAATTCAAGCCCCTTTGAATTGTCTTCTTCCTGATCTTCCAATTCCTTTGCACTTTGTCCTCTATCTTTTCAACCTTCTTTTTCTCTTCTTCAATATGCTTCACCTCAACCTGCAATTTGTTTCTTGTCCAAAAGATTAGCACAATAAAGAAATGAAATATGGCTTCTACCACAATACCTCCATCTTTCTTCAAATTTCTATAGGTTTCCAAAAGCAATTCATCCTTGATTATTTCTTCTTCAAATATTGACACCAACTCAATATCTTCTCCCTCTAAAATCAAGTTCTTCATCTTCATGCTCAGGAACATCTTTGTCTTCATCTAAGAATTACTCATGTGCATCTTCATATGTTTCTTCTTCCTCTTTCATTTTCTTGTATCTTCTTTTCACAATATTCTTTATAGGCCAAACCATCTTACTTTTCAATGTTAAATTCCAACTTGTCTCTTGTTTCATCATTTGTTCTATCTTCATCATGGATTCTTGGAACTCTTTTTCCAACATACTTAACTCTTGCTTCAACTCAACAATTTCTCTATCCATCTTCTCTTTCCTTTTCCTCTTCTTTCTTTCCTCCTCTACTTGAAAATACCTTCTCAAATTCTCCATCTTTCATTAAGTCTCTCCTTGCTCACAACTTCTCAACTTTCCTCAAATTTCTCTCTATCTTCTCAATGGCAGTAACTAGGTTCTCACATAACCTGCAACCAACCACAACACAACACCAAACACAAAACCACAACTACAACTCACTAGCCCAAATCTTTCCTAGGATATGATACCAATTTGATGCAGAGCTAGGAGGATTGAACAACACATCTCACAAATTTTCAATAATAATTCAAAATAATCTTTGTATAACACATGCTATTAGGCATTCTATATCACATTGGAAACATAACTATGGAAGCCCACAATTTAATGCAACGAACAGTCATTAATAACTTCTACGAAAAATAATAAAGCCAATCGCTCTAGTGAGATTGAAGAAAACATAGTTATAGACCTTTCTTCCATTTTTTATGAAGATCCAACGGTGGAAAAGAAAGTTATTACATTTTTCCTAAAACTGCAAACCCTAGGTAGGGTTCAAACTTTCCCTCACAAAAATGGTCATAATTGATTCAAATCTTAGTTAAATTTGATGAGATTTGAATCAAATGAAATTATATTCACATGGAAAAAAAATTCAATTGGTTTCAAATCCAAAATATAGACTTTACAATTCGTACCATCACATTTTTCAGACTGTAAATTCTGCATAATATTGTTAGAGTAGGGCAGTCTCACCAAAATAGTCATATCTTCTAGAAAAATCAATAAAATTAAATGAGACAAAAGGAATTGGAAACTATAAATAGGGATATTCCCATCCATATATGATACTCCATTATTTGTGTCCATTCCAGGCCGTACAAATCACATCTTCAACATGGAAACAATGTAAAAATTAGAAAATGCACACAAAATTTGAGGTTGCCATTTATCAAACTTAAAAAATAGTGTCTCCAACCCCCAATTTTAGTTTTGGAGGGTATTTTTATAAATTTCCAACCAAAACCAACTATTTTCAACCACCTTTTGATTATTTTGTTGACAAAACACCTTAATGACATTTCATCTACCTAATTTTGCATTTTTGACAATTTTTACAATATGGAACAACTTTAAACATTATTTGACAAATGACTTAAAATATGACTTCCTAAGACTTAAAAACCTCTAAAATGGTTTGATAAGCCTTATTATAAGACCCAATACACAAAATAAAGCAACTATTTACAAATGGCCTCATGGAGACAAGAAATCAAACAAGTGCTCCTACACCAACTTGGACCAACCACTATGGACCTAGTATATGAGAAGGTGATCAAGCAAGAGAAAAATCACAAAGCCATTGTGGTATATAGGGAGAAGAAGAATTGAAAGTAGAATGGAGACCTCAATTTGAGCAAGCTCCTAATAATTTTAATGAGTGTCAATAATTTCAAAGGCAAGGGGACAAAGGATCCAACAATAATTGCAATGAGACAAGGAAGGATTGTCAAGGAAAAAAATTCAACAACTACTTGATAGTGGTAACAATAACAAAGTTGGAGGGAATGGTGGTAATTTTGATAGGCCACCAAAGAGAAGAGGACTGGTAAAAGGATGCTATAACTATGGAGGGGATCCTTATGCAAGTCTATGTCCCAACAAACCATCTAGTTCACAACCACAAGGTAATTAACTTCCTCCTTAACGTGTTGCATTTCGGCAAAGGATCCAAGTAGTGGAAAATTGACAAGATGATTACCAAATCACCTTGGAGGAAACTCCAAGTTTTTGGATATTTTGTCGTGTTTTTGATATGTGGTTCTCATTAATGTCAATACTATTAGCATTGTTGCATTAGAAGTTGTATATGTTGAGGATATTGAGAAAATTGTAATATGAAGTGTTACAAGTTGTCAATGGTGAAGAAAACTTCTTTCTATCAGTGTGATCAGTATGTTGTTTTTTAGAGGTTGTGGACTGCATGGTTTCCTATTGAGTATATCTAGTTTATCCACATCAAGTTTCAGAGATCTGCGTGAAGATTTGATTGAGTTATGAAGATTTGTATTTTGATAGTTTTTCTGTTACTTCAATTCATGTTCCTGAATGAAGATCATGTGATTCCAATAAGTTCAGTTGTTGTGGATTCTTCTCTAATGTTTCATGATGCTTGTCACTAGTACAAAAAAAACAATATATGACTAAATAAACTACTAAAAATTGCATATAAATGACTAATTTTGGTCATGTGACCATTAGTAGTTTATTGCTGGTCATTTATAACGTGAACAAATTTATGACTAAACTATTTTAGTCATTGATTTGGTCATTGATTTAGTCATTGATTTAGTTATTAATTTAGTCATTGATTGTTGTTAACTGGTCATTTATTTAGTCATGGTAGTGATTTATTTAATTATATATTCAGTCATTAATTTAGTCATTGATTGTTGTTAACTAATCATGGTAGTCATTTATTTAGTCATCTATTTAGTAATTACTTTAGTCATGTATTTAGTCATATATTTAATCATTAATTTAGTCATTACTTTAGTCATTATTTTAGTCATGGTAGTCATATACTTAGTCATTATAGTCATATATTTAGTCATTGTAATCATACATTTGGTCATTGTATTCATTTATTTTAGTCATAGTAGTCATCTATTTAGTCATGGTTTAGTCATTTATTTGAGTGAATCAATGATTCAAGTTATAAATCAAGTCTAACTTAATTAATTCTAGCAAATTTATGCATATAAACTTCAAATATCATAGATATTCAATTTAATTTTTTTGTATTGGATTAACATAAAAAAAATACAATCAACAAACAACTTTATGCATATAAAGCTCAAATATCATAGATATTCAAATGTTTTTTTATATTGCATGAAAAAAAAGGAATATACAAACAACAAATAGTTGCATAACCAAAGGAATTACAAACAACATACAGCTACATAAACAAAGATCCAAGAAATAAATCCTTCACTACACTCTTGGTTGCCATGGAAGACAAATCCAAGATATCATACAAATGTTACAAACATTGAAGGGAGAAAAGACATGAATATATATAGTAAATGTAGTTATATTATTTGTGGTGCATATATTTCCCAATTTAGAGTAGCCTTGCCCTCCCATTCTAGTCGGACAACCCTTGAGAGAAGATTGGAAGGATTCGAATGAGAAGGATGGCAACTTCCTATCTAGAAATCTCACTGGTCATGGTTGGATGAAAACAAAGAGTGCATGTTCACCTCTCCAATTTGACGAGATGCAACCTAAAAATAAGATTCCAATGAGGGTTTTAGAATATGTTTATTAAAATGAAAATATAGTTATTAAAATGAAAATACAACCAAGATCAAATAATGAGCACATTTAGATATTTACAATATGGCATTCTTTACTTGTTTCAATAGTTCTGTGAGATTTCCCATTACAGATGCTTAAATCATTAATGATGTAAAAAAAGAAATGAATTTACTTCTACATATACAAAATCATCTCAAATGCAATGGCAAATTAATTAGAACTCATTCTTCCAAATATTATAGTAGAGGAACAAAGTGGGTTCATTTCAGGCTGGTCAATTCTAGATGAGGTCATCATTACTCAAGAAGCCATTTATTCTATCAACTACACAAAGAGAAGTAGTATTATCATGAAGTTAGACATTAAAAACTATAAATAGAGTGTAAGGGGGTCTAAGACCTAGGGTTTGATAAAAAACCTTAGGAAAAGGACTTCAGATGATTTTATGAGCAATAGCATGCCAAATGATAGGTGTTTGAACTTTTTATTGAGAGAGATTGAGCCTAGAAGGGTTAGAACCAATAACCCCTGTTTGTAACAAGCCTAAATAGGCCTTCTTGTAATGTGGTTAGTCATGTTTGATAGTTTAATGTTGCAGGGTTGCTAGGAGTTGGACAATCAATGAAGGTTTGTGCAGCAAATCCATGAATCTAAGTTCTTGGGGCTTTGAATCAGTTTGAGTATGTTGATCTAACCTTTATGAAGAATTGTCTAGTCTTGTGTTTATTGTTTATGACTTGGAATGCTTGGTTAGGGTTTGTGGTTATGAAGGACAATTGCTGCACATTTAAGGATAGTAATAGTAAAACAATGAAAATGTGAAAGGGCAGAATTTGAAATTGGATGGTTTGGGTTAAGTTGAGGTTACTCAAGTGTCTTGCAGGTCATTGGATAAGTTTGGAACCCTATTTGGGTTTGAGTTGTATGGAATTCAATCTGTGTGCCATTGTTGTATGAAGTGTTGTTATGAATCTTTGAAGAGTTTGAGGGATTAAAACCCTAATTGATGAGATTGTTTTTAGTAAGCTTGATTTCTTCCTCTAGCTATTACATCATATATGAATATAGGCTGAGTATTCTCAACAACACTGCTTTTTTAGTTGGATCCTAAAAATGCTGCCACTTATGTTGAAGGATATATTTTTCATGCTATAGAAGATATTGGAAAAAACAAACCAATTAATTTGCACATTCTTGTATATCTTATTTCAACACAAAATCAGTTTTATTTTCAAAAAAAGAAACCAGCATGTCATCTATCCCAGGAAATTTGCATGGAACACTATGAAAAAGTGAACTATTTTATTAAGACCTAGTTGCTTGAATATTTCAAAAACTAACACAAATGAAGCAACTTACTGTAGAGAATCTTAAATAAGTTATAACCATAGAAAGTGGGATGAAGATGAAATAAGCTCATTACCTCATCATTCCCATTTGGGTGTCTTTGAAACCAATTGACATTCAAAACCTGCAACATCAACAATCATAATCAACAACTCAACCAATCAAAACCAAGCATAAGCTAAGTAAATTAACAACTTGGTCAATCAACTTTTTGATAGTCCAAAGACATGTTTGTATACCAAAACTATATGTAGTGCAAAACCATCAAAAAATACAAATGAATCAAGTATAAACTAAGTAATTCTTTTGCTAAAGTCAAAGGAACAAGTGTATTACATATAGAACCTTTGAACAACCATTTTATTTAAGCATTTTTTAAGAAGCCATGTGACAAGCTTTTCCCAATAAGTTGAGAGGATTGATCGTGACACAAAACTCACAAAAAAGGGAAGTGTCTAACATAATTACCAATGTGTAGCCTTGGGGTTCATGCTTTGTTGATCAAACATTAGCACCCTTTCATCACATTGTACACAACCTAAGCTTTTCAATATTTTTTAAATGCTATACAGTTAAGGTCCTAACAAGGTGACCTGCTGATTTTTTGGAATTATGTCAAAAATATTTATTTAGAAGTATTGCTTGGATCACCATAAATAGTTCTACTAGAACTTAGTAAAGAAAAATACATTATAAGACTATTAACAAGCCCAATGAATAAAGCAATGAAAATTAGTCTAGGAGTCTCTCATGATGCAATCATGTCCCTTGACTCTGAAATTGATATTCTTCAAGTTCTCAAAAAGTTCTATCCAACAATATGGCATACAATTATACTAGGCCTATTATAATTCACTTCCAAGCCATACCATGACTTATGACCAAGATGAACAATGTGATGAGACCAAGAGGGAGTGTACCCCAAACCCTAAACATATTAGACCTATTATAATTTTCTTCCAAGCTATAACATGACTTATGACTAAGATGGACAATCAGTTGAGACCAAGGGTGAGTGAAACCCAAGAAAATAACCTTGCTAAAAATCTCTACAAAAGAGAAGGCAAGTGAATCCATGAATAAGAAAGAGAAGAAAATTATACACCAAACCGTTAGAAAATGTCACAAACAGAACAAGCAATGAGTTGGGCTTCTAGGGATCAACATATGGAGAAACAACTACTAATTCTTCATGAAATGCTATAGTTAAATCTCATACCAACAACAAAATAAAGTAGCATAATAAGTTTTATCCACTCTTGAAAATTCAACTAACATTCAAAAAATCAAGGATGTAAATAAAATACAAGATAATTGATGCAAAAACCAAATACATACTAATGCCAAAAAATTGAGTTGCTAAATTTAAATTCAAAACTCTATAAAAAAATATGCTTAGATGGGGAATGAGTGTAAAGCAAACAAATCTAGGAAATGAAAGAGAATAAAAACTGATCTTTAATATTGAGTCTTGTTGTGAAGTTCAAAAAAATAAATCTGGAAGCAGCATAACCAAGAATATCAGTAGACCTATCTGAAATTCCAAGTAGACTACATGTTGCTCCTGGAGGTGGAACATCAAAATAATATATCAGAATAAGGCCTATAAGTGCAATTTGCTACAAAATTCGAAACAAAATTCTAGTGAAGATTCCTTGTGTGCAAACATTGATCCCCATATGTCAAACAAAGCCACAATGAAGTTAAAAGAATATATGTCAGAAACTAGTAATAGCAGGCTAATACCCACAAGCTCAATAGATTCTGACAATAAATTTTTTGAATTCTTAAAATAGAGGTGATGGACAACCAATTGAAAAAAGAGAGAGATCCAGATACTTACCATTATTTGTTACAATGCAAACCAACCCTCAAAAGCAAAAAAAAAAAGTGGTGATATTTTTTGTCAATCTGTGCTAGTAAGCTAAAGAGCACGAAATCTGCACAAAGTTCTTATCTTCCTCAATATTAAAGAGATATTTTTTTGCAAGAGAGCTTGGCACTCTATATCCTCCTTTCTTTGAACTCAGTTAGTCATGTAATCTCTTCATTTGTAAAAATAGAAGTGGCGGACCCACACATTATCTTCAAAGGTCTTTGAATTTTTTGACTGTAAATCTGCTTCGTGTATTAATGTTGTAAATAAATCAGATATAGATTCAAATCAATTCATTCATTGGCCCACACCTATATGGTCTCCAAGATGCACAAACTAACAAACCTAGATTAAACCAAGAGTATTCTATCAAACCCAAGTATAATAAATGTGACTCCATGTTTTTATTTTGGCAAGCCTATAAGGAAAAAAAAATCAAATGATTGAGAGAAACAAGTTTACCAATTTTTGGTCCATTTTTTGGAGCACCTACAAGTCTGCATCTCATGATGGTCCTCAAACAAGAGATATCAGATGAAAAAACACAAATATTGCATCAGATAAAAACAAATATGTAACACCAGCCAAACACCAAAAAGTTCAACAACTTCAAATATGTTCAATGGATAAGACAACTGCTGGTCCAAGGAAAAAAAAACCTAAAATATCTAAAACATCTGAAGAAGAAAATTGTATGACCTCTTAGTTTTCCAAAGAAGAGTCTGATACGAAAAAAAAATAAAAAAAAGAACTATAGGAAGCCTGAACTCCTTCACATTTTGCACAAGAGAAAATTATTACTATGATGTCAGCCTCAAATTGTTGAATCAAGATTTCATGTATTTGCTAGAAAACCTAAAACTAGCTCATTCTTAATTACACAACTGCACGAAGAAATTGCACTAAAACTTGGAACATTATATATAGCTGATATATTTTGTAAAAACACATCAAGATAAGAACTCTAGGAAGCTTGCACTTATTTATGCATTTTGCACTAGATAAATATTTTTTAATGACTATGTCAGCCTCAAATGATTTAATCAGGCATGTATGTATAACCTTAAAAATCTGAAACTACCTCATTATTAATAAAACAGTTGCAGGAAGAACTTGCGGTCTAAACAATACCTTAGAACATTATGTATGGTTGATTTATATGATGACAATGCACATACAAATGAGCGTCAGTGATGTCCAGGAAGAATTCAAATATACGACCAGTCTGTCAAACAATAAACAATCTTACTAAGACCTTTGCATCAAACTAAAATAACTTCCTAGACATCTCAATTTATGCAATGATAATATGCTCCAAAAACAATCTTCATACTACCAATACAAAATAAAAAACATTATTCAAATCTAATGTTGAAAAGGTATTCATAATGCATGTCACATTGGACATACAACATATATTGGTAAGACAACCTAGAAAATGTAGAAAATCCTCATAGGGAGAGAATTAAAATTATATAATCAGTCAACAACAACATAAGCTAAAACAAGCAACCTAAAAGACTAAATTGCGTGCAAAGAAACCATACAAAATTTTCCAAGATCAAATTATCTCAAACATATTAAACAAAGCTCAGAAAAGTCTACTAGGCAGAATTACAAATGATTATGAGGATCAATTTTTTGATGAAGATATTTTTTAGAACAACAAATGGAGATCTAGTGACGTGCTTATTTTGAAATTTTTATATATTCAATCATTTTGGTGAGCTGCAAAAACTAGCAGCTATATTTTCTTCAGTTGCCACATTTTCATGGCAGACTAGAAAATTCAGTTCATTCTTATGAAAGGTCAGAATTTCACAATCATCTAATGCCTCACTGTTCAACATAAAGAACATTTATAAAGGTTGACCATATGTGCAAGTACTTTCATCCTTCTAGACTACAAGTATACATTGACATTCATTTCCATCTATCCATGGATCAAACAACTCTATACAGTCTCCTGCTCAAGAGATGAGTTACAACAAACTCATCAACACCAGAAGCCATTGTTTTCAAACCGAGCATCTACATTTCAAATAATAATAGCTTGTCAAAAAATATTGCATTTAGTAGTCTACCACACATACTGATGTTTAATCGCATACATGTTATGCAAAAGACTATCAAATATCTCAATATGGTAATTTTCTCAATAGGAAAATTGCAGCAATTCCATCAATGTTGCTACTCACAGCATCTACGTGCCAAATTAAAACTGGTGCAGGAGCACCTTGACTCTAAAAGAAAATTTGTAAAGATTTGAGATTTCAAATATGTAAGTAGTGTAATAGGTCATAAGAGGTAATATTTTATGTATCTAAAAGTCTTAAATAGGTCTTTAGGTGATGAAAGAAATGATATTGCAAAAACTGTAAAACTTGCCAAATTTGTAAAAAGGAAAAAATCAGAAATTGTACAAAAAAGTAGGGAATATCAAAGGTCATGAGTAGTTGTAATTAGTTTCATTCGATTGGAGGAAGTTGAAAAGTCAGTTATTGAGTGGGAAATATCTTTAAAAAGCATGGGAGGGTGAGCAAGTCATAGAAGTTTGTAATCTTGAATAAAATCTTGAATAACAACCCTGTTCTCTGTAATAGCAGTGTTCTCTTTTGAGTTCTTCAAGTTTTGTTGATCTGTACAGTAGGATTTAGGCTTTAACTTCATTCTATTATCTTAGCCTTGGGTGTTAGATCTTATTTGATAGTAATTTGAAGGTATTTTATTGAGTTTGGAGTGTTTGAGAACACAATTTCAGGAAACTGTGTGAAACCCTCAAATAAGGGTTTGAGAGTCATTTAGGAAGTCCAAAGCCCCATCCCACCAATATAAGCCTAATAGAATGGTGGGATGGGATAATTGGGGTTTTTTTTTTATGTGATTTTTTGTGTGGATGTGTGTGCAGAGGAAGGGAAGGCGTGAACACAGAGATATAGTGGTTGCTCACTAACATTTTCTGAATTTTCCACATGAAAATGAAGGTTCCAAGCGGTGACATGAAAGAATGAGGATTGAAAGGAGTAAGAGACTATGTATTTGGTTGGAGTAGACATATCTTAGCATGATGGAATCCTTTACAATGAGGTTTGAGGATTTTGAAGGTTATTTACAATAAACCCATGTTTTGTTAAGTCCTTATTGGCATACAACAAGGGTTTTGTTATTTGGTGTTATAATGGGACTCTAAATCTATAAAAATGAATGAATTGAAGGTTTTGAAGCCTGACCTAATGTTTCCTGGGGTTTTTTGGTATTTTGGAGGTAATTGGAAGGAACTTCATTTGGAAATTTGGCCTATTTAAGGTTCTTTATAGTAGGACAGTCAATTAATCAATAATTTGTCAATATTTACAAAGCAACCATATACTGTTATTTCATATGTGATAATAAATCTTTTAGTGTTTTTGAAACAATAGATAGACTAAGGTGATTCATTGTGAATTTGTTGGAGCACCCATTTTTGTTAAGGTGCTATGCTGCTAGGGTTTGAGTGGTGTATGCAATGACAGCGTAATTTTGAAAAAAATCAGAGATTCAAGTGTTTGTTTTGTGTTGGAACTACTTAAATAATGATGCTAAAATTATATCAATGTTTGGGAAAAGGTTTGGACAACAAACATGATGATTTTGTTGATTTGAGCAATTTGAACCCTATGTGAAAAGAGTGTTTTGACTGCTGAGATAAGAGGACTGATGATTCAGTGAAATGTGTGTATGTTCTTGGTTTGTAACATTCAAAACATGGTGATTATAATGATTTGGAGGTTTGGAAAAAGATTAAAAGCATGAATGGTTGGTTGTTGTCATTTTTCCTTGAGGAATAAGCTAAATTGAAGAGTGAATTGGTGCATGAAGCAAGGATGGTTTGTTTCTGAGGTTCTAATCAGGTATTTGTTTGATTTCGGTCAATTTGATGAAAATGAATATGTTTTTAAGTCTACTAAAGGTTTGGATCCAAGTTCTGGTGTTGTGGCTTTGAAGAATCAAGGGAAATTGTATGAGAATTTGATAAATTTTGATGAAAAGTTAGGAAAATAAAGTTGCTTGTTTAATTTGATCTTCTCCTAATTGAATTGGGTTAGATGTACCCTAAGTTTGTGTGGTTTTGTCATCTGGTATTGCATCAAAAACAACACGTAAAAAAAAATCAATTAAGTCTACGTACCACTTATTCTGAAATTTAAATACATACATGTATGCCAAATACTACTACAATTATTAATTACAAATGAATTATTCTAGCCAACAACTTCGCAATCCATATTCTAAAGAGCAGTTTAAACTATATCCAAACCAATAATGTAGAAGCAACAAATACATCCTCTCATCAAATATTTTAACTAAAAAATATAAAATTGAGAATTGATAGAAAGTTGAGAACCATAATTAAATCATTTTAATTTCCATGGGTAGAGTATTTGATTTTCTGGAAACACTATCATTTCTTTTTTTACCAAGCTGACACAAACGAATTATTCGGTGGTGAACAAATCAGTGAGTGAAATTTATGAGTGTTTTAAGGTTCTAAAAGCATGACTGAAACTAAAATTCTATTAAATTGGGAAATCAAAGTAGAAAACCAACAGCACTTGCATGTAGCTAGCAAAAAAATAGCTAGAATTAAAAAAAATTGCACATGAATAGCCCTTCAAAGGATTTAGATATGGTTATTTAAAGATGGGCCTCCCCCAAGAAGCAATTTAGTAGTGTCACTAAATTTATAAAAGTTTGTCAGACTTCGCGAATCTGCTAAATTTAGTAGCCATGTTGAAAATTATGTTAACTGTGAAAACTTCCAGCTAACTTTAGAGGGCCACCAGATTTGGGAAAATTGCTTAATTTGGAGAAATTGTCACCAAATTTATTGTCTCTCAAAAAATATAAACTAAATGAGTTACACTAAACAACATGTCTCTAATACCATGTTAAGATATGCAAAAAAGCATTGATAACCCAAACGTAGTGCCGACTTGACATTCAAACTCTTATTCAACAAATGACTCAATAATCAAACTAGTAGAATAAGGATAACTTCCAAGAGTGAGAGAGACAAGCACACGATTGTAAGCCAAGAAATAGCTTAATACAATATGTATTAACTGAAAAGATCACAATACATTAATGAAATGCAAGGAAAATGGATAGATACATAGCAAAGAGAGGAGGCATATATGACCAATGAGAGATGTAATTCCAACTACCCAAAAATAGGTGGGTGTTACGTTCATAGATGATGCCATCAAACGACCCACTCCTAACCACCTAAGCATGTTAAAAAAATGTGTAGAAAAAGATATAATATCCAACTAAGGAAAATAAAAAACCTACACTAACATTTAGTTTTTAACATTACTATTGTCATTACCCAAGTTCAATGAGGCCTGGATCATTGGTTGTATGAGAGCTAGTCTTCTTAATTTTAGATATTCTATTTGGAATGAGTTAAAGCTGACCATTTAAGATCTATATTTTTTGAAGGAGGATATTGCTTCTACAATGTTAGATATGCAAATTTAACATCCATGGATCCTCAAATCTTTCAATTTTTTATTATTATAATGGGCATGTTAGGAGAAAATGAGCTTCATATTCTATTGTACAGAGCAGATGTCTAAGACAAAATATCTTTTTGACTTATCAAAGAAACTGACAAGGATGCCTAGATAAGAAATCCATAGAGGTGATCAAGATCTTCTAGCAGAGATGCAGGGGATTATATTTGTAATTAGTATTAATTCCTCTTTCTTGTGATATATGAATTAGACCATAAAGCCCTTCAAAAGTTCAGTGATGATGAGAAAATCACAAAATTTGGTAATTATATAGATTCTTCTGTCCAGGATTCCATTCTAATTGAGATATGTGGATTCATTTTTTAGCAATCTAGTTAGCATCTGATAGAGATCTTCACTGGTGGCAAATGAAATCACACATTTGAAATTTTCGAAACAATTTGCATGCCTTTACATTCTTCCCCTTTCATATGTCTAGATACTAAATAGATAAAACTCATTTATGTTATTCATAGGAAAATTTACATTCCAATCTCCTAATCCCTACTTCTAGGCCCCACATTCCCTTCCCTATAATGCTGCCATCCCAACCCTTTTCCCCCATTTCATCATACTATTCGAGGATGCTAGCAAAAGGTGCTCATATTATGTAGAAGAAGAATATTTTGATTTTGACATGGGGCAAGTACCAGTTATGAAAACATGGTTAGAACGGCAAGGGAATATACGGGCCTTGAAAAGGATTTTTGGTGTTCCTTTTGACTTTCCTATACACTAGCAAAGGGCTCCCAAATAGATCTCAAAAGTTCGGTTCAAAAATTTGCATATGATAAATGCAACTCTTTCTTAATACCATAATATTTTTGTAATGTCAATATAACACAAATTTACTGACAAGAATATTTTGTTTCTAACAATGGGGCAAGTACCAGTTATCAAAACGGGGTTAAAAGGGCAAAGGAATATACGGGCCTTGAAAAGAATTTTTAATGTTCTTTCTGACTTTTCTATACACTTGGAAAGGGCTTCAAAATAGATCTCAAAAGTTTGGTTCAAAAACTTGTATATGCGAAATGCAAATCTTGTTTAATATCATAACATTTTTGTAATGTTGATGTTTATAATGCAAATTTACTGTAAGTGTGAAATGCACATGAAATACAGAAATGTTGGATATTCACAATACAGGGAAAGGCTAATTAAAAGGAATTATATGGAAAGTAAAGAGTTCTTGAGATTTTATAATATCATCTAAAATTTTTGAAACAAGATTTTGAAATAGCTTTGGTAATAGAAAAATCTCTTTCTTTTGATGGTGAACCTAATTTTTTGTTCTTTTATTTGTGTTATGTGTGTGATAGAATGAGTGTCTGTAGTTTATATTTTAATTGTATTTTTATTGGTGCAGTGGGAGTACCATTGGTTCTCTTGGAGATCCAAAACCTCCACAATTCATATATGACAACGATGAATATAGTGATATGTTTATATCAGGTAAGTGGAAAGTCATCATATTATAACCCCATTGTACCAGCCTCCTTCATCCTGGTGTATCCAGTTATTATTCTTACATTTCTTTTTCCTTTTTTCCCTGAGTGGTTTGTCCTGAAATAAAGTATAATTTTGCTGAAATAGAATGTCGCGGAAATAAAGTTATTCAGAATTATTAAACTTCCTTTGAACTCTTTAAACCTTTTTCTAATTCTCTTTGTTCAATGAATATAGCAGTAAAAATCTTTCTCAAGCATAAACTAGTAAACCAAAGTATATATATATATATATACCTAATCTAGAAACTGATTTTTTTTATCAAAATTTTGTGATTATATATATACATTCAATTGATTGGGAAAAAAAGTTAAAAACAGGATAGGGTGGTTAGAAAATAAAATAAAACCCTATCCCTAATCCAGAAACTAATTTTTTTGATCAAAATTTTGTGATTTGATTATGAAAAAATCCCTACTTTTAGAAATTGTGATATTTTCACCATTAAATTGCAATTTTCGGTTAGAAAAAATTATTTGACCAATTTTTCTGGAAAAAAGCACAAATTTTCAAATAAAGAATGGCCAAGCATGATGTGAAATGATTTATTGTGATTTAATGAAGATTTTTGCTCCTATGGAATTACTACCAATCGGGGAAGAAATTTGGATCTTTTATTGAAATCTCTACTCTTTGGCTGGTGCATATGCATATTTTCTTACCCGAAATGATAATGAATGGTTCCAAGAACCTGGTTCTGTTTAGCCTGGTAAGGTGTGGAGAAGGAAACAACACAATTGAAGAAGTTAGTGAGGCTTGCACAAGAGGACTATATGCTGAGAATATGTTTTTGGCCTTTCCAGAAAATACTAATAAAATGTGTGCACTGTGGCAGAACTAAGTGTGATAGTGATGGCATTTGTTGCAAAGATTTTTTACTCCATTTGGCGAGTTTTGGCCCTATTTAGAATACAATCGAGCACAGGCATCCAACATTGGCTCACATGGGCGATGTGATATTGAGGCCATTATTATTTTGATGAAAATATGCGTGTTTTTGTTAGTTATACTTATTATGGTAAAATTTGGTGGCATACCTATAGTTCTACACTGAAAACTATGTTGTACACTATTTCAATCTGCATATGTATTAATATTCTTAAAAGTAAATCCAAAATGTTTCATGATCAATAATTCCAATGTCCATAGAAAAGCATAAATATGAAATTTCGAATTCACAAAAGGATACATGGCCCATTGAATTTTTTTTATCCTGACTGAAATCCGAGTCTTAAAATCATTAGTGGAACTTGAAAGGTTCATGGAATGAGACTTCTAGATTTATAAGAAGCATGACAAAATTATGGTAACTCAATGGTTTTGTTTCTAAACAATCACATTTTCTCATCAATATTCTATCAAGGAGTGTCATGAATCTTATCAGGATAGCAATTTATATTTCAAAATGCAAAAACAAATGTAGTTGTTTTGTTGTCATTAATATAAGTGGAATTGCCTAGCTTTAATTAGTCACTGTTGTTGCCAAATTCATTAGGGGTACATTGGGATGTATCCTCACCCACAAACCCCACATCCCTATCCCCACCCTCATCTCAAGGACACAGGGATGCTAGAGGACACCCCTTGGTCATCACTTGTCCTCAGAATCAGGGGCACATCTCAGGAATGCTAGTTGATGAGGCTGGGTCTACCCTTTAAAAAACCATAAAAAAAAGAACAACCATTTGAGTTCCTTGTATCCAACATGAATCCTCTTGAGACAGTTCACAAGCACCAAACAATGGTAAATATCCAAGTCTTCAAGTTTACAAGCTTCCTGAGAATGAATAAACTTGACATTCTTTTCAAGTGTTTACAATTTCCAACTGAGATTTTTTGCAAGCAGGTTAGATGGGCAAGAATTAACACATGAAGCTCAGGGAATTGATATTAATTATTGTGAATATTGATCTTTTGTTTGTATGTGAATTTTTTCATTCTACTGGGTGTTAGAAGAGAATTTTTGCTAAATGGTTTGCATATAGACTTTTAACTAGAGACAAAATCATCTCATGCAGAAGAAAGATGCTTGCTTCATGTGTGTTAATATTAAGCAACCAAAATTTTGTAATCAATTTAATACTAGTACATAAATTGGAATTTTTTTGATGCAAAGCAATTTGGCTTTGAACAAAACAAGCTGATTCAAACAACCAATTGATTCACAAAACTCTTCCAAATCACTCATTTACAAAAACTCTTCAACTCATCTAGTAGGTCTGCAGACCCAGATTTTTGACTTTATCTCACAATGAAACATTCAACAATCAATCTATCTACTATTTTAGACACCCTTTAAGACAAACTATAACTTAACTTCAAAACCATCATGGGTCACTTTGGAACATCTCACACAAAACCTAGAAACAACGTTGTCCTAATAGACCAATTAGGTCTCTGTTTCAAAGGAGGTACCTCAAATTCTTTCCTCCAACTCCAAAAAACCACTTAGATCTTCTTACCAATCAACATAGGGCCCTAATCAACAATTTTTAGATGCGTAAACTCTCATCTAACCTCTGTAACTAAAAACCCTCACTTTACACTAGCTTGGGGTAGGGTTTATTGAAGAATGACATTACCAACCTCTCACAACTCTGCCACCACCTCCAACACTCTTCATTATGCTTGCATATGCTTACAAAACCATCATACAACCTATACTCTCCATACTTCATCCAACTCTTACACAAACCTAGCACTTTCAAGCCTAAAACTTGCCAAAATTTCTTAGAACAGTCATCCCAACTCCTCCAAAACCTTTATTCAAACTAAACCTACTACCCCACCATCTTATATCTACTGACAGAAGCCCATTTCCACTTAGAAATAGTGAGGACAGAAGGTGGAAAATGTACAAAATGGATTTGTTGAAAACGCTTTATAAAATTTCAAGCAAATGCAATTGGTAGGTATAAATCCAAATTCCACAACCTTTGCCAGCATCTTTCCTACCTGTGCCAAAATGCGGGCTTTGGAACAGGGTATGAAAATCCATCAAAGCATAAATAATAGAGGAATTTTTTCAAATTTTGTAGTTGCAACTACCCTAGTAGACATGTATGCAAAATATGGAAGCATAGACAAGGCATGTGAATTGTTTGACAAAATGCCTAAAAGAGATACCATCTCATGGAATACGATGATTGCAGGATATGCACAAAATGGATTTGCTGAAAAGGCTTTAGAAACTTTAAAGCAAATGCAATTAGTAGGTGTAAAGCCAAATTCCACAACCTATGCTAGCATCCTCCCTGCCTACGCCAAAATGGGAGCTTTTGAGTAGGGTATGAACATCCATCAGAGCAAAACGGATGGGGGATTTTTGTCAGATATTATGGTCGGAAATTCTTTTTTAGACATGTATGCAAAATGTGGAAATGTACACAAGGCACATGAACTCTTTGATGGAATGCCTCAAAGAGATGTCATCTCATGGAATGCAATAATTGCAAGATATGCAAAAAATGGATTTTGCAAGGATGCTCTCAAAATATTTGAATTAATGAAGCACTTTGAAACATATCCTAACATTGTAAGCTTTGTTTGTATTCTTTGTGCATGCAGCCATGGAGGTTTAGTGGATGAGGGTTGTACATAATTTAATCACATGAGTAAGTAGTATTGCATTACACCTATAGTTGATCATTATGTGTGCATGGTTGACCTTCTTCCCCATGCTGGATATCTCGAGGACACTCTAAACTATATCATTAAGATGCCAGTTAAACCTGTGGTGGTTGTGTGGATGTGTTTTCTTGCTGCTTGTAGGTTACATATGAATTAGGCTTAGGAGTATTTAAAACCATGCTGCTTTTCAATTTGGATCCTAAAAATGCTACAACTTATGTTCTTCTCTCAAACATCTATGTAGAAGTGGGTAGGTGGGGTGAAGTTCAACTGTTAAGGAGATTGATGAAAGATAGAGGAATTAAAAAGATACCTAGATTTAGTTGGGCCGAAGGCGATAAAATGGTACTTTCATTTTGTGTTGGAGACAAATAACATCCATAGACACAGGGGATGGATGCAATGTTGGATGAATTCAAATTCAATTCAATGTTACTTCAACATACTTTAGACCCCATAGCTCAAAGTGAATCTAGGGCTAATAAAGTGAAAACACAATAAGGTGGTAGATTTCACCGCAAATTAGGGTATACGTTGTTAGAAAAAAAAGGAGGTTTTAAAAAACTCCTCTACCTGCCCCTTTGGAAGAGACATCCTAGGCCTTATTGTTAAGGCTTTGTTAATTTTGAATGGAAAATAATCAAGTAAAAAGCATAACGTTGAGCATGACTGGGCAATTTTTATGAGAAATCACCCTCTTTTTATGAACCAGAAATGGCAGTAGTTGAAGTTGCTCTTCGTATTTAGTTATGAGCACTCACAGTTCATGTTAGTCATAAAGAATATATATATATATATATATATATATATATATATATATATATATATATATATATATATATATATATATATATATATATATATATATATATATATATATATATATATATATATATATATATATATATATATATATATCCATTATATATATCAGTGTTTGACTAAAAATTGTAGCTTGTGGAGGATCTAGAGTTTTATTTTATGTCCTAAGTTTTTGGCTAGCCTGATTTCATTGGCTAAGGATAATTGCATCCTCATGTTAGGTACTTGGCCCAATTTTTGGCTAGCTCGATTTCATTGGCTCAAGAATTCTTGCATCCTCGTGTTTGGTTCTTGGTCCATGAGACCATGCATTATTTTCTTTGCTAGTATTATATTTTCTTTGAAAAGGAGAAAATAATTAACATTAAGAGAGCTAAGTGAGTGAGTAGTTGCAACTTTTTCTCATGGTACTTACAATTGAGTTATGATGAAGCTAAAATTGTTCCAAAGCAAAAGGTATTTTTCTTAGATAAGAGTTGGTTGCTAGTTTATTGGATGAATATATCATGTTAATCTCTGTGATAAATTTTGTTTCCTAGAGTTCAATGGGAAACCTCTAAGTAAATGAAGGTTACATTAGGTCCCCTAAGCTCTAGGAATAACTAGCAAAAACTACTTGAAAACACCCTAATATATCATTAGACACCTTTAGATGCATATGAAATAGTAACACAATGATTAAAAAAAATGAAATTTAATGGCCAAAGGCATAAATAACACAAGCATTTAAAACAAGTTGAATGTATTTCATAAAGAATTCCAAATAAAAGAAGTTCAAATGTATTCTCACATCAAGTTGCTACTTATTCCATATTAGAGTTTGCACTTCAAATTTTGAACACCCCATTTTTTCCTACTCATATGATAAGAATTGCACCTATTTTCCACATAGAGCCTAAGAATCTCGTGCTCCTTCTGCAACATAATTTTGTGCTTCCTTCAATGTTGAATTTTTTTTAAAATAACTACCAGAAAAACCATCAACCTGGATCAACCGAAGAAAAAAACAATCATGTCATATAATTGTAAGTTTGTAACAATGCCATAAAGAATGATCGACACTTCCCATGCTAACCATCTAATAAATAACATTGCATGTGTTTTCAAGTTCTAATTATTTGGATCATGTACGCACACAATGAAGATGTCATTCTCACTCCTGATCGCTTCTATTGGGAAATTTTAGTTTGCCAAATTCTGGTCACTAATAGTTGTAACTAGTTGGAGAAGATAACATCTGCAAGCAAAGTTTCTACTTCATGCTCAATTGTTTTAAAACATTTGGGTCACTGCAACCTCATCTTTTTCGTAGAAAAATAATACCATTCCTTTTGTTCTTATTTTTCATCCCTAACTCTTGATGTGTATCATTAGAATAGTTTTGAGACTTGGAAAGCCTGGATGAGTAATCATAGATTTGCATATGAGCTAGGCTGAGTGAGTCTAAAAACTTTTCCAAGTCTAATAGCCAATAATCACAAGTCTCAGCAATCAAACTCAGTCAAGTCTGTGAAAAGAACAAAAAATCAACTTTAGATTTTCAAAAGAAAAACTATTAAAAACTTTTTTGGTACATTATTTTTTTGAATTGCTGATTTACCACATTTTTCTACCTAGTCTGAATTAAAAAACACTTTTTGCCAAGTTTAAGACTAAACACTATGATCATTACTGATGTTGAACATATCTTTTGTGCCACAAATGACATGTACAAGTAATTGCTAAATGTTTCATCCTTGCTATCTTCCAACACATATAATTACACTAAAAATTTAAGATATGACTTTCAATCAATAGATTGTCTATATTAGTTACCAAATGCAAGTGAACTAACATCAACAAGGAAGAAAACAAAGTGAGCATCTTAGCTAAAGTGAGTCAAAGTAGAACAAGAATATAAATTTTTCTGGACAACTCCAAAACATAAATCCCTAGCAACAAATGCAATGCCTCGAAGACCAAAGTATATAACACAATAGATATGCCTTAAAGAAGAATATAATAAACCATTTGCATAGAGGGAAAAGAAGCATCCTCCTCTTCCTTACAGTGGCTTACCTTATTTTCTTCGAGTTTGTTGTATCCAATATCTTCACCCACTTGTCCACCTCATTGGAGCTCAAACCTTCCCTGGTACATCTAATATTTTCAGACACCTCCTCAATGGGTAGGTTTTCCTACATTGAAACCCAATACAAATCTTAAAATTTGAAAAAAATTTCAAGCACTTAGCGGAAATCCTTTCCTGCATTGAAACTCAACAATTTTTTTTAGCATTTATAAACACTTAACCCCTAAATCAAAATTTTTAAAACCTTATAAATTGTTCTCCAAACATTATATTGAAAATTAGTATATAACATGTTACAGGGGAGTCAAATCTACAAAACTATTGAAATAAACTTGCCAGTATTGCATACAAAAGCATTGAAATAAATATGCCAATATGTGTTTTTCACTAGTAGTCTTCATTTCAATTTGCAATAGAATTGAAATAGGAAGGTGTTATATCAAACAAGGGTTGTCGAAGACCCCCCTTTTTATTGTCAATATGGTTAAGTAAAGACAAGACTAGTAAGATTTATTGTTTACAAGTTGGGTGATTTCTCCTGCTATTAGGCGTACATTGTAATCCTAAAATCAGGAAAATAGCCCTAGCTTCTATTAGAGATGTTTACCTTTACAAAGAATATTCTTTTCAGCTTACATTTAAATTCATTCATCATTATAACCCTTAAGCCTTAACAACTCAAAATCAAGGGTTATCCTTTGAGCCTTAAGCCTTACCAACTCATAATCAATATCAGTCAAATCATTATTCAGTGATATGAAATAAGCTTAACCTAGGTATTTCCTACAAATTCCTTTGGTACCAATATAGTTTTTGCTAGTGGGTTTTCCTTTTGATAAAGTAAATTGCTAGTGGATATTCATCCTAATAAAAGTCTGAAATATACTACAGAACAATTTCAAGCACAGCCAATTGTTTTGGAATATGCTTTACCTATGATACGAAGAAAGCACATGCCACAAATGGAAAATAATTAATAGTTATGATATAAGGCTTTCTTGGTAATTTTTTATAATTATCAACCCTAAATCAACAAGAAATCGGACGAACTAGTGACAATGTGACATACCAGTGGAAAACCCTAACAAGATGGAGATTTCTAGTTTCTCTCACTCAGGGCCTCTTTCATCGACATCTTAAAGGAGAACAAATTAAAAAGAAATGAATCAAACTATGCCTAACATACCCAAAATAATTTGAAACATCCTCTTCTCTGAATGTGCTCTTAGCAAGAAAAGTCATGTAAATTTGACGAGATGCAAGATTGATTATGCACAAATCCTCTCTTTCACTATTACTAAAACCACTCTTGTATGCTATAAATCTGTAGGAATCCTCTGCTAATATGATTGCATGTTGTACCAATGAGGCCTATCAATAAGTGTAATGGTATTTTTTAACCTAGCTGATAGATTTTTCAAATTGTATCTAATCTTACCATGCCTCTGAATCTTAGTCAAGTATCCCTCAGCTTGCAGAATTTTAACAAATCTTTTGTAGTAAAACTGAGGTAGAGAAGCAATTGAAACAGGGACCCTCATTCCTCTTAAAATTTCTTGCATTTCCACGTGTAATTTCTCGGGCGATATGTTTTTAATCATGGGATTCTATAGATTGTGTGAAAAATGACAGTTGGATCCATGCTTACAGTAACCACGAGCAAAATACAGGGAGGAAATTTGTGTACATTATTTGCTTCCACATTATGGTCACATGAAACTTGTCTACCATTTCCAGCTGCAATTCCAGAGCACCAAAACGATTTCAAGCAATATTAATATTTTATGCAGAAAAATGCAACTCTACAGAAGGAGGGAAAATGAATGAGAGAGGGAAATAAAAAATTTATTTTAGATAATTTTTGTGTGCTTTTGATAATTTTTGTTTTCTTTTGTTTTCTTTGTAGTTTATAATTCTATGTCCTCCTTATTCTTGCTTCTTTTTTGTTTTAATTCTTTTATTTTCTGATTTTATTTGTTTTAACCTTTTTCTTTGTCCCTTGTTTTTTTAGTTCCTATTATTTTTTATTTTATCAATTTTAGTTTTCTTCTCTTCTCTATCATTGCTTTACCCTATTAATTATAATTATTATAATTATTTTCTCTTCTTTATTTCATTATTTATTTTATTACACTCTTCTAATAATTTATTGCCTTTCTTTTCATTTAAGATTAATTTATGCCTTCCTTTTCATTTATAATTTGTGACTTATTTCTTATTGTATTGCTTTTATTTGTTATAATTTATGTCTTAATTTCTTTTTTAGTATTATTTATTGGTTAGTGTTTTCTTGTCTTGGATGTTTTTATTTGTTTCCTTCATGTTTTTAATCTTAATTTGTTCTTTCACTTCTATTTATAACTTATGTTTCCTATTAGGTTGCTCTTAATTTTGTGTTTTTCACTTATTGATTTTATTATTTTTATGTTCCTTTTTTTTATTTATATTTTTCATTTGTCTCATTCTTTCTCCTTTTAATTCTTTTTGTTCTCTTTGATATCTATTCTTATCTTAGTGTTCTCTTTTAGCCTTCTTTTTTCCCTCTCATTTTTGGTTTTCTTCCTTTGGTTCTTTGATCCTTTCTTTAATTTAGGGGTTCTTATGTCCTTTTGTTTAATTATTTAAGTGTTTTTTCTAGGTTTTCTCATTAAATTTCTTCTTTACATTTCTCTAATTATTTTTCTCCTCCCTTTTTCTTTTTCATCCCTTTGGAGTGTGTGCCTCACATCCTTCCCTCACCACCCTCTCCCCTATTTCTATCCAAGTCTGCTATCTCATTTTCATTTCTCTCTCTATCTACTAATCATCCTGATGATGGATCATGGAGTATGATCCAAAATGTTGATGAGGAAAAATTTGTACATAGTTTTATCTAGAAATCTTGATTACTAATAAAATATATATTTAAGAAAAAATTAATATTTTGTCTTAAATTAATTTCTTAAATCCCTCTTGTATGTAGTAGCGAGTCTTTCTTAAGCCAATTTTCTACTCTGCAAACCAAGGGAAAACCTTAAAACGTAGGAATAGCACTATTGATTCTTGATTCCTCAAATGATCCATTCAAATGGATTGAAATAATTGATAATATATATGTATTATATGTACCATAACTCTTATTGAATCATTGGTAGAATTATATGTTATCAAACTAGCTTCAAATCATAGTTAAAAACATTAATGGTTCATTAACATAATGAGTAATAAATGTTAAAGAATGTAAATGATAAAAAAAAATATATAAAATATGTGAAGGCCTTAAGATTGCACTGAGAGGCAATGCCTTCCACGAAATAGGTATTTTTGATGCACCAAGCAACCTAGGCGGCCAAATGGTCTGCTTAGATAGGGGTCCCATGAGGGGGGCTTAAGCTCTATGGATTATGATCAAATTTGAAAGAAAAAAGAATGGAGGAGTAATAGTCATTGATTTAGTCATTTTTATTTGTTTGCTATTGTCATTTATTTAGTCATGTTTATTTTTTTGATATTAGTCATTTATTTAGTCATTTAGTTGTGATTCTACCTGATGACCAAATTAGTCACTTATAAATGACCATATTAGTCACTTATTTGCCAAATAATACTAGTGTTAGTCATGTGACAAAAAGTTTTAGTCACATGACTAGAATTTTTAGTCGCGTAGTCATTTATTTTCCAAATTTGTGTGGATGTTTCTAGTTCGTGCTCTATCTATGTTACACATTTGCATTGATCATTGTCCTCGTGATCCAAGATTTCCAGTTGCGTGTTCATGTTTTTCATGTTCATGGTCGACAAGGTGTTGAAGCATGTTGTGGATCTTTGAGGAGTAATTAATTGAAGTCGTCCGTGTTTGAGGATGTTATTTTCAGTCTTCACTATCTTGTGGTCAACTTTAGTTGATTTGCATAAATAATCTTTATTGATTTAGGTTGACTATTTATATTCATTTTATTATTTCTTTGGAGCTAACTTATAACGATGCAATTTCTTGTTGTGGATATATAAGAATGATTGTTTTATCATTTGAAGGCATGTGTGTGTATGTGAGTTCAAATTGTAAGTCTTGTGTGTGAATAAAGTTCAAATCATTCAAAGGAAAAGCAAAGAGAGAAGAAGAGTGAAGAAGTGTTCATGTGCTTAACCGGAACTGTAACCAGACATGAGCAGATGCTACTTTTCTCATTTCAAAGTCTAATGGATTTAATTGGAACCTTTCTATAAGATAGTGTGTCTTCCTTTGGGTAGTAAGCCTATTTTGTATTTGAGTAGTGAGCTCTAGGAAGTGTGCCTAAATGCATGTGCATTCCCCATTTATATTCTCTTATACTTTTAACAGTGTATAATCTTGTGGACAGACCTCCAAAGTGTTTTTCCCCTAACAAGGTTTCCACATAAAAATCTTGATGTTATGTGTGATTTTGATTTGTCATTCATTTATTCTTTCATGATTAATGATCAGATCTGAGAATAAGGTTAATAAGTTGAATAAGTTTAAAATTCGGTGACAATTGATTCACCCCCCCTCTCAATTGTCTTCCCTTGAGTTGTCAACAATTGGTATCAGAGCTTATGGTTGCTTGGAATAATTTTAGTAGATTGAGGTGATCTAGGATGGTGACTCATAAGAAAGATAGTCCTATATTTGATGGAACAAATTATTCTTTATGGAAGACTCAAATGGATTGCCATTTGAGATGCATTGGTGAACCCTACTAGAGCATTACAACTAATAAATATGTTATTCCATCGAATAGTACTTATGCTGAGAATAATATCAGAGCTAAGGATGCATTGTTGAGTGCTTTGAATGATACTAATATCACAAATGTGATGGATCTGAAGACTGCTTATGAGATCTTGAAAAAGTTGGAAACCTTGTATGAAGGTGATGCTAATGTGAATATTTCTAGACTATAAAGTATGAAAGAGAAATATGAAAAGTTGAAAATGGGTGATGATGGAAATGTTACTACTTTCATGCAAAGAGTGAATGAACTTGTGTGTGGTATCATATGTGTTGGTGGACAGATAGACGAATGAGAAATTGTTTCTAAAGTTCTTAGATCCTTTCCTAATTCTTACAAAGTCAAGTCTAGTGCTATTGAAGAGCTCTGGACTGTAACAAATGTTACCAGAGATATGTTGATTGGTAAGCTTACTACTTTTGAGTTGAGTGAATTTGGTGATGCACTTCTTAAGGTTGAATCTGCATTCAAGGACACTACTTCTAGAAGAGATAGATAGAGATATGATTTGGGTGAAGGTTCATCTAGAAATACATTCAAGTATCAGAATGAAATGAGACAACTTGTTGAAGAAGAAAGAGAACTTGAAGAACTTGAAGCACTGATTGTGAGAAGAGAAGCCATAGTACAAGGTAAGTATAAAGGAAAGTTGCCTATTAAATGTTTCTCTTGCAATAAGATAGGTCATTTTTCATCAAGGTGTCCTAAGAGAGTTTCCAAGCCAAGATTTACCAAGCCTAAATTCCAAAAAAAGTGTTACTATGTTGTTGATGAAGGTGTGATAGATGATGAATCTGACAAAGGAAATGCAAGTGAAGATGAATTTGTGTTTATTGCTATCAAGGAAAATAATCATGTGTCTACTAAATCTACTAGTTGTACAAATGTGGAGAAAGCCCTAGCTGCTCGAGTTGAAGATAAAGATGAATAGTTAATTGATAGTGGTTGTTCTCATCATATGATAGGAGATAAAAGTAAGTTTGTGAATATGGAAAAGTATGATGATGGTGTTGTGATATTTGGTGACAATAAAGTTGGTGTGATCTGTGGAAAAGGATGCATTTCTCTTCATGGTAAGAATAATACTAATGATTTCTTGTTTGTTGAAGGTTTGAAGCATAATATTTTAAGTGTTGGACAAATGGTTGATAAGGGATACAATCTTCAGTTCATGGATGGTAAGTGTAAAATATTGGGAAATTCTGGAACTGTGACTGCATTAGGTATAAAAAAAAAAGGTAATATTTTCCAACTGAGTCTTGCTAGTAAAAGTTGTTTGATTGCTCAAATTGATGAAAGCTAGTTGTGGCATAGGAGAACGTGTCATGTTAACTTTGATAATATTGTCAAGATAAGTTCTACTATGGCTATGATAAATCTTCCTAAGCTGATGAAACCTACTAATGCCATATGCAACAAATGTTAGTTAGGAAAGCAAATAAGAATTTCATTTTGAAGTAAACAAAAAAATTCAAATGGATTGTTGGCTCTTGTGCATACTGATTTGTGTGGTCCTACTAGAACTAGAAGTTTACAAGGATACAGGTACTTCATGTTACTTATTGATGACTATTCAAGGCTGATGCGGGCTACTTTCTTAAGGGAGAAATCTGAAGCTCTAGAAAAGTTCAAGATCTTAAAGGCTATGGTTGAGACAAAGATAGGTCTGAAGATTAAATTTTTGATATCAGATAGAGGTGGTGAATTCACTTCTGGTGAGTTTAGTTCTTTTTGTGAAGAGCATGGAATAAAGAGATAGTTATTTGCACCGTAAACCCCTCAACAAAATGGAGTTGTGGAAAGGAAGAACATAACAGTTCTAGATGCTACTAGAACCATGATGTTGGAAGGAAATGTACCTCATATCTACTAGAGAGAAGCTATGAGTACTATTCTGTACACACTTAATTGGGTACAAATCAAAGGTGATACTAGTAAGACTCCTTTTGAGCTATGGACTAGTCAAAAACCTACTGTTAGATATTTCAAGATCTTTGGAAGCAAGTGTTACATCAAAGGAGATAAAGATATAAGAAATTTTGATGCTAGGAGTGATGAAGGAATCTTTTTGGGTTATGCTACTAAGAGTAAGGCCTATCGGTGTTACAATAAGATATTGAAGAAAATGGTTGAAAGTGCAAATGTTAAGGTTGATGAAGACATAGTTGCACTATCCAAAACATGTGGATAGGAATTTTATGATCAAAATGATAGTACAAATGAGGGTTAAAACTCAATTCAAGTCCAAATCATTGTTGTGAATCAAGAAGATCAAGATGAAGGAGAAACTAGTGGAAGAATAGAAGAGAGATCAAAAGAGCTTGAATTTGAAGAACATTCTAAGAAGACTATGAGGTATGTAAAGATGCATCATTCAGAAGATCAAATTATTGGTGATAAGAAAAAAAGTGTCCAGACTAGGAGAAAGATTGTAGAAGAATATTGTTTCATTTCAAAGACTAAGCCTAACAATGTGAATGAAGCATGCAAAGATGAACATTGGGTTGAAGCAATGAAAGAGGAACTACAACAAATTGAGAAGAATGATACATGGATTCTTGTTCCCAGACCTAAGGATAAGAATGTAATTAGAACTAAATGGGTCTTTAGAAACAAACTGAATGAACAACGTGAAGTGGTGAGAAAAAAAAGCAAGACTCGTATGTAAGGGATATTTACAGATGAAAGGTATTGATTTTGAAGAAACCTTTGCCTCTTTTGCTAGAATTGAAGTTGTGAGATTTTTTCTTGCTTATGATGCTTACAAAGACTACAAATATTATCAAATGGATGCCAAGTCTACTTTTCTAAATGTTGAATTGAAAGAAGAAGTGTATGTTGAACAACCTGATGGATTCGAGTTGACTAATCAGGGAGATATGGTTTGTCGATTGAAGAAAGCATTGTATGGACTCAAACAAGCCCCTAGAGAATGGTATGCCAGATTGGATAAGTGCATGGTGAATCTTGGATTTAACAAAGGTACTGCTTATAGTAATCTATATTTCAAGAATGATGATAAAGATTTGATTGTGGAGGTTTTTGTTGATGATATCATATTTGGAGGAGATGATAGCTTGTGTATAAATTTTTCTATTGAGATGTCAATGATTGGAGAGATGAAATTATTTTTTGGATTGAAAATTACTCAGTTAGATAAAGTGATCTCTATATCTTAGTCCAAGTATGTGAAAGAATTGTTGAAGAAATTTGGTATGGAAGATTCAAAGCCAGTTGGTACACCTATGGTGACTAGATGCAAGTTGAAAACTAATGATGATTCTTTGAATGCAAATCAGACTAGATACAAATCAATGATTGGTGGATTGCTTTATTTGAATAAAACTAGGCCTGATATCATGAATGTTAAATGTATTTTTACTAGATTTCAAGTTGATCCTAAAGAATCTCATGTCACTGTTGTGAAGAGGATTTTTACATACTTGAAGGGGATAGTTGATTTTGGTTTATGGTATTATAAAGATGATTATATTACTTTGAGTTCCTTTATTGATGTTGATTGGGTAGGAGATGTGAATGATAGGAAAAGTACTAGTGGTGAAGCATTTTCTTGGGAAAGAAGTTGATTTCATGGTTAAACAAAAAGTAGAATGCTATTTCTTTAGCTACTACAGAAGCAAAATACATTGTTGTTGCTAATAATTGTACTCAAGTACTGTGGATGAAATAGATGTTGAAGGATATTAGAGTTGTGTATGATGAGCCTATTTCTATATTATGTGATAACTCAAGTGCCATTAAAATTTCTAAGAATCTGGTGTTGCATTCCAAGACCAAGCATATATCTACCAAGTTTCACTTTTTGAGAGAGAAAGTAAGTGAAAAGGAAGTTAGATTGGAGTATGTGCCTACTAAGGAGCAGATTATAGACATATTTACAAATTTTTTGCCTAAGGATACCATTGAGTATCTTAGAGTGAAGTTAGGGGTGATTACCCCTCCTAATCATAACTAAGGATGCATTGATTTGCATCAATATATGCATTTCAT
Organism: Sequoia sempervirens; assembly: GCA_007258455.2. Taxonomy (NCBI): domain Eukaryota; kingdom Viridiplantae; phylum Streptophyta; class Pinopsida; order Cupressales; family Cupressaceae; genus Sequoia; species Sequoia sempervirens. Next base: position 299,286,068 of record VDFB02058242.1, on the reverse strand, counting down.
GATCATATTTTGATCTAGATTGACATTGTGGTGTTGGCTACTTAGGGGGAATAGTCAAATGTTTAGAGGTTTAGGTGTTCAGATATGTGGTTCAAATCTTGTATAGAAGAAATATTTGCCATTAATGTCAAAGGGGGAGAAGAGCAATGTAAAAAAACTTTGTGGAGAGAAGAGTTGAGGAAAGAAGAGTCGGAACCTTAAGGGGAGTAAGCGTAGTAGTGTTGATGGTATTTTTCACATCATGTGTTGCCATCAATACAAAAGGGGGACATTATTGGATATTGTGTTGTGTTACTTATATGTGGTTGTCATTGATGACAACACTATTAGCATTGTTGCATTAGAAGTTGTATATGTCGAGGATATTGAGAAAATTATAATAAGAAGTGCTACATGTTGTCAATGGTGAAGAATTTTTTTTTTCTGTTAGTGTGATCAATATGTTTCTATTCAGAGGCTGTGGACTAAATGGTTTCCTTTTGAGTATATCTAGTTTATCCACACCAAGTTTTGGAGATTTGAGTGAAGATTTGATCGAGTTCTAAAGATTTGTATTCTGACAATTTTTTTGTTACTTCAGTTTGTGTTCCTGACTGAGGATCATGTGATTCCAATAAGTTCAATTGTTGTGGATTCTTCTCTAATGTTTCATAATGCTTGTGGATGTTTCTAGTTCATGCTCTATCTGTGTTGCACATCCACAATCATCATTGTGCTCGTGATACGAGATTTTCTCTTATGTGTTCATGTTTTTCATGTTCTTGGCCAACAAGGTTTTGAAGTGTGTTGTGGATCTTCGAGGAGTAATTAATTGAAGTGGTTTGTGTTTGAGGATGTTATTTTCAGTCTTCACTATGTTGTGACTGACCTTGGTTGATTCGTATGAATAATCTTTATTGATTTGGGCTGACTATTTATATTCATTTTATTATTTCTTTGGAGTTGACTTATACCAGTGTAATTTCTTATTGCATATATATAAGAGAATTTTTTTTATCATTTGAAGGAATGTGTTTGTATGTGTGTGAGACGTGTAAGAGTCTTGTGTGTGAATAAATTTTAGATCATTTGAAGGCAGAGTAGAGAGAGAAGAAGAGTGAAGAAGGGTGAAGAAGTATTCATGTGCTTAACCAGAACTATAACCATGTATTAGCAAATGTTATTTTTCTTAGTTCAAAGTCTAATGGATTTAATTAGAACCTTTCTATAAGACAGTGTGTCTTCCTTTGGGTAGTAAACCTATTTTGTATTTGAGTAGTGAGCTCTAGGAAGTGTTCCTAAATGCATGTGCATTCCCCATTTATATTCTCTTATACTTTTAACAAGGTATAGTCTTATGGACTAACTGCCACCATGGTTTTTCCCCTAATAGGGTTTCCACATAAAAATATTTGTGTTATGTGTGATTCTAATGTATTGTTCATTTATGTTTTCATGATTAATTATCAAATATAAGAATAAGGTTAATAAGTTGAATAAGTTTGAAATTTGGTGACAACTGATTCACTCCCCCTTCTCAACTGTCTACCCTTGAGTTGCCAACACAAGTACTTTGTTTGGTTTACCTATTTCCATACTTATAGATAGTGGAGCCACATAAAATTTTGTTTCACCTAGTGTAGAAAATTAAATTTCTAGGAAGGCTAGTTTTATGGAAAAATCTTGGGTTCTAGAATATGCAAACTAGGCAAGAGCAATGGTGAACAAATGTTTATTTAATGCAAGGGTTGAACTTCCAAGTTTCACAATGGAAGTAAACTTATACGTAGCACCCTTAGGATCCTATGATGTCAAATTATGTATGAAATGGTTATCAAAGCATAGAGATAAAGTAGATTTACATGCCGAAAAATAGAATTTCTAGATGATCTAGGTAATCTAGTGTCTTTTCAAGGAACTCCTAGAGAAATAAAACTGTGACAGATTTTGGTTGTGCAAATGCATAGAGCAAAAAAGAAAGGTTTCCAAATTTTTGTAGTCAAAATGAATAAATTAGAATAATTCAAGGAAGTTTCTCCTCAAGATAAATTCATGAATGGTGATATGCAAGAAGCTAATGAAGGGGAACTGGTGGAGTCTAGAGAAATGGATATGCTTCTGTAATATTTCTTTATAGAAGAACTACCTAGACTACCTCCCAAAAGAGTATTTCATTTCTCCATCTATCTTGTACCAGGGTCAAAAATTATATCTAAAGTACCCTATAAGATGACTACAACAAAATTAATGGAACTTAAGGCACAATTGGAAGAGTTGTCCAAAAGATAATTAAAACATAGTGTTTCACCCTAGGGAGCGCCAGTGATCTTCATACAAAAGAAGGATGGTACACTACACTTGTGTATAAATTATTGGATGCTTAATAAAGTTACAATAAAGAATAAGTATTTGTTTCCACATATCAATGATCTTTTAGATCAGATGCGAGGAGTGAGAGTATTTTCAAAGATTGATCTATGATTTGGTTATCACCAACTAAGGATCAAAGATGAAGACAAATTCAAAACTACTTTCAGGACTAGATATGATCATTACAAGTTCACAGTCCTACCCTTCGGACTTACAAATGCACTTGCAACATTCATGAACCTAATGAATAATGTATTTAGAGACTTCTTGGATAGGTTTGTATTACTCTTCCTAGATGATATCTTAATCTATTCCAAGAATGAAGAGGAGCATTGTAGGCATTTAGAGATAGTTCTCCAATGATTAAGAGAGCACAAGCTATATGGAGAACTCTCTAAGTGTACATTCTTTAAGAAGGAAGTGCAGTGCCTGAGTCAAATAATTTCAGAGAAAGGAATTTCAATTGATCCAACTAATATTAAGATGGTTCTTGAGTGGCCAATGCCAAAAAGTGTTCCAGAAGTTAGAAGATATATGGGTTTTTTTGGTTACTATAGGAAGTTTATTGTAAATGTTTCTAAAATAGCTTTTCCTATTACCTCATTACAAAGGAAGTGTAAAAAATTTGAATGGTCAGAAACATGTGAAGCAGCTTTTGACCTACTTAGAGAAAAATTAACTACTACATCAATATTGAAGGTACCTGATCCAAAAGGCAACTTTACTGTCATTACAGATGCATCAAGTGATGGATTAGGAGGATTTTTGATGCATGAAGGGAAATTTATTGCATATGAATCAAGAAACTTGAAGCCCTACAAATAAAATTATGCATCACATGATTTGGAGTTACCAGTAGTTGCTCATGTATTACAGATGTGGAGACATTATATAATGGGAAAGACTTTTGAGCTAAAGACTAATCACCACAATCTCAACTATTTATTTACCCAACCCAATCTAAATGTGTGACAAAGAAGGTGGTTGGAGCTAATAGAAAACTATGACTTCAATATTAGCTACATCAAGGGAAAAGAGAACAATGTTGTCGATGCCTTAAGTTGAAAAAGGAAAATCACATCTATGATAACAATTCAAACCAACTTTAAGGAGTAAGTGTTACAAGAGTCCATGAGTGATGAATTTTATAATCAAGTTAAGAAAGCACTCATGGATAATCCACAACATACAAGATATGAATGTTTTTAATTTGAACCAAATGGATTTTTAAGGTTTAAAGGAAGAGTATATGTACCTAAAATAAAGGAGTTAAGGAACCTAGTGTGGGAAGAAGTTCACAATGAACCATACTCTGGACATCCTAGTGTGAAAAATATGTTGATAGATGTGAAGTCACTACATTTTTGGAAGGGTATGAAGGGACATGTTGCGAGCTTTGTTGCAAGACTTTTATATCAATATGATATACCTAAAAGCATGTGGCAAGTCATTAGTATGGATTTTGTGAAGGCCTACCTATGTCACTAAATAAGCACAATGCCATTCTAGTGGTGGTAGATAAGTTAACCAAGGTAGAACATTTTATATTAGGAAATATAACTGATCAAGCTTTGGTTACATCTCAAAAATTTATCCAAGGAGTTTTTAGATTGAACAAAATTATTGAGAAGATCATATCAGATAGGGATGCCTATGTAACATCTAGATTCTGACAAACCTTATTCTCTTCACTTGGAACTAAGTTGAATATAAGGTCATCTTATTCTCCAAAAATGGATGGGAAAATAGAAAGAGTAAACTAAGTTCTTGAAAATATATTAATAATGGATTACATGGATAAACAATACAAGTTGTAAGATTACCTACCATTAGTTGAGTTTGCATACAAAAATTATTATCATACAACAACCAAGATGGCTCCATTTGAAGCACTATATGGAAGAAAATGTTAGACTCCTATAAGCTAGAGTAAGCTAGAGGATAGGATAAGTCTTGGATCATAAATGTTATCAGAAATGGAAGAGACAGTAAGGATTATTAAGAAGAGGCTAGCTGAAGCCAATGATAGGCAAGAAAGCTATGCAGATTCTTAGTGGGTACCCAAAAATTCTATAGTAGGGGAAAAGGTATTGTTAAGAGTGAAACCCCATAAGAGTTCCATTCAGTTTGGAAGGTTTTCCAAGCTAGCTCCACACTACATAGGTCCTTTTGAGATATTTGAGGAAATAAACCTAGTTGCATACCAAATTTTGTTGCCACCAACTCTTGCCACGATGCACAATATGTTTCACATATCATACCTTAAAAAGTATATACCAGGGGATAATCATGCTATTGATTGGAATGATTAATACGTATAGGACCCATGAGTAGTAACTATTGATCCTCTCAAGGTCCTTGGAACACATAAGCTTTTCTTGCATAATAGGGAGGCTCTATAAATCCAAAGTCGAATGGGACCAATATGTAGAAGATTTTTCCACTTGGGAAGACTATGTTGAGTTTAAGAAAAACTTTCCTCATGTCTTGCATGCTTTTGAAAGTTCTTGAAAAACAACTCTATTTTATGCTTATAGTATATTATATGTCAGCTACTTAAAAATCATAGGGGACAATGATTCAAAAGGGGGGATATGTTACACCCTGTTGTGCTACTAATTATTTACTTTTACCTAGTTGGGTGAAAATGCTTAAAATGAGTGTATTTATGTTTTGTGTTGGAAATATGATGAATAAATGTTGTTTCAATTTGATGTTATGAAATGATTCTAATTAAGAAATATTTGATGCAAACAAATGTATTGTTTTTAGCTGACTACTATTGCAATGTAATAAGTTGGATGCAAGAATTCATTAAAGCCTCTTTAAGAGAGGGGAAGTATCATTCAGAGAGAATAACCTGGTCTGGTAACCTTCGAGAAAAAACCTAAATTGAGCTTTCACACACACACACACTTCTAGTTTGGTCAAGTTTGGATATTAGTGGGTGTAGACATCCAAATTTGGACACTTAATTTATTCAAATTTATCACTTTTCATCTAAACATCCTCTTATCCGAGTTAATTAAGTAATATTAGTATTATTTAATTAATATCTTTAATTCTATCAAGTCCCTAAGGTATTTAATTAATACCTTACCCTCCTTAATCCTCTTTTCATCAAATAAATTAAATAAATATTACATTTATTTAATTCCTCACATGTCATTTTCATCTAATCCTAATCCACTTCCTAATTTCTTCATTAGGGATGTGCACATGCCTAATCCTTGATTAGGATGTGTCACATCCTCCAACTTTTGCAAGTTGGCTTCTAATCCTCAATTATTCTCTAATTACTAATTAATTAAGCCTAATTATTCTCCAAGGAATTTTTAATTCTTTTTTATTCTTCCTAGATTCCCCTCTTTTATATGTGAATTTTTAATTCACATTCCATCCTTCCAAGGCTTCTAGAACTTTAGACTTGTCACAATCCCACATGTGACCAACCTTGGACTTGTCACAATCTCCACATGTGACCAACCTTGGACTTGTCACAATCTCCACATGTGACCAAGTCCCACCTTTTTGGAGCCCACCTTTTACCCTCTAGATTATCCTGTGAATGTGAATTTTTAATTCACATTTATATCCCCAACCACCTTTCCTTTTCCCATGTAGACTTTTGAGGAATTCTAAAATTCCTCAAATGTCCCTTTCACTCCCACTTGGGGACAAGAAATCCCTTTTTGTGGAAATCTCCTCACTCCCCAAGGTGCATGTCCTTTTTCTACCTCATGTACCTTCTTGACACCTCATTTCCCTCTCATATCCCTTGTCCACTTCACCCTCCATATGTCAAGATGTGAGGGCTTGTGGGTCTCAACCCACCTTAGCCCTTCATCTTGGCCTTGTTGGAGCAATCTTGATCGTTGAATTCTCTAAAGAATTCAAATTCCTCTATAAATACCCCCTCATCAAGGGCATTTACAAGACTTTTGATTTGGAGCAACCTTATGCTACCAATTTTCCTTCTCAACACTTTGCACTCTCATAACTACATGCTGTCCATTTGAATCCTCAAGCCTTTTTCAATCATTCAACCATCTTTCTTCATCATTTTGCATATTGAAGCTTGCATTTTAGTCACTCAATCCATCATCTAAGGAGCACACAACCAATCCAAACAAGGGCCAATCAAAGAGGTATCAACAACAAGGGAGGTAAAAGTGTTTGTGTTTCATTTTATTTGCATTCTTTTTCGTTGAGCCACTCTTTTGGCTAATCTTGAGGTGTCCTTGATATTTTGTTTTCCATCTTTCTTAGTTGTTTTGCTCATTTAGAGAAGCGCAAATATCAGGGTATACATTTCTGGCACGCCCGGTGGGACCCACAAATGGGTTCCCATATTTTACATTTGCTGTTGTTTAAGTTTTTCCAGGAATGCGTCGCAGAAGGGCGGCTACGCCCCATTTTCCGCAGAAGGGCGGCTACACCCCATTTTTTACAAAAGGGCGGCTACTCCCCATTTTTGCGCAGAAGGGCGGCTACGCCCCATTTTTCACAGAAGGGCGGCTATGCCCCATCTTTGCGCAGAAGGGCGGCTACGCCCCTTTTTTCACAAAAGGACAGCTACGCCCCACTTTTCACAGAAGGGCGGCTACGCCCCATTTTTCACAGAAGGGCGGCTATGCCCCATTTTTGTGCAGAAGGGCGGCTACGCCCCATTTTTCACAGAAGGGCGGCTACGCCCCATTTTTGCGCAGAAGGGCGGCTATGCCCCATTTTTCACAGAAGGGCGGCTATGCCCCATTTTTGTGTAGAAGGGCGGCTACGCCCCTTTTTTCACAGAAGGGCAGCTACGCCCCACTTTTCACAGAAGGGTGGCTACGCCCCATTTTTCACAAAAGGCGGCTCATGCATTTTCTTGTGAGCATTTCATGGGCCTCCTGAGAAGGGTGAAATTTCCTTCCATTTTCCGCAGTACGACTCACGCCCATTTTGTGTAGAAGGTGACTCATGCGCACAAAGGCATTTCAGCCCACTTTCCTGAAGAGTGACTCATGCATTTTCTTGTGACATTTCATTACATTTTCCTTGAAGGGTGAAAACAAACTTCATTTTTTCACCAGTGACTCATGCATTTGTCTTGAAGAGGCATTCCTTCACATTTTCCTGGTGACTCACGCCCATTTCTTGTGGTAATTTCTTCCACGCGAGCATTTCATGCGCTTCTAAAGGCGGCTATGCCCCCACTCCTGGTGGCTATGCCCCATTTTTCTAAAAGGTATTTCACACCCCATTTTCTGAAGGTAGCTGCCCATTTTTCATAGAAGGGCGGCTACGCCCCATTTTTGCGCAGAAGGGCGGCTACGCCCCATTTTTCGCAGAAGGGCGGCTACGCCCCTGTTTTGCTGTAGAAGGGCGGCTATGCCCCATTTTTCTACAGAAGGGTGGCTACACCCCTGTTTTTCTGCAAAAGGGCGGCTACACCCCTGTTTTACTGCAGAAGGGCGACTGCACCCCCTAGAAGGTAAAATTGTTGTTTTGATTTCAGATTTAAATTGCTATTTTTCTCATTAACGTTGTTCTTGCAAGGATACATGTGTTTGGTGCTAACCTTTTGCAGCATATTCTTGTGAAGTTGATGGAGAAAGCGGGATAAAATATCTAATATTTGCTTGCAGGGCTATCCATTTGCTCAATCTTCTTTAAAATTATCCTTGTTGTTTGCATTAATCTAAGAACATAGCTTAATTAGGGGGAGTAATATTCGTTGTTTTCTGTTCTTGTCTTTTTGTGTTATCCTAAGGGAGTATTAGCTTGTTTCCGCTTTTCCCTTGCACTTCGTGTGAGCCTGGGGAGTAGTTGGAAGTGGTTAGTGCTTTCTTCATAGTGGGACTTGCTTGGGGATTTCATCACCCCAAGGGACAATTCCAACCACGCGTACCGGCGGGGTATACAAAGGGGGGGAGCGAAAGCTGTACCCCAATCCAGTCACGTCGTAATTGGCAGAGTGTCGAAGCTAGGGTGATACCTAGATAGATGTGAAGAGTTGGTCTGAGCCCTTCAGTATCTCGCTGGGGTTCCCGACTCACGCTTGTGACGGGCTGGTGTTCACGGTTGTGCCTCACGTACCGAGAGTATATCAAGGACTCCCTAGATACCTTGGGCATCCTAGATTAAGACCACTTTTGCCATACCCTCAACACTAATCATAGGGTTGTATTTGCTTGAGAGTGTTTTCTTGTGAGAAACCAGTGAATTCTTAACAATTTGGCCTTATCATTATCATTTTAAAGTCCTTTCCATAGCCATTTGCATCAAACCAAGCCTCTGTTTTGTTGCAGAAGGGCGGCTACACCCCTGTTTTGCTGCAGAAGGGCGGCTATGCCCCTGTTTTGTTGTAGAAGGGTGGCTACGCCCCTGTTTTGCTACAGAAGTGTGGCTACGCCCTTGTTTTGCTGCAGAAGGGCAGCTACGCCCCTGTTTTGCTGCAGAAGTACAATTACGCACTCCTAAACACCTGAAATCCCCCCATTTGGATTCATTCAGCCTTTAAACCTTCATTTCACCATTCCCAACCATTACCTCATCATCCCAAACCTTCATGTTGTCACTTTAAACTCTCAAAAACCTCCATTTATCCCTTTTGAACCTCCATCTCATTATTCTAAACTTTCGTTCAACTATCCTAAATCCCCATACATTCTCCACAATTATCCTTAACCCCCCATTCATTCTAATTTCTTCCTAATCCACCAATAATCTCTTACAATTTGCATCTCCAAACACCACCTATAGCCAAACCATCCTAACCTTGTATTACTAAGTGGTTACCCAAATTGACTATAGCACTTGAAATTGATTATTAGTCTCTAACTTCAAACCCAATCAATTCACTTCCATCTTGAGGTGAATTCGGTGTTGTAAGTTATCATCCTCGGCCCAATCAATCCATTCCTAGCTTAAGGTGGATTCGGTGCCGTAATCATCCTATTAATCAATCAAAGCTCTAGGGTTACTAAGGGTAATCTCCCGTGACCAAGTTTAAGGTCTCTCTCTCATACCTTTCATAATCAAATTCAAATCAAATCCAATCCCATCCAATCCAATCAAATTCAAATCAAATCCAATCCCATCTAATCCAATCAAATCAAATCAAATCAAATCAAATCCAATCAAATCCAATCAAATCCAATCAAATCCAATCAAATCCAATCCAAATCAAATCCAATCCAATCCAATCCAAATCAAGTCCAATCAAATCCAATCCAATTCAAATCCAATCATTTTGTCAAAACATCCAATTACCCAATCAATCAAATCACATTCAATCTATCACTACAATCCTATCCAATCCGATCTATTTAATCAAAATTTGATCCAATCAACCTTATCCAATCCAATCTAATCACATCACCTCCGACCCAATCAATCTACTTCCATCTCAAAGCAGATTCGGTGTCGATCGTCAGAATCAATCCCATCACATCATCAAATCATCCTAATCTGAGCTTTAGTCCAATCCTGATCTGAGCTTGACCAAAATCTCAATTTGAGCTTTAATCCGTTCCCATCCAATTTTTTTTATCTATCCTCTTTATCCTTTCACCATCATGAATCCTTATCCTCCATCAATAGTGGTCAAGGGAAACCCTAATTACATTGACAACGATAACGAGAGTCTTGTTGATCAAGAGGAATATGACATAGACCCCCTTGACACTATCATTGCTAGTAAGCTTTCTCCACCCACTTTCCAAAATCCAATCACCCCCTCGAGTTATCCCGTTATATCTTCGTCCATGCCTAATCATGTTGTTTTTGCTACCTTTGACAAGGGATATCCGTCATATCCATCATACCCTTCATCTACATCATCCTCTTATCCAACACCCGCATCCTCTTATCCTAGTCTACCATCTCAATATCCCTATCCTAATCCCCCATCCACATCCTCCTATCTAAATCCTTCATTTGCATATACCCACTACCCTAATCTTCCATGCCACTCTACTCACTCTAATCCTACATTCGTATCTTCCTATCTTAATCCTACATCCACCCCCTTTTACCTTAATCCTATCCACATATCCTCATCCATCCCAATACCCTTATTATAATTCATCCCCCACATCCTCTTGTCCCACTACACCACCTATATCCTCTTGTCCTAATCCACAATCCATGTCCCCCTATCTTAATTCACCACTCCAATATCCTTACCTTAACTCTCCATCCAACACTAGTCCATCTACTCCTATTCCTCCATCCAATCCCATTCATCCATCTACTCCTAGTCCTCCATCCAATCCTAATCCCCCATCTACTCATAGTCCAACATTCAATCTCGTTCCTCCATCTAACCCTAGTCCACCAATCCATAATCCATCATCCACTCCTACCACGCCATCTCAACCTAGAGCATTCAAGTTCCCTCACTCAAGAAATTCTCCAAGGACTTATAACAAAGAAGCCACCCCCAACTCCACATGTTGAAGTCATGGAACCATGCCATCCCAATCTATCATCCACGGTAACTAGTGATGAGAGCCTTCTCCATACCACACCTATCATTGTTGTTACCACCCCTAGCACTGATCAAACCATTGAAACCATTGAACCCACTAAATCCATTGAACCCACATCTCCTACCATCACACCCTCTAAATCCATTGAACCCACTTCTCCTACCATCACACCCTCTGAATCCATCGAGCCCCCATCTCCTACCATCACACCCTCTGAATCCATCGAGCCCCCATCTCCTACCATCACATCCTTTAAATCCGTTGAATCCATTGAACATCCACCTCCTACTCCAAGAGTCATCAAACCCATCGATGACACCCAAATCCATTCTGATGACTACATCGAATCCTCCATCCTTCCATCTCCCCAACTTGAAGAGTCTCTCCAACACTCTGTTATCCTTCCATCCACACAAGATGTGTCATGCCAAGAGCTTGATCCAAAGCATGCCAACATATCCCCTCCTCCAGATCAAGATCCTACTATCCCATCTAGTCTACCGCAAGATCATAGTCCCCCATCCATTCCATCCCATGATCCCCCTATCATTCAATCTTCCACCACTCCATCTCCATCTCCATTGCATGATCCCACTACCACAAATCCAAATCCTATCATATCCCATTATCCCTCTCCTGATACCACCCATCCACATGCTGCTATCCCACCATCTCCCTCTCATGATCCCCCATCATCGCCTAAAACTGCTATACCTACATCGCTTGCATATCCCCTTGGTACTCTCACATTCTTCCATGGTGGCCTCCTCGCAGAAGAAAAGCATAGTGTATTTACCGTCCATCATCCTCCACCTAATGATGGACTCGCATCATGTTTCCAGAATAATACAAATCCTATCATGGACCGCATGCTCAAGAAAATGAACTATTAAGGAAAAGGTCTAGGCCTTCATGAGCAAGGTATTTTAGAGCCCATCCAATTCAAAGAACAAGTCTGCATGCAAGGTCTTGGACCTATTTCCCAAGCCTCACAATCAAAATATGTTGGTACAACCTCTAGACGTCCTCAACGAGCCTTTTCCAAAAGAAATGTTAGCTCTTCCCATCACCCCACTAGATCATATGTTGCCATCCCTCCTCCTCTATCATATCGTCTCAAAACCACCATCCATCTCCCTCCTTCATCTGCTCCATCCATTTTGGGTCCTTACATCCCTCCATCCACCATATCCCATCCTTCATCTACTCCATCCATCCTGGGTCCTTATGTCCCTCCACCCACTCCATTTACTTTGGGTCCGTATATCCCAAAATCACCTCCTCCATCTCATCCTATCTATCCCTTCATCCATTCATCACCTATCCATCTCATCCATCATAAACATCCCTCTCACATGTCCCCCAATCAGGATCAACAAAGGCACATACCTGCACATCCTCCGTCTACACATAATCCACATACTCCTCCCTTCCTCGCTCCACATCATCCATCTATTCACACCCATCCCATGGCTACTAAATGCACTTTGGATGCTAACATAAAAATGCATAAATCCAAACATCCACATGAATCAAAAGCTTCCCATGTCCCTTCTAAAAGACATGTTAAAGCAAAGCAAAACAAAATCCAAAATCCAAATCAAATCTATAGGCCACAAAGGCCCACCAAAGCAAAGATCAAAACCATGTGGATCCCAAAGAAAAAAAATGCAATGCCATCACATGAAAAATCTGTAAGAACATCCAAAGTTGCTAATCCAAAAGCTAGTCATACACCCCTTTCATCTCCTAAGTCTGTTTTGGGCCCTTATGTTCCAAAGTTCACTGCCCCATCTCCATTATCCACACATTCTCCATCCAGTAATCCTCTTATCTTTTCACATCCACCACCACATGTGCCAATGTTGGTCCTAAACACATCTCCCCATCACATATCCACCCCATCATTCCATCCATACCCTTTCAGCATCCCATCCATTATCCCATGTATCTCACCTCTCAAATCCCCCTAATTCATCCTCTAGCATAATCCATTTATCCTAAGGTTGTACCAACATCCAATAGTCGGTTCGAACATGGGCTCTTACTACCTCGTATAGAACTTGATGCTTGAGTCCTTCATCCATATCCATATCCTTATCCCTTTTCATCCCCCTCATATCCAAAAATTCAGAAAAAGTCTAAAAATCCAAAAAAAAAAAAAGAAAAAAAAAGAGAGAAATAATTCATCCAATGGTGAAAACTTGGCAAACAAGTGCCTTGGATAAGTACGCTAATGAAAACCTGGCAAACAGGCGTCATGCATAAATCCCCATCTGCACTTGGGGGCAACTTCCTGATATATATTCCAGCTATGCTTCCTGCTATGCTTCCCGCTACGCACCCATCTTCCTATTATCCATCCTCTTCATAAAACCCCTCCGTCCCACCTATCTTCCGCATCCTACCATCATATCCCATTTATCTCCCATCCCTCCATCCTTCTTGTGAAGTTGATCAAAACTGGGGAACCTATCTATACATGCTTTGGACACCTCTTGGTATACATTCCCTTCCTCCATGCTCTATCATATTCCTTGGTCACTCATCCTATCCACCTCTAGTTATCTCCTTTATCTTCCCATCCACTCATTTCCCATCCCTCATGCCTCATCATATATGACATATCTAAAGTGGGGGCATCTGCTTCCTTTGTGACATAGTCCTTGGAGACATCATCTATCATAACATCCCTTCATCTTCGTATCCATCTATCCTAGCATTTCTTTCATCTATCATAGCATCCCTTCCATCTCCCCATCCTTATCTTTATGTCCATCCCCTTCATCTCCCAATCCTTATAATCCCTCCCATCCTTCATCCATTCTTTTTTCTTTATCTTCATCCCATCTCACACTCCCTTGTCATCCATATTTGGCTATAGGCCTCCTTTCGTGCAACCCAATGCCCTTTATCTCATCACCATCACTTCTGCTTCTTTTGCACATCTTTTCTATCTGGCATGTCATTCGCCCACTTCATCTTTCATGATTTGGATAACTATCCCATCCCTGAGCTTTATATAGTCACTATCCTCCAATCCAATCCCATAGGTCTATCTTGTTCTGTCAGTTCCATCATTTTAACCCCTTATCTAGGGTTATTTCATCATCTTTCATCCATTCACTTGTTTGTGGCCTTTTGTTGAACTACATTGCCCCTGCGCTTTCACGTAGGCAAGGTCGATCACTTGATCCGCCCCTGGGGTTCCATCCATCATCGATCTATATTGTCCACTTTTCTCCTGTTCTCCATCCTATCTTGGTCATCCATCGAAATCTCCATCAAGGTCAGTCATCAGCCTTTTATCAAACTACGAGGGCTCTGCGCTTTCACATAGGCAAGGCTAATCTCTGATCGGCCCCCGAGCCCCTAGGTCATTAGGTTGTGTCTTGTCTCCCTTTTGGTTGTCATCAAGTTATGCCTTTATCTAGCTGGTTCTTAACCAAACCCACTTGTACCAATGAACCTAATCAATTTTGAATCTCCTATATCATATTGATCTTTTAGCTTAGTATCCATCATCGGTCTCAACGGGATGCATCCTTCCTAACAGCCCTCATCAATCCCATCCATCCCCTTGATCCTATGGCAAAGGACATTTGAAGTTGATTGCGATTTTTTTGATGCTTTTGGCTTTTGTTTATCATTTGAGCTCCCTATCATCACTTGTCAAGGCCACCATAATCCATCATATTATGGTGTGTTTTGATTGGTCAACATAGGGGCATATCTTGATCTTTTTATGTCTATTTTTGTCTTCTTGGTTGTCCCACATAGTACCCACCAAGATCCTCGAGGTCTTGTGTTATGCTGGGGCATCCTTGTGTGCTTGTGGTTATCCCAATACCTGGCCTGACCAAAGTCATCATGACTTTGGGGTGTTGGGATAGCCTTCTTGTTTGTTATGTGTGTTTTATGCATTAGACACTAATCCGCCTTGGTTCTTCATACCCTGGCATCTTGTGTCTTATGCTATAGCAAAAATCAGTGCTCCGAAGATGGAAAATTGCATTAGGATTGCATTTCATTCTCCATTCCATCATCTTGCATATATCCCCCCATCCATTCATCCTTCATCCTTATCTCACATCTCTATCCAACCCCCCATCCATTCCATTTAGCCCAAATCATCTAATCATATCCTTGGTTTTGTCCCCAATCTTGTTACTAGCCTTGACCCATCATCATCATCATCCATTAGTGTCATTCCCTATCCCTTTGGTCATTGTTTTGGGATGTATCCTTCCCTCATCAACAACACCTCCATCATCATCATCGGGAGGTATTATTCCCTATCCTTTAGTGGTGTTTTGGGATGTATCATTCCCTCATCAATACCACTCAATGGGATGTGTCCTTCCCTATCCTCGTGTTGTCTCAGGATCCTTCATTCCCTCATTAACAACACTCCATCTATCATCAACCTATTTTGGCTTGTACCTTAACTGGGGAAACATCACCTTTTGAAATCCATTTGTGCTTCATCCATCTCCATATCACTTACTCTCTTACCCATCACCTTGCATTATCTTCATCATCTCCCCTTGCATCACATCATCTATTTCGAGAGTACACACGTGTTCTCTTCAACCCGCATGTCCTCTCGAGGGGGCATCCTCAATCCCTACTCTTCATCTTTCTTACCAGTCACTCCTTTAAATGACTGGGGCATCTTTTTCAATCTAACCATCTTCTTCTAGGTTCTATATTTTAATATTCTTTGAAATGATGCTACTTCATAGCACCATCTCAAAGAGGGGAAAAATGTAGACATCCAAATTTGGACACTTAATTTATTCAAATTTATCACTTTTCATCTAAACATCCTCTTATCCGAGTTAATTAAGTAATATTAGTATTATTTAATTAATATCCTTAATTCTGTCAAGTCCCTAAGGTATTTAATTAATAATTAAATACCTTACCCTCCTTAATCCTCTTTTCATCAAATAAATTAAATAAATATTACATTTATTTAATTCCTCACATGTCATTTTTATCTAATCCTAATCCACTTCCTAATTTCTTCATTAGGGATGTGCACATGCCTAATCCTTGATTAGGATGTGTCACATCCTCCAACTTTTGCAAGTTGGCTTCTAATCCTCAATTATCCTCTAATTACTAATTAATTAAGCCTAATCATTCTCCAAGGAATTTTTAATTCCTTTTTATTCTTCCTAGATTCCCCTCTTTTATATGTGAATTTTTAATTCACATTCCATCCTTCCAAGGCTTCTATAACTTTGGACTTGTCACAATCCCACATGTGACCAACCTTGGACTTGTCACAATCTCCACATGTGACCAAGCTTGGACTTGTCACAATCTCCACATGTGACCAAGTCCCGCCTTTTTGGAGCCCACCTTTTACCCTCTAGATTATCCTGTGAATGTGAATTTTTAATTCACATTTATATCCCCAACCACCTTTCCTTTTCCCATGTAGACTTTTGAGGAATTTTAAAATTCCTCAAATGTCCCTTTCACTCCCACTTGGGGACAAGAAATCCCTTTTTGTGGAAATCTCCTCACTCCCCAAGGTACATGTCCTTTTTCCACCTCATGTACCTTCTTGACACCTCATTTCCCTCTCATATCCCTTGTCCACTTCACCCTCCACATGTCAAGATGTGAGGGCTTGTGGGTCTCAACCCACCTTAGCCCTTCATCTTGGCCTTGTTGGAGCAATCTTGACCATTGAATTCTCTAGAGAATTCAAATTCCTCTATAAATACCCCCTCCTCAAGGGCATTTACAAGACTTTTGATTTGGAGCAACCTTATGCTGCCAATTTTTCTTCTCAACACTTTGCACTCTCATAACTACATGCTGTCCATTTGAATCCTCAAGCCTTTTTCAATCATTCAACCATCTTTCTTCATCATTTTGCATATTGAAGCTTGCATTTTAGTCACTCAATCCATTATCTAAGGAGCACACAACCAATCCAAGCAAGGGCCAATCAAAGAGGTATCAACAACAAGTGAGGTAAAAGTGTTTGTGTTTCATTTTATTTGCATTCCTTTTCGTTGAGCCACTCTTTTGGCTAATCTTGAGGTGTCCTTGATATTTTGTTTTCCATCTTTCTTAGTTGTTTTGCTCATTTAGAGAAGTGCAAATATCAGGGTATACAGTGGGAAATAGTAAGTTGTCTTTATTCTTGGTTGTCGTATATTTGTGAATGTTCTTGTTTAGAGGTTTATGATGTCGAATCTCTTAGCGATGAGTGAGTTCTTCTTTTGAGTTCTTTAGAATTAATAGGATATACACATAAAATATTTATATATGTATATATTTATGTGTAAAAAATAAACTCACATGCATGAGTGATTACACACATGAGCATACAAAGATAGATGTATCTATGCATGTTCATGGGCGGATTTCCCATATGCATGAGAATATTGATCAAAAAAGATGTCATATATATATATATATATATATATATACATACCATCTTATATGTCAATCAAAATGAAGGTGTTAATATATGTTTATATATCAAAAGTATGATATATATTGTATATGAGTATATATATGTATATGCATATTAACATACGTATATGTTCATGGGCGGATTTCCCATATGCATGAGAATATTGATCAAAAAAGATGTCATATATATATATATATATATATATATACATACCATCTTATATGTCAATCAAAATGAAGGTGTTAATATATGTTTATATATCAAAAGTATGATATATATTGTATATGAGTATATATATGTATATGCATATTAACATACGTATATGTATCAACATAATGGAAAAATCCATACAAGTATATTGATATATATATATATATATATATATATATATATATATATATATATATATATATATATATATATATATATATATATATATATATATATATATATATATATATATATATATATATATATATATATATATATATATATATATATATATATAATATATACACACACACAGATATATATATATATATATCCATACATTATTATATGTGAAATATGAGGATATATATTCAAGGATCCATATTTTGAATGATACAATTCTTTTAACCTATGAATTATAAATATATATACTTATATACATAATAAATTGAGATGTATATAAATATATATATATATACATGTATATATACATACATACATATATATACATATATAAGTTATATACATTATATTTATAAATAAAGTAACTATTTATGTAGGTGTTGAATTATCTTATGGCGTAAAGTATTTAAAACTTAGCTTATGCTAAGAATAGCGCTCAACATATTGCTATGGAAATAGTGTTAATGGTAAGAAACACATTAATATAAATTTGAATGATGTTTTAAACATTTTAAAGTGTTGTAATGAAATATTGATAGTGCTAAATATAAAGCACTTATATTATTTTCCAAGATGTAATTTTGGGTACCGAGACTTTGTCAAAGCAAAGCAAAATTAATGATCATGTAGAGAATGTTTGTCGACGAAGTCAATAATGAACATAAAACCATATTTTAGGGCATGAATAGTAGAATGTAGTGTAAATAGATAAAAAAATGAGTTGATTAGAAGTCTATTACTGTTTATAAATTTCTTGAATTTGAAGCATTTTGTAACATACACCCCTAATTTTTTTTAAACTCTGCTTGTTGGTTGCTTGTTGAATGAAGTGTTTTTGTTTTGTTTTTTCAATGTGTTTTTAGATGGATATAACATAAGAGAAGATTGCAAAGAACAAGAAAACAAGATACTAAATCCTTTTCAATAGAGATTGTAGTAAATAGCATAGAAGTTCATTTTGAGTTTTGTATCGGAATAATACAATGTAATATGAAACCTGGTATAAGAGTTTACAATCTTGATAGGGCCCCTTTAACAACAACAGTGAGGCTCTTTGATAGCACCGAACAACACCACAACAAATTATATTCAAAACACTTGTTTCTCCAACATCTAAGCTCCTTTTTTTAGCTCCCAAAGTATAGCAACCAAACCCAACATGTGTTGGTTTCAAATAGGGTTTTATAGCAGCAAGATGGCACCCCTCTTTAAAGTTTGACCTCCTCTATAAAATAAAATACACCACTAAAAAATGCAAAAAAGTAATCCTTGGAATCACCATGAGATAGGTTTTCTAATAAATCAATACCCATTTCAATTTCTCTAGCCAACTCAGATCTATGATCAAAAACCTGGTTTAGGTCCATATTCTAAAGCACCCAAAAACTGAAATAAAACACTTCAAAATATTCAAAAATCCATTCCAAACTAGAAACAATAAAAACACACTAAAAACTGTTCAAAAATATTGATAAATCTTTACTTTCCAATCACCAAAATCAAACTATGTGAAGCACTGATTGATTCCTGCTATAGAATCATCACTATCTGATTAGGGTGGATATTTCACCACTAAAACTAGCCCCAATGAAGAGGGTGTTCATCCTTAGATTGTATCCCAAGCACTATGGAATAAATCCAGTAGCATTTAGTTATGTTTCCAAAGTAGAGATATGAAAACGAGATCCAAAAAGAAAATATAAAGAAGATAGGGTGACTGGACTCGAAAAGTTTCTTAATTTCCTTCTAAAAAACCCATGCCATTCTTAGAATTTGAAAAATAAACATTTTAGATTATTTTATCTCCTCTAGGCCTCCCTCTGATGGAGAAAATAAAATATTAATTAAACCTTTTAAAGCAACTTTAAGTTGCAGGCCTAGGCCATGGTACTTTTTGAATGACAACTCACCCCCTCAACTTAAGTTTATAAAATAACTTTATAAAAAAACTTAAGTTATTGAATTAAAAAATTATTAAACACTGAAACCTTAGGATATATAAAAATAAACTCATAAATAATACTACTACATACATATAAGCCTAAGACCAACTCCCCCAAAGATGACTTACTATAAATATCACTACTGAAAATAGTAAGTATATACCAAACGGAAAAACTGAGTGAAATTGAAGGCCACTAAAGAACACAGTGATGAACTAAAGATAGCAACATCATAAACCGACCACTTCTATAAATAGAAAACCCTCCAAAAACTACAACACTAAACTCCAATTCTAGCCACTAAGTCCCCTAACCACATCAACTAGCCTATGGGAACTCTGAAATAGGCTAATTGAATCACTACACTACTCAAGAGCAAGAAGGGAACATTATAGTCCACCCTTCCTAAGATTGCTTGTCCTCAAGCAATCATAACTCTGGATGCTGCAATATCTGCTCACTCTCCCAAGTAGCATCCTCCACTAGAAAATTCTTCCACTTAAAAAAATACTCCTTGACCACCCTTCTTCATAGTGTATGCTTTCTGACCTCCAATATAGCCTTAGGAATCAAAATCAATTTACCTTCCTCATCCAAAGGAGGCATGTTTGTAGAAGGAACCACATTCCAACCAAGTTCCTTCTTAAGGGGAGAGACATGAAAAACATTATGTACCTTGTTGTTCTCGGGTAGCTCCAGCTCATAGGCCACCTCTCCAATCCTCCTAATAACTCTGAAAGGACCATAAAAATGAGGCTTAATCTTTTCCAACACACTCTTCTTGAGATTGGAATATCTGTAGGGCTGCAACTATAAGTAAACCATTTCTCCAACCTCAAAAACATGCTCAATGCAGTCTTGATCAACATATAGCTTTTGTTGATTCTGAGCATGTTGTATATTCTCTTTTAAAGACCTCATGATGTCTTGACTCTCTTGAATAAGATCTCTAGCTCTAGGCACTCTACAATCTCCAAAAATTAAATCAATAAAGTTGGGAGCTTCATAACCATATAATACCATGAATGGAGACGTCTGAATAGACACATGGAAGGTAGAATTATAGCAATACTCTCCTAGGTGGAACCACTTGACCCATGCCTTTTGCTGCCCTGAAATGTAGTTGCGTAGGTAGTCTTCCACCCACTTGTTCACCATCTTAGTTTTCCCATCAGTTTTAGGGTGGTAAATAGTGCTATGGGTTAGCTCCATACTACATAATCTAATTAACTCCTACCAAAAAAAACTCATAAACTTGATGTCCCTCTCACTGATGATGGCCTTGGGTGTCCTGTGAAGCCTGAATACCTTGCTGAAAAATAAATTTGCCACTTGCATTGCTATAAACCTTGTTGATATAGAAAAAAAGCGTGCAAATTTAGTCAATCTATCCACAACCACATAAATATTGTCTCTCCCCTGTACCTTGGGAAGCCTTGTGATGAAATCCATTGATATGCTTTCCCATTTTTGAGTAGCAAGGGTTGCAATAAACTAGTAGGATAAGTATGCTCATTTTTGTTTTGTTGGCATACTAGGCACTCACGGGTGTACTTAAGTATGTCATATTTCATCCTTTTCCATGCAAATCTCTCACGGATCTACTTGTATTCCTTATAATATCCTGGCTGGCCAGCCATCGAAATGTCATGGAATACCTTAAATATGTGCTCTCTCACTTAGAATCAAGAGTCAACCATATTCTATCCTTATAATAAATGAGGCCCTCCTTCCCCTAGTATCTATTATCCTATAAAGACCCATCAAGTGTGTTGTTTTATAATGCATTCTTAGCATAATTAGCCTCTATCTTTTCCTTCCAATCTATTGCTATGACTGAAATGGACCTCAAATGTGGTCTTCTAGACAAGGCATCAACCATTAAATTCTTCTTCCCTTTGACATATTCAATGTCAAAGTCATATCCCTAAAGTTTTCTTACCCATTTATACTTCCTCTCATTGAGATAATTTTTATTAAGAAAATACTTAAGACTACTATGATCTATTTTCACTACAAATATGCCCGATACAATGTATTGTCTAAACTTTGCAAGTGCATGCATGATTGCCAACATCTCCTTGTCATAAATGGAGTAAGCTCGATCACCTCCTCTCAACTCCTTGCTCTCAAAATCTATAGGGTGTTTATTTTGCGTGACAACTACACCTCTTCCTTCACCTAGGGCATCACACTCAAGCTTGAAAGGCTTGGAGAGGTATGGAATAGCTAAGACTGGGCACATACTCATCAACTACTTGAATCTATCAAAAGTTTTTTGCACTGATTCAAACCATTCAAATTCCCATTTTTGGTTGAATCAATAAGTGGGGCAGCCAACTGTGAGAATCCTTTCAAAAACCTTCTATAGAAACCACAAAGTCCAAAAAATTCATTCAACTGAGTAAGGTTTGTAGGTGGAGGCCAATCAAGAATAGCCTTGATCTTTTTAGGATCAACGATAACTCCCTTTGAGCTAATAATATGCCCAAGATACAACAATATTGTCATGCAAAATTCACACTTGGAATCCTTGGAAAATAAAGATTCACTCTCCAAAATACTAAACACCTCATCTAAATACCTCAAGTGATCCTCCCATGATCTATTGTAAATAAAAATATCATGAAAAAAATATCAAGACAAACTTACGTAACTGTTGTTTGACGACTCTGTTCATGCAAGTGTAAGGACTCTCTTTTTATGTCAAGATTACAACCCCATTTATTTATGAACCTATGCTATTCTACTATGTGGATTAAGAGTGTGTCAAATGGGACGATACATGATCCGACTGTGTTTGTGTGCCTATGTAATTGTAGTCATTTGATTCCAAGAGAAGATTAGATAAATTCTCATGCGAGTACTCTTGCAAGGTATGTGACTAAATCTACATTAATAGGTATTATAATTTTCCATGTTATATAGTGGTGCTAAGGTCCACATTTAGTAACAATGTTCTTATCATTTGATTCAAGTTAAGTTGAATACCTTATAATTGAATGAAGTGCAAGTAACATAGTTATGCATTACAGTGATTATTAATAATAAATCTATTGTGTGACTAAGGATCAATAGAGTTATGATTATTTGTCACGTATTAAGGTAATGCCAACATTGGACAAATTGATCAAATTCATGATGAATATAACCTCTAAATATATGTAAATATATGCATATCTAGATTGTATTATAATCTTCTCCATATAACTCATGAGCATATAAAGTTTTTGTTACATGAAACCTTATTCTTTTAATTATCTATTATCAGATGAGCCGCTGTACAAAGTTTACTATTACATTTTTGGTAAAGCTATCGTGATCCTACAATGATGAAAATATGAAAGAGTTATGTAAAAAATATAAATAAAAAAATAGTAACAATATTTTGATATTATAATTGCCCTTATTCTAGAGAGTAGCACTTCGAAGTGGAATACCATCAAAGCATTAATTAATATTTATCTCACTAGAATTTAATATCAAATATTACCCCAAATGTTAATATAATTTATTTTCATCATGAATTACAGTTACTAGCATTTATCTTGGGTTCGCAGGCATAGTTAATGGCATAATGATGAAATGTAGGAAGAGATATCTAATCAGTATAATCATAAAATGTAAGAAGTGATATTGAGTCACTCTAAATTGATTTATTTCACCTGCACAAAGGTTCATCACCTACAATTCAAGCTTCTTACTAGTAGGGAAAAGGATATACCAAATCTGATTCTTTATCACAACACAACTACTTATGCCAGCTATGAGAAATAAATGGCATGAAAGTAAATGCCACTAAGCTGATTGACGTGATGGGAATTGATGAGCCTTGGTGGATTTAATGCATGGGAAGCTGGACTTGGCCCTTGGCTAAAATAATAGTGAACATTTAACTCAAGACAATAATATTTGACCAACAAGTAGCATAGGCGACCTTTCAAGGGTGGCATTAATGAAGATGTGGCGTGAGTTAGAGAAGAGAGATAGGAAACATCCATTCTTAAGGAGGTGGTTGATCTTCAACCTATAGCACCAATTAATGAGAGGGTTAAGATAACTGTTGTTATATGAAGAGATGGAAGCCCAAATGCGGGGATGGGGGGATATTATTTTTGGATGATTTAAATCTCTGAGAGTTTGTTGGCTTGGGAGTGTTTTTCCTTGGTATGCAATTGTGAGAAAGTATCACAGATTATTTTGTGTGGTGATTGGTTCTTGTGTGCTCTTTAAGAGTTGCGACGGAGTTGGAAAGGTAATAGCATAGGCAAGAGGAAAGGATTGGTGCAATCTGTGTTGACAAGACTGGAAGTGAACGCCATTGATTAATCTACGAAGTAGATATCCACTCACATAAAGGTTGCTTAGAATTTGGTTCTCTGATGTTTGATAGGATCATCTCTTTGTAGGTTATTGACTCTCTCATAGTTTCCATTATTGGAATTGCTGCACTCTATCTACAAGGAAATGAACATCTTAGCATGGGGGGGAGAGAAGCAAAGTATGCCTTTATGAGGATGTCATCGTCTATCTGGATGGGGGGATAACACCCGCCATAGACATTGGTTGTAGAATGGCAGGCTATACTCCTCTGCATTAAGCATACTCAATATGCAATTCCGTCATGGTCGAGAGGAGGAGAAGATGACAATCCATTCAAATGGTGGCTAAGAGATGCTATGAAAGAAACAAAGGATCTCACCAGAAGCATGGATATAGATAATCCAAGGGAAGTGCAAGAAGTAGCTAGAGAGATAGACTCGACAATGATTGAATAAGATAAATAAAGTAGTCGAGGAGCACCATTTCTTTTAAATGTAGAAGGATGCTGGAAAAATGGTGGAATCGGGCTTTAAAGGGATGCCAATTACATTTGCATGCAAGTTTCAAGAGATTTTCAACAAGATCCTAGGTGCATGCCCGCTAACCGTTTCATAATAATCCTCGATGGATTTGTAAGTCACACAACAACTCGTACAGAATCTGAAGGTAAGTCTATTGCCATGATCTTAGTGTCTTTTTCAAACAATAGGAATTTTAGATAGTTGCATTACTTCTTTTGTGCTTATCTATTCTGAAACAAAGATATGCTACCATCTATTTAATGAAAGCAATGCTTTTGTGTTTTAACTGTAAGTGTTTTCATGTGAGACATTATTATAGTTACTTAGTTATTCTCCGAATAGAGATGCATTGAATGGAAATGGAGTTGATGTTCATTTGGTGGTTTAGATCCTTAAATAGTTTTGATTTCCATGAACCAGTTGACAAAAATCCATGTGCCTTGTATGTGTTCTCACATTTGCATACATATTTACAGCCTCTCAAACTATAATGTCTAATTAAAAAAAAAAATTGTCCATTATGCATCAATGTATGTCCATACCCATCTTGCACGCTGGGAGGATGTTGTTAAATGTTAGGGAATTTGGTGTTCACCTATTAAATTTCATTTTCTTGAAAGTTCTAAAACCACTCCAGTAAATTTGTTTTGTGCTTATCCTGCAATTTTTACACTCCCAGAGACCACCTTCCTTGAGTTGTTTTGCCAAAAGATCGCATGCTTGGTCTTTGCTTCTGCATTCTACATACATGTCTGCTAGCGCATTTGCAACAAAAAAATTCTGATCAAAAAAATTTAAAAAAATAAAAAAAATAGCTCCATCACTTTCACTTTTAACGTGATTGATGCCCCATACCATGTTTCCTAAAAGCTCCCATTTAGGTGCAGGAAGAATGGACATTGAAAAAGGATGTAGAATTTCACATTACACCTGTCGTTATTCATTTGCTTGAAATTTGTTTTAAAGCCCCTTTGATGAATTTATTTTTTGCATATCCTGCATTTATTGCATTCTCTGATGCATCATTTCCTTGAGGCGTATGTCAAATAGTTTAGTGCGTGGCACTATGTAATTATGGAAAATAATGATGAAGATATAGATTTGTTGGTTAATGCCTTCAATCAAGAATTGGTTGTGAAGGTGACCACCACAAACAGTGATGGGAAAATCCCTTCAGGTATAAATAACATAGAGCTAATGGTAAATTTTTTTTTGTAATTTTAGAGCAACCATGCGGTCGTATTTTAATAAACTAAAAACCAGCAAGCTTTTATGTAAGGTTGCATCTAAAGGAAACAAAAATGTAGTAGAAAAGCTTTGGAGAGGGGAGCAACTTTAGTAGGTGTGGATTGGATGGAGAAAATAGCTCTGTATCACACTGCTAATATGTATATATGCATGGGACTTCTGTGTTGCTGTTGTATCAAGCGGGAATGAACTTGTATGGAATTCTTAGAGTGCTTGCATGTATTAGTATTGGTAGCATTAAGGTCATTATAGTATACATATGATTAATTCATATTGAATGAAAATTGGGTAAGTTATGTATAATAGTCTCCTTGGTTAAATGTTAACTTTGTGTGGTGTGTTCAGTATGCTAATGTGAGTTAGGCATAGGTATGTATATAATCGACTTGTGTACATGCCCTTGTTTATATGTATTCTTAATAGGGTTACATTACATGTATGTATTGAATTTTTATGGTGTGCTTAGCATGCTTATATGTATTAGGATATAGTGGTCTATATGTGATGGTTTGTAAAACATGTAAATGAGGTTGTTTCAAACTAAATTTCTTGGTGTACACGATGTGGTTAGTTTGCTTGTGCACATTACAATTAATTTCTATTTATGTAATGGATTCGAATCAAATGTAAATTATTATCATTCATATTAAAGGATTGGAATAAGTTTGGTTACGAGCTTAAGAACTTCAAGTGACCTATATATTATCAGTGTCTTCTTAATGCGAAATATCATTAGAGAGGTCATTTATTGAAAGTAAACATGATATATTTATGAGAATTACTATTCCTCTCCCTTCTAGATTTAGTATTGTCTAGCTAGATTATTAAGGATTAAAGAAGTTATATTATTTAGAGTGTAAACACATAACATTATGAAAGCACATTTAAGTTGATAATCTAGTTTAATGAATTAAACCATATCTATGGTTATGTATTTATGCTTATGACTGAAATTGATGTTGAGACATCATTTGAACTTAGCAGGTTACTCTATTGCTATTAAACTAGTTAGGTGATGGGTGAAATTCAAATTAGCGATAAAGCAATTGAAGTAGTTTACTATTGATAAGAGTATTGTGAGCCATCTTAATTATAGTTGTACCTTGATTACATTAATCCAAGGGTATTTCATTAGGACATTGAGGACATATTGGTCAAGCGAAAAATATCGAACCAAGAAGGTTAAACCTAGGAGATAAATAAACATGTGATCGTCTTTTCTCTCGCAAGCTTATCACTCAAGAAAATCACCTTGGAATGTGTTGCTTAGTGAATCCTTAACTAGATTTCCAATCTTTGGCTTCACCTAAGTGGGTGGCAGCTGACTGTGAAACCATCTGGGGAAAAGGACCCTAGAAAGGGTTGCATACCCACTCTTGTAGTTTATAATTAATGGATTAGAGACATAATATGAAGTTGAGTAGAGAATTGAGTTTTGAGTATGTCTATGTCACCGGGTTATAAGTGTGACTTTGGTAGAGTCATCCTTGAACCTAAGGGTTATCCCTTGCTATCCAACCATGTGTGAGATGGTTGAATCCCAGTTGTCAAACTACGGTTCCTCTACGAATTATATATGTAGGTAAGGCCGTCAAAGATGAGCCCCTGAGGAATTAGGTCTGGCCCCTAGGCTTGTCCTCTTATTAAATATTTAAAGTTACTATTGATATATATTTTTTATTTGCATAACTTGTGAATTGAATTAAGTTTGTGTTTATTGATGAGTTAGTAGATCTAAGCCAGCCTACCTTGGTGATGTGGATTCCATATCTCCATATGAAACTTTTCCATGATTTTCAACTCAATGGTGTTGATGGCCAAGGTCCTTATAAGTTATTGGTCTAATGTTTGCTAGGTTTTCATGAGGTACATGTGTAGGAAGCAACTTTTTGGAATTATGTTAGTGTTTGTGGTCAAAATTTAAAAATTGTGTTTTATCCTTAATTATATTTCAGTGTGAAATTTTGGGCATTACATTTTGGTATCAGAGCTTGGTTACAACACTGGGATCTATGGTTAGTGATGTTGCCATAGGTGGTGTTGCTTGTGTGAAATTTCGTTGTGTGCTTCCCCCCTTGTTGTGACTGATAGTTGAAATGACCTTATGGGATCCTGAGTCACTTTCATCATTCTTTGATAAATCTGATTGTGAAGAGGTTGGATTAGCCCAATTTATAGATTTAACTTGCCAAGATTTAAATATAAATGAACCTATGTACCCTCTCATAGGACCTATAAGTGTTTAAGATAAACAAGATTAGGAAAATTAAATGTATCAATTTTATGTCTCATCTATGTTGATTAACATGTTATGGTGAATTATCATTGTGAAGACTGAGTCAATCTAGAATGAAAATAGAAATTAAAACAAGGTGAATGGCTAGAAAGCTAGGCATATTACTATTATAGAATCCACCCTCGTGTTATCCTATAACCTTGAACCTTATGGAGATGAAACATGATTCTTAAGACATGACTATTATGTAGACAATGCAACTTTACTAAATTAAACATCATCTAACTTCATAATGCAAGTGAATAACTTAGTATAAAAAACTATAATTCTTATATCTAAATCTATGTGCCTTGGGGTGATTTAAAAATTCAATTATTTTCTTGTCTGTGGATAAATGAAGTGTTTTCAAAACGTGTAGGTTGTCTTAAAATCAATTGAATGCATGTTGTGTGTAAAGCTATTTTGAAGATAGGAAAGAAATATGTCTGATTGGGTAAAAGAATTTGGTCCTGAAATTGTACTCCTACCTTAGGATGTATGCATGAACTTGTGTATGGAATCAATTAGCATTGAGTAAAATTTTAGAGATAAACTAGAATAGTGAAACCATGTGCATGGGATATAAATAATAATGATGGTAAGGAAAATAATGCATTAGTAAATATTGCCTTGTTTAATTTCAAATATAAGCTCTTCTTTCATTGCATGGTATGCCAAAAAAGTAAAACGTCATGTGCATTGTAGTAGCCTTACATTGGCGACACTTAGGTTCCCAATTGCATTAGAATTGATAGAAATTGTATAAATGATAACTCAGTATACCCTATTTAGAGATGCAAATACTAACTGTATGGTTAAGTAATTTTTTAGTGAAAAGAATGTTGTGCTTGTGGTGCTAATAAATTGGACTATGCCTTCATCATGTATGAGTATTAGGTAGCCTTGTTGAGAAGATATTTGATAATGGTTGTGTATGTCAATGATAGAATGTAATATTTTGTAGTTTAATTGTGTGTAAGAAAATGGCCTAAAAAAAGGGGGGGTTGGAAATGAAGTTATTTTGTATTCCTGTGGATGTGAATGCCCCATAATAGTGCCTATGTTGTGTGTTGTGGCAATTTTCATGGATAGACTAAGTGATAGAAGTAAGTGTATGTTGTGCATCTTTGACTCATGGAATGGAGTGAGAATTCTTGACAGTTATGTGATTTTTCATGTGCAAACCAGTATATGTGTTGTGCTCCAAGTATGAGATACAGGGTATCCAACTTGGGATAAGGGTGGTGGATGTCTAGTATGATCCCATTTGTTGTGAAAAAGAAGTAAGCATGAAATGTGTGGATGCATATCTTTTAAATGAAATGTGATGCATTCCTTTGTGTTAGTCTTAATTGTATGTAAATGTGTACCCCTAGTGTTTGGTTCCCCCCTTATGGGAGTGCGATGCCAACTAGTGTAAATAGGGGTTGAGAGGCACATGTTCTCCCATCGGAAATTATGAGCTCAGGGCGTTTTCCCTAATCCTAACAAAGGATCTATGTCAAGTCATCATAATCCTCCCATGGATGTTGATTGTGGCGTACTCCCCCACATATGAGAGCCACACTTGTTGGTTCATAGTGCAAACCTATTCCTTGATGTTTATAACCCATGGGTAAAGGATGGAATTTCATGGATCACCAATGATTCATAATTATGTGGTCAGTGACCACTAGCTACTTATATACATGTGGTCAAGGACCACAAGTGATGCATATTTATGTGGTCGGGGACCACCAGCTATTCATATTCATGTGGTTAAAGACCACTAGTGATTTAAATATATGTGGTCAGGGACCTCCAGTTATTCATATTTATGTGGTCAGGGACCACCAGTTGTTGCATGCTATTACTTATGTGGTTAGAGAACCACCATTCCCCTCCTCCCCTTAGGTGGCTTATCAAGTCACATGGTACTCGTGATGTGCAAATTTTATTGTTGAAATATGAATTATTGGTAAATTTTGATTGATGTTGTACTTTATTACACACCAACAATGCGAGATTTTATAGATATTTTATTAGGCTATTTAGCCATTTGATGGTTGTTGTAGTCCAATTTGCCTCAAGGACTTGTTTTAATTTCATTTTTGAATTAAGATTGAAATGTTGCAATGTAGTTACAATTGATCTTTATTTTGCTCCTCTTGAATTTATAGTTCCTCTTTGGGATTTTTCTTTATTGGAATCTTGGTTTATGGTCCTATGTTACTCGATTTGAGGCTTTCTCATTGTTTGCAAATTGCTGGCATGTGTGGTGTAATGTGAAATCTATAAACTGCCATATCCTAGGGGGTTCCCTGGCAAGTCGTATAGGGGAGTAGATGCGATGGGGGATTATTTTGAAAGGGGTTACGAATGGGACCAGTATGGGATGGTCATTAATCCATTCTTCCCCTTGTTCTATGATTATTCTTATTTCTATGGATGAGTCCTTAGAGAATGGCCTCAAGACCATCTTTCCTTATTTGCTATGGTATCCAGGAATATCCATCCTTGTAAATCCCATTGTGTGAGCCTTATGTTGTAAATTATGTGACTATATGAGAATAGGTACACCCATTGGGAAGAGCATCCTTTCTACTTTTTTGTGTAAATGTGAAATCGCAAGTAAACACAATATGGCATACCTATGAACTATGTGTGAAAGTAACAAATGATACAAGTTAACATTGTTTGAGATATGGTATGAGTGCCATAATTGAGACATGGTATGAGTGCCATGATTATAAGGTAAACTGCTCCTTTAGGATCATATTTGGACAAAATGTGAACCTGATAACTCTTGAGACATGTTTGGGACATTTGAGAAAAGACATTTTCTAACAATATGAGTGCTATAAAGATTTGGAAATGTATTAAAGGATGCTTAAATTTATTGATATACTATTTAATTTAGTTGAAGATAGTTGCATGGGTAACAAATTATGGTTGCATGAATGGTTGTTAACCTTGTATTATGTTATATATTGCGATCATATTGGATAAAAGTTCTATTTTAGTAGTTAGGTGCTAAATTCATAAAATTAATGTGTCTTATGTGTCCTTTTTAGTCTATTTTTTTTATCAATTCTATGAAACAATTATTGTATATTTGATACCTTGTACACTTGCTATGCTTAGTTGCAAGTTCCTACACTTTGTGGGCTTTCCTCTGGCTAATTGTTTGAGCAATCATTAATCATTGTGACTATTGTTCTATAAATTATGATGTTGTATAGAGTTCTTGTATGAAATTGTGTAAATATTTCTTTGATCCAATAAAAACAAAACAAAAAAATGCATGTTCCTAATTATTGTTTGATTTCTTTCATCAATGAAATAGAATAATTAGTATGGACAATCAGTTATTGTGCGTTTCTTAACGCTATTAAGTTCTAACATTTGAAGACTTCCAGGAGGAAGTCTATGTAAGGGGGGGGAGGATGTAACGACTCTCCCTTTATGTCAAGATTACAACCCCATTTATTTATGAACCTATGCTATTCTACTATGTGGATTAAGAGTGTGTCAAATGGGATGATACAGGATCTTACTATGTTTGTGTGCCTATGTAATTGTAGTCATTTGATTCCAAGAGAAGATTAGATAAATTCTCATGCGAGTACTCTTGCAAGGTATGTGACTAAATCTACATTAATAGGTATTATAATTTTCCATATTATATAGTGGTGCTAAGGTCCACATTTAGTAACAATGTTCTTATCATTTGATTCAAGTTAAGTTGAATACCTTAGAATTGAATTAAGTGCAAGTAACATAGTTATGCATTACAGTTATTATTAATAATAAATCTATTGTGTGACTAAGGATCAATAGAGTTATGATTATTTGTCACGTATTAAGGTAATGCCAACATTGGACAAATTCATCAAATGCATGATCAATATAACCTCTAAATATATGTAAATATATGCATATCTAGATTGTATTATAATCTTTTCCATATAACTCATGAGCATATAAAGTTTTTGCTACATGAAACCTTATTCTTTTAATTATATGTTTTCGGATGAGCTGCTGTACAAATTTTACTATTACATTTTTGGTAAAGCTGTTGTGATCCTACAATGATGAAAATATGAAAGAGTTATGTAAAAAATATAAATAAATAAATAGTAACAATATTTTGATATTATAATTGCCCTTATTCCAGAGAGTAGCACTTCGAAGTGGAATACCATCAAAGCATTAACTAATATTCATCTCACTAGAATTTAATATCAAATATTACCCCAAATGTTAATATAATTTATTTTCGTCGTGAATTACAGTTACTAGCATTTATCTTGGGTTCGCAGGCATAGTTAATGGCATAATGATGAAATGTAGGAAGAGATATCTAATCAGTATAATCATAAAATGTAAGAAGTGATATTGAGTCACTCTAAATTGATTTATTTCACCTGCACAAAGGTTCATCAACTACAATTCAGGCTTCTTACTAGTAGGGAAATGGATATACCAAATCTGATTCTTTATCACAATGCAACTACTTATGCCAGCTATGAGAAATAAATGGCATGAAAGTAAATGCCACTAAGCTGATTGACGTGATGGGAATTGATGAGCCTTGGGTGGATTTAATGCATGGGAAGCTACACTTGGCCCTTGGCTAAAATAATAGTGAACATTTAACTCAAGACGATAATATTTGACCAACGAGTAGCATAGGCAACCTTGCAAAGGGTGGCATTAATGAAGATGTGGCGTGAGTTAGAGAAGAGATATAGGAAACATCCATTCTTAAGGAGGTGGTTGATCTTCCACATATGGTACCAATTAATGAGAGGGTTAAGACAACTGTTGTTATATGAAGAGATGGAAGCCCAAATGTGGGGATGTGGGGATATGATTTTTGGATGATTTAAATCTCTGAGAGTTTTTTGGCTTGGGAGTGTTTTTCCTTGGCATGCAATTGTGAGAAAGTATCACAAATTATTTCTTGTGTGTGGTGATTGGTGCTTGTGTGCTCTTTAAGAGTTGCAATAGAGTTGGAAAGGTAATAACATAGGCAAAAGGCAAGGATTGGTGCAATCTGTGTTGACAAGACTGCAAGTGAACACCACTGATTAATCTATGAAGTAGATATCCACTCACATAAAGGTTGCTTAGAATTTGGTTCTTTGATGTTTGATAGGAGCATCTCTTTGTAGGTTATTGACTCTCTCATAGTTTCCATTATTGGAATTGTTTCACTCTATATACAAGGAAACAAACATCTTAGCATGGGGGGGAGAGAAGAAAAGTATGCCTTTATGAGGATGTCATCGTCTATTTGGATGGGGGGTAACACCTGCCATAGACATTGGCTATACAATGGAAGGCTATACTCCTCTACATTAAGCATACTCAATATGCAATGCCATCATGGTCGAGTGGAGGAGAAGATGATGATCCATTCAAGTGGTGGCTGAGAGATACTATGAAAGAAATAAAGGATCTCACCAGAAGCATGGATTTAGATAATCCAAGGGAAGTGGAAGGAGTAGCTAGAGAGATAGACTCAACAATGATTGTAGAAGATACATAATGTAGTCGAGGAGCACCATTTCTTTTAAATGTATAAGGATGCTGGTAAAATGGTGGAATCGGTCTTTAAAGGGATGCCAATTACATTTGCATGCAAGTTTCAAGAGATTTTCAACAAGATCCTAGGTGCATGCCCGCTAACTGTTGCATAATAATCCTCGATGGCTTTGTAAGTTGCACAAAAAATCATTCAAAATATGAAGGTAATTCTATTGCCATGATCTTAGTGTCTTTTTCAAACAATGGGAATGTTAGATAGTTGCATCACTTCTTTAGTGCTTATCTATTCTGAAACAAAGATATGCTACCATCTATTTAATGAAAGCAATTCTTTTGTGTTTTAACTGTAAATGTTTTCATGTGAGACATTATTATAGATACTTATTTATTCTCCGAATAGAGATCCATTGAATGGAAATGGAGTTGATGTTCATTTGGTGGTTTAGATCTTTAAATAGTTTTGATTTCCATGAACCAGTTGACAAAAATCCATGTGCCTTGTATGTGTTCTCGCATTTGCATACATATTTACAGCCTCTCCAACTATAATGTCTATTTAAAAAAAAAAAATCATCCATTATGCATCAATGTAGGTCCATACCCATCTTGCACGCTGGGAGGATGTTGTTAAATGTTAGGGAAATTGGTGTTCACCTATTAAATTTCATTTTCTTGAAAGTTCTAAAACCACTCCAGTATATTTGTTTTGTGCTTATCCTGCAATTATTACACTCCCTAAGACCACCTTCCTTGAGTTGTTTTGTCATAAGATCACATGCTTGGTCTTTGCTTCCACATTCTGCATATATGTCTGCTAGCACATTTGCAACAAAAAAATTCTGATCAAAAAAATAAAATAAAATTAAAAAATAAAAAATAAAAAAAATTGCTCCATCACTTTCACTTTTAACTTGATTGATGCCCCATACCATGTTTCATAAAAGCTCCCATTTAGGTGCAGGCAGAATGGAAGTTGAAAAATGATGTAGAATTTAACAATACACCTATTATTTTTCATTTGCTTGAAAATTTTTTTAAAGCCCCTTTAATGAATTTATTTTGTGCATATCCTACATTTATTGCATTCTCTGATGCATCATTTCCTTGAGGCGTATGTCAAACAGTTTAGTGTGAGGCACTATGTAATTGTAGAAAATAATGATGAAGATATAGATTTGCCGGTTAATGCCTTCAATCAAGAATCGGTTGTGAAGGTGACCACCACAAACAGTGATGGGAAAATCCCTTCACGTATAGTTGTTGCCAAAAATAACATAGCGCTAATGGTAAAGTTTGTTTTGTAATTTTAGAGCAACCATGCAGTCGTATTTTAATAAACTAAACACCACCAAGCTTTTATGTAAGTTTTCATCTAAAGGAAATAGAGATGTAGTAGAAAAGCTTTGGAGAGGGAAGCAGGTTTAGTAGGTGTGGATTGCATGGAGAAAACAACTCTGCATCCCACTGCTAATATGTATATATGCATGGGACTTTTGTGTTGTTGTTGTATCAAGCGGGAATGAACTTCTATGGCATTCTTAGAGTGCTTGCACTCATTAGTATTGGTAGCATTAAGGTCATTATAATATACATATGATTAATTCATATTGAATGAAAATTGGGTTAGTTATGTATAATAGTCTCCTTGGTTAAATGTTAACTTTGTGTGGTGTGTTTGGTATGCTAATGTGAGTTAGGCATAGGTATGTATATAATCGACTTGTGTACATGCCCTTGTTTATATGTATTCTTAATAGGGTTACATTACATGTATGTATTGAATTTTTATGGTGTGCTTAGCATGCTTATATGTATTAGGATATAGTGGTCTATGTGTGATGGTTTGTAAAACATGTAAATGAGGTTGTTTCAAACTAAATTTATTGGTGTACACAATGTGGTTAGTGTGCTTGTGCACATTACAATTAATTTCTATTTATGTAATGGATTCGAATGAAATGTAAATGATTAACATTCATATTAAAGGATTGGAATAAGTTTGGTTACGAGCTTAAGAACTTCAAGTGACCTATATATTATCAGTGTCTTCTTAATGCAGAATATCATTAGAGAGGCCATTTATTGAAAGTAAACATAATATTTTTATGAGAATTATTATTCCTCTCCCTTCTAGATTTAGTATTGTCTAGCTAGATTATTAAGGACTAAAGAAGTTATATTATTTAGAGTGTAATCACATAACATTATGAAAGCACATTTAAGTTGATAGTCTAGTTTAATGAATTAAACCATATCTATGGTTATGTGTTTATGCTGATGACTGAAATTGATGTTGAGACATCACTTGAACTTAGCAGGTTACTCTATTGCTATTCAACAAGTTAGGTGATGGGTGAAATTCAAATTAGCGATAAAGCAATTGAAGTAGTGTACTATTCATAAGAGTATTATGAGCCATCTTAATTATAGTTGTACCTTGATTACATTAATCCAAGAGTATTTCATTAGGACATTCAGGAAATATTGGTCAAGCAAAAAATATCAAACCAAGAAGGTTAAACCTAGGACATAAATAAACATTTGATCATCTTTTCTCTTGCAAGATTATTGATAGGGAATGGGGTTGGAGGAATCAATCACAGATTCCTACTCTAGGTCTTGCTTGCAAGACCTCCTTGGTGTTTTTCTTCACCACCTTAACTTGTAGGACCCTTCTCATGCGTAGGTACCCCTGGTTCTCCTGGCCAACCCCACTACCATCACCATTCAACCAACCAAGTCAATCTTGATGCAATAGCTCAAACTCTTCCTTAGCCTTTAGTCTTCCCTAAAGACTAACAATACCTCCAAATTTTGAAATTTGATTTGCAAGGGTGTGGAGGTGTTTCAATTCATTGCAATCTATCCAATTTTGGTTCTTGAGTATCCTCCTAGCTCCATTCCTTGGTCACTTTCATCAAACCCTCATTTAGGGTTAAAAAGGCTACTAGCCTAAGAGCCTCAATTAGGTCTCCTCCTCCAAGAAAACTGGTTGACTCTCTCAATTTCTCCAAAAAACCCCCAATATTTATTTGAGGTTCTTGCTTCAAATGGATAGCTCTCAATTATTTTTGAGGTCTTGGGTCTTAACTGCCTATACAATGCCTTCGCTTGAAAATTGACAAAAACTAGGGTTTTTAAGCCTTTTCTGGGTACTTTCAATCTGCTAATTGATTCTCACACCAAATGGACTGATGGAGTTTCCTCTTGAATACCAAGTCTTAGCAAGACTCACATATATGCTCTCAAAAAGGAAATTCAACAAAATTCAATCACCCCTGCAAGTTATGTGCTCTGCACTCCTGTCTTCCTAATTGGGCACCTTCTTGGCTCGCCTAGGGCAAGACTTTACCAACAGGTCCTATGCTCACACATTCCTAATTCCTACCATATGTACACACATGGAGTCTAGTCACTATTCCCAAAGGGCCGCACAATTTGTACGGTGGGAAAGTGAACTAAATCTCCATTTCCTCAAAATTGCCTAGTTCAGACCAGCAACAGTGTGGAATCAAACTTATTCGCAAACAGTGCTTGAAAAATGAACAAGGAAACTAATTAATGGCACAAAAATCTTGTATGCTATCAACTCTACATCCTACGTATGAAACAGTAACAAGTTCAATCCATTAAAGCTCTACTTTGAAGCAAAAATCAAAAAATAACTCACAAAAACTTTTTTTTTTCAATTTCACAAAATTTCACTACTATGCCAATACAACCAACCCTGCTCTCAGGTCGAGGCACACCTTATATAGGGTTCCTCAGTCAGTTATGCTCCCTTGGTCGGACATGTAAGTTATCATTGCGGTAAAGTTGCAAAATGCACTGTGTTTTTCAACTTTTGCCAATTTCTAGTAAACTAAGTAAGATGAGTTTCTAAACTCATCCACCCTTTCTTAATTTCTATCCTAGAGATTAAACATACCCCTAAGCTATCTTCTCTACTCAATGGTCAACATGGTTTCATGATAAACATCAAAAAAAAAAGAAATGCATCCTAGACTTCCTAAATGCTTAGTGTTTCCTAGGTGCTCCTGCACCATTCTCCCCCTCTACAGAAACACTAAGGAATGTTAGGAGAGATTAGTGACACATCAATGCCCTGCTTCTTAAACTGAGCTTCATCAACCCAAGTAGCCTCAAATTCTGGCTTGTCCTTCCACTTGATGAGGTGCTCCATGTACACCTTATGCCTTGTAGATTTCTTCACCCTTTACTCCAAGATTCTTTCTACTTGAAGCTTGTCTTGAGTAGGGAAGGCTATATTGCTTATATCCTTAAAGATATCCATGTTGTTATAATCCATGTCATTGACTATTCCCTTATATATGATCAAATCAGCTATGTTGAACACTGGTGAAATCCCTAAATCTGCAGGTAGTTCCACCTTGTAGGCATTCTTCCCATATTTGGCTAATACTTTGCATGGTCCCACTCTTTTCATCTGCAACTTGGTTGATATCCCCTTCTAAAACCTGGATTTTTTGAGGTGGACCATAACATAGTCTCCTACTACAAATTGTAGATCCTTTCTAGTTAAATCCACCTTCTCTTTCAACTTTTTGTGTAGCCTCGGTGACTATCTTCTTCACCTGCTCCTGAATCTCCTTCATGGTCTATGAGAAATCCTCTGCATGTCCACTCCTATGCTCCATAGCTCCTAGATCCCTGAGCTCACACACACCTCTTGGGTGCATCCAATACACTATTTCAAAAGGACTATTCCCTGTAGTCATGTTCACACTATCATTGTATGCATACTCAGCCTATGATATGACCAAGTCCCATGTCTATCCATACTCTTTGGTTAGGAATCTTAGAAGGTTGCCTAACACCCTATTAACCACCTTTGTTTTCCCATAAGTCTGAGGATGGTAAGCTGATCCAAAAGACATGTTGGTACCTAATCTGCTCCATAGAGTCTTCCAAAAATGACTCATAAACTTCACATCCCTGTCCAATACAATGCTCAAAGGCAATCCATGCATCCTTACAATTTCCTTGAAGAAAAGGTGAGCAATGTAGCTAGCATCATGTGTGGTCTTGCAAGGGATGAAGTGACTCATCTTGCTGAATCTATCTACCACCACATAGACACTATCAAACCTTGTCTTAGTATTAGGGAGTCCTACAACAAAGTCCATGCTAACACACTCCCATGATCTGTTGGGGATGGGTAGAGGTTGATACAAACCTGCATTGCTAGCTCCCCCTTTGGCTTTCATACAAACTACACATTGCTCCACATACCTCCTGACATCCCTTGGAAACTTGGGCCAATAGTAGAACCTTTGCACTAGTTCCATTGTCTTGTTGATGCCAAAATGACCACTAAGACTACCATTGTGCTTCTCTTGGATAAGATTTTATCTCATAGAACCTTTTGGCACACACAACTGATTTACCTTGAATAAGAATCCACTTTGCAAAGTATACTCTGAGTATTGACTATGAAAGTGATTCTCAAAATCAGAACATACCTTATATGCCTCTGATAAGTCTTCATCTTCACCATAGAGATCCTTGAAACTGTCTATTCCAATGCTCTTGACTTGTATCTCTTGCACTGTCAACAATCTTCTACTTAGTGCATCTTCCACCTTATTCAACTATCCCTTCTTGTGCTTGATGGTGAAAGTGAAAGCTTGAAGATACTCCATCCACTTCAAATG
The DNA here is from genome assembly GCA_007258455.2 of Sequoia sempervirens. Taxonomy (NCBI): domain Eukaryota; kingdom Viridiplantae; phylum Streptophyta; class Pinopsida; order Cupressales; family Cupressaceae; genus Sequoia; species Sequoia sempervirens. The sequence goes on along the minus strand of VDFB02058242.1, from coordinate 299,246,890 downwards.
TCTATTGCTCAATTTCTCTTGAGTGTTGATGTAGCTAAGTGCTTGATTGTCAGTAAACACCACAAACTCTTTAGGTAGGAGATAATGTCTCCACTTTCTAAGTGACTGCACTAAAGCATATAATTCCAAGTCATAAGTAGAATATTTTTGTTTAGCTTCATTGATATTTTCACTAAAGAAAGCTATAGGCCTGCATTCTTGGCTTAGCACTCCTACTGTAATTCCACTAGCATCACATTCCATAGTAAACGACTTGTCAAAACTAGGTAATAAAAGAATAGGTTGAGTTGCCACTTCTTGTTTCAATTTCTTAAAACCTTTCTCAGCTTCTTGGGTCCACTTAAACTTAGTCTTTAAGCCACCTTTGATTGTATCTAGGACTGGTGCACATATGCCACTAAAGTTCCTTATGAATTTTCTATAAAATTGAGCCAATCCATGAAAACTTCTTACCTCTGTCCCTGTGGTTGGTGTAGGCTAGTTTAGGATAGCTTCCACCTTGCTTGGATCCATCTTCAATGATCCTTGGGATACTACAAACCCCAAATACACAAGCTCCTATTTGAAGAACTCACATTTCTCTGGGTTGATGGCTAACTTCTCTTCTTGCAATCTTCTAAGAACCATATCTACATGCTTTAGGTGTTCTTCTGCTATCTTACTAAAAATAAGTTTATCATCAAGGTATACCACCACAAATATCCCTGTAAAGTCTTTGAGCACTTTGTAATCAAGGGACTTCTTTTAGGTTTGATTAGGAGTGTTAGCAATAAATCATAAATGACAATGAAACCCAAAGATCTTATGAAACACAAAAGAAGTAAAATAAAAAACAATTATACCTGATTGCTAATACCTCCATGATTCACTTTCGTAATACCTTCTTGCTTACTAGATGATGTTGCCCTCAGATTCGTCGTGCGAGCAAATCTGCAAATGCCTAAGTCCTACACCAAGCTTTGAAGGATTTATGCTATGTCTAAATGCCTATGCCTATTACTATAATTGTCAATGTCTATTCCTAAACAAATTCCAAGACTTGATCAAATGACTATAATGAATGCTATGATAAATCTAAGAATGCAAGTGTGAAAGTGGATAAAATGTTAGTGTGTCTGTGTGTCTAATCGAAAAGTGAGAGGAAAATGCCATTTTAAAGAAAATGTCATTTTGAGTGGACGGACGAGATTAATTGATGATGAGAACCTAAAATGAGAGGTCTAGATTAAACCTGAGAATCCCTAATTAGGGTTAGGGAAAGTTCATTAATCGGACGGTCAAAAAAATGTCTCAGATAATCGGATTGATGGTGGAGAAAAAATGAGGAAATTAATTAAAAAAATAAAGATTTTTGAAAAATCAAGAAGATAAGATTCCTGATTTGTGAGATTCAAAAAATCAAGAAGATAAGATGTGGACTAAAGATTCGATTTGGAAAATCAAGAATCTGCCTGATTACTTGATTTTTAAAAGACTAATTACTATTTTGAATTAAATTAATTCAAAGTAATGATTTTGTGAGATAATAAAAAATATTTTTTAGATTATTTATCAAAATGGACTGACAGTTAAGATTGAGATGACATTTTAAATAATTGATTTATTTAAAATGAGAGGAATATTAAATTGGCAATTAAATAATTAAATTTAATTATTTAATTTAGAAGATAAGATTAATTAATTAAATAAATTAATCAATTTATTTAATTAAGAGGATTAGTGACATTAAATAAATAAATGTAATTCATTTATTTAACAATTAGGAAGAATTAAATGCAGAAAGGGAAATTAAATAAATTAAGAGATTTATTTAATTAAGGGAATACTTAGACAATTAATGACGTATTTAATAAATAAATAAAATTTATTTATTTAATAATCATGAAGAATAAATGACATGAATTAATTAAATAATTATGAATTATTTAATCAATAGTCGAATGTGGACCAAGGACATATTTAAATGTCATAATTATGCTAGGACGAAAGTGGTAAAAATGAAGCTTGTAGGCCTAGGTCATTTTTAGGTGTCTACATTTTGCCCCTGTTTGTCATAATGTCACTTGTCACATTGTGACAAAGAAAAATAAGTCAAGAATATGCCCTAGCGAAGGTATGGAGTATCATTGCCCCCTCAGGAAATTTTTCAAATTTTGGGCCGGCGACGGAAAAATTTGTAAAGGGCTCGATAAATCAATTGAATGACCAGAAAAATAATGGCGCAGTCAGTTTTGGATTCTGACATGTTTAAAGCAACTAACAAGGAAGTCAAAGGTGGTCAAGCAACCTTCCAGTATTAACCTCGGCTGAGAAATGTCATTTTGACCTTATAAATAGGTTGACAAAGGGGTAAAAGTCAATTCATATTCACTATTTACTTTGCGAAATTTGAGAGTTCAAAGCAAAAGGCATAGCAGCGAGGATGGTGATTCCAGTGTCAAAGCACTGCGGGGAGATTGTGAGGACCTTCAGGCAGCCAAAGAGCTCAAAACCAGCGGTATGTACCTTTGACTCACTTTTTCATTTTATCATTTTGTGTGCCAAATTTAAGTTTCTAGGACCAACAATGTCTGCACCGCGATGCAACTGCGTTCGCATAAGCCGCAATCATCTGTGCGTTCGACGCATTTGATGCGTCACGACGCAAGTGCAAAGACAAATTAGGGTAGAGCGACCGATCGCGCCGCATTTGACAATATATGTGACGCATTTGACTTATCATGTCGCAACTGACTGTTGGAACGCCGCAATTGTCATATTGCAATGCACTCACCGTTTTCAATGTCGCAATTGTGTTTTAATGATGCAACTGCCTTAATGCGATGCATTCGTCAAAGTTTGTGATGCAATCGTGAACATGTGATGCATTTGTTGTTTTGGACTGCATTTGATGTATGGTATGACGCAATTGAGTTTTTGCGATGCATTTGCAATTTACCTTGACCACATTTGATTTCTATGTTTGTGTATCCTTAGATGCTTTTCATGATGGTGAAAATTGCCCAAAAATTATTGATGCATTGTTCGTCCTTTTGCAGAGGTAGCTTGCCCCTATCTATATGAGAGAGAGCAGACTGACCACCTTTCGGTTCGCCGATCAGTTGGGCCCACAAGAGCAGCGGCGATTGATGCGACTAGGTTTATTCTATGCTACGTTCATGCCCGCCATTCGGATGAATAGGATTCTACTGACGGCATTGTGTGAGTGGTGGCACTCAGAGACCTTCTCCTTCCACCTGCCGACGGGTGAGGCTACCATCACCTTAGAGGATGTCTACCGTATTTTGCGAGTGCCGATTCACGAGGAGCGGACATCTACGACCCTCAGCACGGTGACCAAACTTTTCGTGCCTACTATCGAGATCAGGGTGCAGGACTAGGGATTCAGGGCTTTGAGATCCGATGGGAGTTCACGGCAGAGCACTACGGGCGCTTTGATGCATTCCTGGTGACTCTGATTGCAGGTATTTTGGTTCCCGACCGACAGGGACACGGGTTCCCTATTGGCTGGGGAGACGTCCTGGTGGGCATGAGGTGAGATAGGACTATTTATGCTTGGGGTCCCTGTTTACTGGGGACACTTTATCACCAGCTACATGATGTTGTACACAGGAGAGGAGAGAGCATCTCCTATGGGATGACCCTAATGATGATCTGGGCTTGGGAGTACATTGCAATATTTTGACCTCCCATTAAGAGACTGCAATTGGCTAATGGTATGCCCTATGCGTACTATTATGCAGGTGTGTTACAGTAGACCCATATGGGCGAGACAGGGTGGTGGCAGCATCATATCGACACGATGATATCCTTTATCTGGACGCTATACCAAGATTGTGGTCAGTGGGATGACGAGGATGAGCACTTGAGTCTGTGTAGGCAGTTCAAGTACCTGATTGGCCAGATAGTGTAGACGTCCCTGATTATTGAGATGTACTTATCACAACATGTTTTGAGACAGTTTGGAGAGCAGTAGGATGTGCCCATAGGTACAACGGAGTATGCTCGATCATCCAGGGAGTATGCATGGGGTCCAGCTATCCTAGTGGCATTCATAGAGCAGCAGAAAGAGGGGCTAGTAGCCCAGGCCTGGGGTTGGAGGGGAGGAGCAACAAATCTTGGTATGACTGCAGCTTATGATTTATGGTGGTAGACACATAGGCTAGTTCCTTTGATGGATCCGGATGGGCCAGCACCAGTGGACAGATGGTCAGTTATTCCGTAGGTGCCACGAGCTAGGCGAGGTGGCAGAGGCAGAGATGGAGGTAGAGGGAGAGGCAAAGGCAGGGATGGAGATGGAGGGAGGGGTGGAGACAGAGGTAGAGACGGAGGCTAGGGTGGAGACAGAGGCAGAGACAGAGGCAGGGGTGGGGATGATGGTGGAGACGGATGGAGGCGACAACAGGATGGGCAGAGACAGGTCCGAAGGGTATGCCCATGAGTGGCGAGGGTGGCCTTAGATGCCATCCCTGAGGTTGGTGAGGAGGGAGAGAGAGAGAGGAGCAGCCTAGACAGAAGGGAGAGGGTGAGGAGAGACGGGAGGAGGTGGTAGTGGGGGGACAGGAGGAGGAGGTGGAGGTGGGTGTGGGAGGACAGGAGGAGGAGGTGGATGTGAGGGGACAGGAGGAGGAGGCGTAGGTGAGGGGATAGGAGGAGGAGACATAGGTGAGGGGATAGGAGGAGGAGATAGAGGTGGGAGGACAGGAGGAGGAGACAGAGGTGGCAGAGGATGTTGCAGACGATGACAATGAGGAGGATGATACCATGGATGAGGTCGAGAGACTCCTCAAATGGCAGATGGTGGAGGGAGAGGAGGAGATACCATCTACCTCAGGATTTCCATAGGATGCTACAACAAATCAGAGGGTAGCTAACCTATAGCAGAGATTGGATTTGAGTATGGCCCATGTTAGATCCTTGTAGTCAGCGCTAGAGGTAGCCCGGGTAGAGCGGGATCAGGCGGTGATCTGTCAGCAGGATGCAACTCAATGGTGTACAGAGTTCGCGGCCTTATGCACTGGGCCCATAGGGAACATGGCTCGCAAGTTGGTCAGAGTGAGCACGAGGCTAGGGCAGTATAGGACATTATATGAGCAAGCAGTGCCACCAGAGCGATGGGATCCTACCTTGTCCCGATCATAGATGAGGACAGGTAGCGAACATAGATTAGGCAGTGGCAGTGGCAGCAGGAGTCACACCAGTGTCGGAGGGTCTACCTCAACAGGTCATACGTCTAGGCATAGGTCACATCACTCTCGCAGGCACACCCCGAGTCATAGCCATGGGTCAGTTGATTCAGCGCAGAGGTCAATACAGGGTCACCCATCAGTGATAGATCCATGTACTGCTCAGAGTCAGGCAGCAATGACATCACATATGTCCTTTACAGTTGAGATAACACCATCCTTTGCAGCTCCATCAGTGGCATAGGCAGAAGTTGCGACAGGTCCTCCAATTTTTTCAATACCAGTGATAGAGTTTCCACCACCACATTCTTCACCAAGAGGGGATGATGAGAGTCTACCCTAGGGGCATTTTGTTATTATGGCACACTATGCATATTATTTGAGCCTGCGAGCTCCATTTTCGGGATATCCCATGACTTTATCCTGTGACATTGTTCATTTTTGAGATGATACTATATGATGATGCAGTTTTGATGCGACCTACATGTGTTATGTGATGTTCTTTGACTTATTTCTTTATGATATGTATGATGTATGATGTTAGTTTATGATGCCATGTATGTCTTATGATGCTTATGTTGTGATATTGATGCTATGATAATGCAATGCTTATTTATATGAGATGATGATGGTGTGCATAATGTATCTTAGTAAAAGATGCAATGTCGATGATTATGTTTAATGCCATGTTTATGTATATGATTTGATGCCATGGATGATGTATGTATGGACCTAATGCAATTTTTATATGATCATGGATGCACTTACATTTTTGGATGTCATGGGATATCATCGTGAGATGGAGGAGAGAAGACGATGAGACTGATGAGAGAAGATGATCAGACCAAAGAGGAGAAGACGTGAGACTAACAAAGATGCATGTTCCTAGACCAAATCATTCAACACTTTACTGTAGGACTTTTTAATATTTATTGCTCTTAATCATCATTAGGCAGACTATTTTAATGGCCAACAAACACCATGATATGACATAGATCAAGGTGTGCAAGGTTGTACCATTACGTAAGACAAACAGTCACAAACAAGGATGATCATGACTCATACTAAGAGCGTGACTGCCCTAGTCTTTTCATCATAATCAACCACAAGCAAAAAAGACAAAGACAAATCATGAGACGTCGTTGCTTCTCTAAATCATGTTTCCAAGACATCCTTGAGAAACTAGCAGCATGATTGTCGAAATACAAAAACAAATAAAGCCCTTACCATGACATGTCATTGTTTTTCTAAATCCCCGAATCAGGACCTTGCTGAGAAACTAGTAGTCATGCGTGTCAATCGTCATGATACGTCACTGCTTCTCTAAATCCTGCTTAGTGTGATCTCGCTGAAAAACTAATAACATGATAAAAAAAAAACCAAAAGATAATTGTCAAGTGTTTTCCAAGTGCGTCTGGATATCTATTGTTCTGATGTCAAGATGTCTTGTTTAATAATGTCGAGTTATCAAAATATTTAGAGTTTTGATCTTGAAAAATGTCGAGAATTGGTGAATTCAGGAAGGACACATCCTGAATAATGTCAATGTCGAGAGGATTTGATCCCTAATAGTCGTAAGGGGTCCCTCTAGAAGATGACAATGCCTAGGAAGGACACATCCTAAGGCATAAATGACAGAGTTTGTTCTTCAGAAGGACACATCTGAAGAATACTGATGTCATGAAGAGTGATCTTTAGATGTCAAGAGGATCACTCAAAATGTTGAATGACGATGACGACGCCTAGGAAGGAAACATCCTAAGGCATAAATGACAGAGGTTATCGTTCAGAAGGACTCATCTGAAGACTAACCGAAATTTCATAGTTTGACCAGTTTATGATGATTTGACTTGCTTTGACCGAGTTTGACTTGTGTTTGACTATATGCTGATATTGCCTTGATGATATGAGTGATGTGCTGATGAGATTTCCATGCTAAATAAATGATTGTTTTACTTTTTTTTAGGAGTTTTCCCACGTGGAAAATAATTGAAGACTTTTGTTGTGTGTGCTAGTGTAGTGCCATGAACCCTAATGGACTGACCTAGTGTGGCCTCGGGGGCTCATCAACAGATGGCCTTGCCTATGTCATACACTCAGAGACCTCGTAGTTCAACATGACCAATGACTTTGTCTTGATGAGAAAAGATTGCATCATGATTTTATTTTGACAAACCTAAAAGGACTGACCTAATGTCTCGGGGACTCAAAATGTGAGTCTTGCCTATGTAGCAAGTGTGCAGAGACAACGCAGTTCGACAATGACATGGACCGATTAACTTGATTGACTTTGACAAGAGCTGACACTGTGTTTGTGTTCGTCAAGTGGTCTGATGATTTGTTGTGGTTTTCTTTAGGACATTTTATGATTTTTAGGTCTTTTTTCAGGACATTTTGTGATCTTTTTTGCTGTTTGTTCAGGACATTTTGTGATTTTTTTGTCTTTTTTCAGGACTTTTTACCAATTTTTTTGTCTTTTTTCAGGACTTTTTGCCAATTTCCAAGATCATGTGCGACATCCACTACAGTTTCATGATAAACGTTTTTCCCCTAGTCAGGTCCAAGACTTAGCCGTTTGCAGGGAATATGGACGGGATGCTGATGACTTACTAGATGGACAGTCGTCAGGACTTGATGTCAATCATTTATCTACTATGACAGGTAGGGTGGGATGTGCTGGTGATTTGTGAAATAATGGAAAAAATACCTTTCATCCTAGGCAAAGTTAGACAAAGTGACACTAGATGGCAGAGCAATGATTGATTACACATGGTGCCTGTTTGCCAGGTTTTCACCATGGTACCTGTCCAAAGCGCCTGTTTGCCAGGTTTTCACTATTGAACGAATCATTTTTCTCTTTACTATTTTCTTGACTTTTTGATTTTTTTGGTGTCACCAAGATGCCTGTTTGCCAGGTTTTCATCAAGGTGACGATTTTTTAATTTTTTAAATTTTTTTTTGTATTTTATGGTTTGTAGCTCCATCCTCTGATGCTATGCGTAGAACCTTCGGAGATGTAAACTATTGATGGGCTCTATCAATTGTTCTCCATTTGGAGTTGCCAGTTGATAAGATCCAGAACCAAAAGAAGATATGATAATGTATGGACCCAGCCAGATTGGTTCAAATTTTCCTGGCTTTTCTCTGTCTGCTTGGTTCTTGGGGTTCTGCATGAGAACTAGGTCACCAATGTCAAACTTTCTGACCATAACCTTTTTATTGTAGCTATGAAAAAGATGGTTCTGATATGCTTGGAGATGCTTTAGTGAATTTTTTCTTCTTTCTTCCAGCATTTCTAGCTCGTGCAAGCGTGATTTTCGATACTCCTCTTCATTAGTTAGACCCTTCAGGGAGACTTGTAGCGAAGGAATTTTGATCTAAATGGGTAAGATGGCCTCAACGCCAAAGACTAGGGAAAATGGGGTGGCCCTTGTAGGCATACGAATGCTAGTTTGGTAAGCCCACAGAGTAGGGTTGAGTTGTATGTGCTAGTCACGACTAGCATCATTGACAGTCTTTTTAAGAATTTTGACAATGGTTTTATTGGACGCCTCAGCTTGGCCATTTCCTTGTGGGTAGTATGGAGATGAAAAGTGGTGTTGGATATGGAATCGCTCACATAACTCATGTACGTCTTGGTTTTTAAATGGACGTTCGTTGTCAGTGATGATGGATTGCAGAAGGCCATACCAACAAATGATGCAGTTAAGGATGAACTTCGATATTTGTTTGCCGGTAATATATGTCAATGGGATGGCTTCAATCCACTTTGTGAAATATTCAGTGGTGGTAATAATGAATTTGTGGCCATTGGATGAGATTGGATGAATCTTATCCATGAGATCAAGTCCCCATTGAGCAAAGGGCCAAGGAGAAGTGATCGGCCGATGTTTTTGTGCTGGAGCATGGACCAAATCACTATGAATTTGACATTTGCAACAAGCCCTGACATATTCAATTTCATCTTTTTCCATTGTCGGCCAATAATACCCGAATCTCATTACCTTCTTAGCTAGAGTAGGACCACTCGAATGAGATCCACATATACCATCATGCACTTCTTGTAAGGTCGTACATGCTTCGTCTATGTCAAGACATCTAAGGAGGGTATCGTCGAAACTACGACAGTAAAGGGTGTCACTAACAATGGCATACCTTGCAGATTTCCTAATGAAGGACTTTCTTTGGTTATTGGAGAGGTTCAGTGGAAGGGTTTGAGACTTTAGGTAGTCGTAAATGTCCTAATACTAGGGATAGTTGGGACCAATAAGTTCTCAAACCATTTCTGATTCTGGGATATCATACGCCGATATCAAGAGTTGTTCTACTAAGAACTCAAATTGTGACACATTTTTAGGGATGTCCAAGAGAGAACTAATAGTAGCCATTGCATCAACTGCCTTATTCTATGCCTTGGGGATTTGTTCAAAAGAAATCAATTGGAAGTATGTCAGGAAACTGTCCACCATCCTCTTGTAGGGAAGCAACTTCTCATCTTTTGTTTCATAGTCATCATTCACTTGGTTGATCACGAGCTGGGAATCCCTGAATACAAGCAACGTCTAAATTTTCCATTTGATTGCCAACTTGAGACCTGTGACTAGTGCTTCATATTTGGCAATGTTATTTGTACAAGGGAAAGTGATCCTAAATGACTTAGGAATTGAATCCCCTTGTGGTGTGATAAACAAGATTCCAGCGCCTGAGCCATGACAAGTATGAGACCCACCAAAATATAGCTTCCATGGTGCCGCCGGTTCTGCATGAAAAATGGACTCATCAGGAAAATCAGGTACTAGTGGATGAGTGACTTGGATTGGTGCATCTTCTAGCTGATCTGCTATTACCTGCCCTTTTATTGCATTACGCTCAACATATTGTATGTCATACTCACTTAGTATCTTGAGCCACTTTTCCAGCCGACCTGTTAATGCTGCCCGACTTAAGAGATATTTCAGTGGATCAATCTTGTCGACTAGCTGTGTCTGATGACTGAGCATATAGTGTTGTAGTTTTTGGGATGCAAAGACAACAATGAGGCATGCACATTCAATGTATGTGTAGTTCAACTCATACCCTATCAGTGTGCGACTGATGTAATAGATTGCTCTTTCTTTTCCTTCATGATCATTTTGTGCCAACAATGCCCCCATTGTTGAACTAGTAGTCGAGATGTATAGAATTAATGGCTTTCCATGAATAGGAGGCATGAGGACTAGTGTTGACAATAGGTAATCTTTGATTTGTTGGAAGGCCTCTTGACATTTATCCATCCATACAAAGGGGATACCCTTGTGCAACAGATACTGAAACGGATGACACTTATTTTCCAATTAGGCTATGAAACGCCGGATAGATTGTACTCTGCCTTGCAGAGTTCTAAGTTCACTTATCCCTCTGGGTGGAGGCATGTCTATGATTTCTTTGACCTTTTCCAGATTGACTTCTATGCCTCTTCGAGAAACTATGTACCCCAAGATTTTACCTGATGTGACCCCAAAAACACACTTCTTAGGGTTTCATCAAACTTTGTACTCTTCAAGTCTCTTGAAAATTGTGTCGAGTACCTTCAAATGATCTTTCCTTGTTGTTGATTTGGCTAAGAGGTCATCTACATAATCCTCCATTATTTTGTGCATCATGTCATGGAAGATCGTGGTCATAGCCCTTTGATATGTGGCACCTGCATTTTTGAGACCAAAGGGCATGATGTTCCAATAGTATGTACCCCATGGGCAAGTAAATTCCATTTTTTGTTGATCCTCAGGAGCAATGCGGATTTGATTATAGCTGGAGAAACAATCCATGAGGGATAGAATCTCATATCCTGCTGTAAGGTCCACTATGATGTCAATGTTTAACAAGGGAAAGTCATCCTTTGGAAATGCTTTATTTAGGTCTCGGAAGTCTGTACATACACGGATCAACCCATTTGGCTTTGTGATTGGGACCAGATTAGAAATCCATTCAACATAGTCAATAGACCTTATGAATCCGGCATCTAACAATTTCTTTAACTCGGCCTTGACCAATAGGGCAACTTGGGGATGCATTTTGTGCAACTTCTACTTGACTAGTTTAGCATTAGGTAATAGTGGCAGATGATGTAGAACCAGTTCTAGGTCCAATCCTGGCATGTCAGCATAGGACCACGCGAAATTGATTTTTCATTCTACAAAGAATTTATGAAATTCTAGTTTCTCTTTGTCAGTCAATGATGTAGCAAATAGGACCATCTTGGGGTCTTCTGCAGTTGAAATGCTATCCTCTATTGTGTCCTCAATAAGCATAGCCAATTTCTCCTATTGCACGGGGAGAAAGTCCATTCCTCCATCTTTGGGTGCCTTAGAGAGGTTTTCACCTGAAGATACGTCCTTTATTTTTACTATTTTATCGTCAAGAGGTGCCTTTCAGTTTTCACCTAGAGATGTTTCATTTTTTACTTTATTTTTACTTTTACTTTTGTGACTAGAGGATGGAGCAGTCTCACCGAAGTATGCCATGCAGTCTAAATCAATGGTGAATCCTAATTTGTGGTCCCCACTAGGTATGCCTTCTCGTAATCCCATCAAATCGGCAATTGCCTCATCATTCTGAAATGTGTCCAGAACTAGCAGTCCTTGTTGGTCCCAATCGACTAGCTTAGGGTAAACTAAGGAGATGCCATCGTCCATGCTGGTAAATTGTGGTGAGGATGCGGATAACATATAGATAGACTTTGTGATGTTATATATGAGATTATCATCATCCAACTTGACATCGAACTCTATCCAATATTCTCCTTCACTAGTGTCATATTCGTTGTCAAAATAGGGAGTGAAGGTTTTAGAGCCTGGTTGTCAATGTCGTTTGATACCTCAGATAGATTGGAATGATGGGGTTCAGATGATGGGTGTTGTACAGCATGGGAGGTGGTAGTATCACTTTGACTATTTGGTGCCTGTTCAATTTTGAATGTTTTCCAAAACTGTTGTTCAGAGGTCAGTTCCCCTGGTTCAACAAACAAATCATCAAGACAACAGTCACTTAGGGATCGTTCTGAGCCAAATTCCCACTCATGGGAGTCTGTTTCGGTGATGGTTTCCCTAGTAGTCTTGACACTATTTGAAGCATGTACTCGCTCATTTGAAATTCTAGAGGTACGTCGATTGTCATTGTCGGGTGATCCAAACCCTAATCCAATATACTTCGGCATTTGAAAAGTTTATATGGGTTCCCTTCGACCAGTTTTATTTTTTCCTAGGCCAGTAGTACTGTTGTAGCCTTTTCCATATCTTGGAACTGGTAACGGGGATAGTGTGTCAGTATCCTTATAGATCCATCCTGTGATGTCAGCAAGGTCGTCCTCACTCATGCCTCCCCACTTGATAAAAATAGTATTCGGTGGAACTTTCAATGTTTCTTGAGGTTCCATTCTGAAACATGACCGACCATATATCTTTAAAGATGTGGGTATTGTTGTTATGCTATATGTTGTATTTAGTTTGAACTCTCTGCACCCGAGGTCCTAGATTTTGATAGTTGATTCAGTCTTAGGGCTGGTGGAAGGTGGTGGTATGGCGGAAGACGTGGATGGAGCGGATGTGGAAGATGACGTGAGTGTGGAAGGGTTGATATTATTGGATGACAAGGAGCCAGGTGCTTCTCAGTTAATAGGTACTCAGTTTTCGGAGATACCCCTTAAGTTTGTACAATATTGGGAAGGGTTCGGGTCTCCGTATATGGTTACTTCTGTTCCATCAAATGGAAACTTTAGGCATTGGTGGTATGTAGATAGAACAACTTTTAAGGTGTGAATCCATGGATGGCCAAGTAAGATGTTATATGGTAGTTCCAAATCCAGGACCTGGCAGGTTGTGTCTACAATGATTGGTCCCACTCTGATAGGGAAAGAGATAATTCCCCGTGAAGAGCGTTCCTCATCATCATATGCTTTGATCACTATACTTTTTGTTGGGTCTACGCATGCATCAAAGAAACCTAGAGCCTTAACTAGTTTAAGGGTGCATATGTTCAACCCTGCTCCACCATCTACTAAAACCCGTCTAACTTTGTGCTTGTGGACAAAAGTTTCTATGTGTAATGCGTCATTGTTGTTGGTTTTATGTGATGAGTAATCTTGATTTGAGAAGGTGACATGGTGTGGCGTAGTGAGATATCCCACCATAGTTTCAAATTGATTGAAATTGATGTCCTTGGGGACCGACGACTCTAGGATAGTTTTATCTAGGATTTCTTTGTGCATGGGAGAGATACGAAGCAGCTCAAGGATAGATATTTGCATGGGAATTTTTCCTAGCTGGTCGATAAGGTTGAATTGACTTTTGGGTTTCCATTGCTGTGTGGTTGGGACAGGTTTTGGCTGTTTAGCAGATGGAGCAGGTTGTGATTGTTTAGCAGATGGGCCCGGTATAGTGATTTTGGCTTGTCCAGCGGGAGGTGGACCAGCTATAGTGACCTTTCCACTTCGATTAGTAGCATTACATTGGGGTGCTCTCTTGACCGTAATGGTATTGATGCACTCATTGTCAGTTCGAATGTTATTTATAATTGGTCCACTAGAATAATTGTACTTGGCTCGGGTGAAGTTAGCTTGACTCTATGGACTTGAAGTGGAAGCCTTATGAGAACCATGGTCTTGCAGTGGATTCTTATGGATAGTATGATCTGAATTGGAGGCGAATTGTAATCCACCTACTTCGATGGTGTGACTTTCGATAAGATCTTGTATTATGTTTTTCAATTGTTGACAGTTAGAGGTTGTATGCCCTTTTGCTCGATGGTATTCACAAAGTGCATTGTCATTCCACCATGCTAGTTTGAATTGTCTTGGGTCATATGGTTTTGGTTGTGGAAGTATGATGACCCCATCCTGGAGGCATTTCCTAAGGACTTCTTCAATGGGTTCACCCAAATGGGTGTATGTGCGACCCCTTGGAAATTGTCTTATCTGACGGTATTGTCCCTGATTGTTTTGACCACTTTGGTTGTTTGAAGAAGTATTGGGAGGATGTGTCAATGTCGTTCTTTGTCTGTTTTTGTTGTTGAACCCCTTTCAGGGCCAATACAGGACCTACAGTGTTTGCATTCTTGGCATTGACAACACCGTCATTTGTAACGTGCTTATTTTTAACCCAATATTTGTTTTTGTCAGTGGGGGGATTGACGTTTGTGTTTTTGGAACAATATCTCAATTCTCCCTTTGCGATAAGGGCTTTCTCAATCTGGACCCCTTTTTCAACTAATTCTGTGAAGTTTGTGCAACAATGTATTTGCAATGCAAATTTTAGGGGCCCTAGAAGTGTTTGGACAAACATGTCGACTTTTTCCCTTTCGGGGATGTCAATGTGACATTGACTAGTGAGGCTTCTCCATTTTTGAAAGAATGGGATAAATGTCTCACTAGCATCCTCTTGCGTGAGATTGCACAAGCTAGTGATAGAGGTATCCATGTCGATGTTGTACGCATAATTTCTTATGAATTTTTTGTTTAAGCTCATCCCATGTCTGGATATCCTTTTGAGTTGAAAACCATTCAAGGGCTTGACCCACCAGAATTTTAGAAAAAAGTCTCATCAAGTATGTTTGTTCATAGGCGATGTCCATACAATTGGTTACAAATTCGTGAACATGCTCAATGGGATTTGTCTTGCCTCTATATTTTGTGAAGTTGGGTGACACGTATCTTGGCGGAAATGGAGGCATGTATAAGCTCATGTCAAATGGGTATACATTCAGGTCATATGATACTTCTGATTTCTTGCCTGAAATGTACATGTTTTGGATAGTTTTCTCTACATCCCTCATTCTTGTCTTGAGGGCGTCCACCACAGGGTTGTTTATGTTTCTGTACGTTGGGTTACCTGGTACACCATGTGTTCTTGTTTGTTGTGCGTGAATATTGGTGTATTGTGGCGGTATGGATTGTTGCGTTATGTATGACGTGTGCAGATTGACATGTTGTTGGTATTGGAAGTTATGATTTGGTGCATGTTGGTGTTGAAGGTTATGATTGGGTGTATGTTGATATTGAAAGTTATGATTGGGTGCATGTTGATGAGTATGAATGCTAGATGAGTAGGTTGGGATGTGTGCCCCAGCCATGTGTGTCATTATTTGGGGGATGTTATGACCATGGATGTTAAGGTGTGTTAATGATGTCATGGGTTGTGTTATTTGGCCACCTTGTGTAAATTATTGATTTTGTACAAGGGGAACATTTGTGTTTGTACCTTGGGAGGCAATGACATTTGACTATGTTTTCATGTTAACGTTTTGTTGCTGTCCTTGGATAAATACATGTCTTGTGCCTCCTCCCAAAGGATTTTGTGAAATACCACTGGACGGATATGATGAAGTTGTGTTCATGGTAGTAGATGGAGCTGTCAAGGGGGGATTTTTTTGACTTGATGATGCCCCCGTGGCATTTACTGTCGTGGCATTTACTGTCGTGATATTTGTGGTGTTGGGGATGTTAGGGGTGTTTGGGACGTTGGGAGTGGTATGCACTGCCATTGTGGCCCCAAAGGAAGTATTGCTCGTAGTATTTGGAAGTTGACCACTATGTGACATGTTATGTGCGTTGTTGGCATTAGGGTCAGGAGGTGTCAAATTTAGCATGTTAATGTCAAATCCTTGTGGTAACTTAGCTCCTTCACTCAAGAGCATAGCTAAGAATCTGTCTCTATCATGACAGACCATTGTTTCAACAAGTTGACATGCCTCTGGGTCTTGTGCCAATGCCTCTAAGTTTTCCTCGAGTAGTTGGCCATTTTCATCTTTTTGCAAGAATGGTTCGAATGGACTGTTTGATGAGGATTGCGCTATCATTGGAGGTTGATTATCTAAATTGGAAAATGGATCGTAAAAGGTCTAGTTTTGGTCATGTGGAGGATTGTTGACAGTAAACATGGGGTCTTGTCGAAAGTTTTCCATTTGTCTCTTTTGTTTTTGAAGTCTAGTTTTGACCATAAATGAGATTGCTCAAATGGGATGACAATTAAATGCAAGTATGACACTACGTGAAGTCTAAGTTCAAAATGACGACTAGAATGACTAATGTTTTTGGATTTTCGTGAATAGGATATGCAATGTGTAGCAATGTAAGACAAGGTTATCTAAGCACTTCTAAGCTTGAACTTTGTTTTCGATTTTGATTGCTAAAGGAATTTGTTGAAAATGACAAGGTGACAAGGTCTAAATGACTAGTGAGTTTTCCCAACTAGACTTTTGAGTTGGAAAAATCTCACAAAAGAGGACAATGACTAAAAAGGGGGTTTGATAACTTAGTCCAAGAGGGCCTAATTTCAAAAACAATGACTTCGCAAAGTGTGCTTAAGAATTTCCTAATCCTAAGTATGCAAAATGTGAACCTAGGGATAATCTAATGCCAAATGTATGCAACGAAAAAGAATGAAGTATGAAACCTATGGTGACGAATGCAAACTAATGGTCAAGACTCTAAGCAATTTCAAGTTTGGTGTCTGACAGAATCTCCCTGGAAACAATGGTTGGAAAATGGTTGATAATTTGAGGACCTCAGGTGTTGAATATGAAGTTTTAAATTTTGACAGACAAATGTGTCGTTTGAAGCTGCGAATGCGTCATAGTTTAGCAAATGCGGTTCATTTTTTTGATAGCGGCTTTTGGACTGTCAGATGCAACTTGATTTACCATATGCGGCTTTTCAGTGCTAAAATGCATCGTGACTCCTACAAATGTGACGTTCTAAGTGTCAGATGTGGTTTAACAAAGTAGTTGCGTTGCAAAAAATTAGTTGCAGTTCGACATATGCGACTCAGTTTAATTTCAAAATGATTTTCTTGTCGTTTTGATGGAAATTTTGATCTGTTTGGAGAATGTTCTATTTTGAAATGTGATAGAACCAGAAAACACTTGACAAACATAGCATTTTAAAAGTAACCAAACACACATCAGATAAGCACAATCCTAGGTTAGGCCATGACAATATTCGCTAGATTCCACGCGGGTTTCCCTAACCGCATATCTGTAGCGTGTGAATTCAGAAGCTTGGCTGCACGGGCTCCCCCTTACAATGCATTCTCTTCTTAGGCCAACCAAGCTTCCAACCCCCATGAAACTCCCATGGCGAGCTAATCACCTCTACTACAAACTGCAAAAGTGTGGATGCCTTCACACCGATCGATGCTGCGTTAGCAAATAGAAGGTTTTTGGCTTTCTATACAAGATTTTTTAGTTAAGGACCCCCGTTCGAGTGGCCATACATGGGGCAAGAGATTAATCACCATTAAGGTGGCACTCCAGCATGAAGAGGTTAAGCTCAACAGGGTTTAAGGGAGTACAACTCCGTCTGTATGACACATCCGTACAAGCAACCTTACCTTTTCCCTTAAGGTTTACATTTATATACTGGTTGAGGGTAGCTTGGCTTTAGCTCCATTGCCAATGTGAGTCATGTTGGGGTGATGAAATCCCTAGGCAGGCCCAATTTCTAGAGTTGGTAACTGTTTCTCTTACACCCAAGATCGCCCGAAAGTGTGAGGGGAGAGGATACTCCAATATACCAAGTCAGGGTAATAACAGATAAGAATGGGTCTGGTTTTCTGATCACAAGGTTTTCACCAAGTGAGAGCATACTCACCTACCATTCTGCAAACACAATCAAGTAAAGAAGACATGAATGTTCTTTGTAGGTACACCAAAGTTAAATGTTTGCTAATCTATGAAAAACAAGCACAATGTTTGTTTTATTCTGTCTTTGACATTCGAATCTACAAACAAAATATTAGTAGTCTCTTTATGCAATGATCTTTGACACCCGAATAATAACCGCCACACGCTATAAACAAAGATTAGTAACACAAAAATCTAAGCTAACATGCAAAAATGAAAAACTAGGAAATTAGAAGACCAGAAAACTAGAAAAGAAACCAGAAACCAGAAAAACCTTAAAATCTAAAAAATCAGAATGTCAAAAATGAAAGCAAGCTTTTTACCAGTCAAATGTGGCATGACAGAGCAGATGTTTCATTCTGGACTTCAAATGCGACACGACTGATCATATGTGTTGTTCCAAATATCAGTTACAGCTTATCAGGGCGATTGCGGCTCTTCTGTCAGTGGATGCATCGCGATGCATCAAATGTGTCACGATGTTTTTAAAAAATAGTTGCGTCAATCTGTACCTATACCTACAAAACAATAGAAAACAAAACAAAAAAAACATACGAAAAACCAAAAAAACGGAGTCGAGTTCACCAATGTAATCAAGGGATTTCTTTTAGGTTTGATTAGGAGTGTTAGCAATAAATCATAAATGACAATGAAACCCAAAGATCTTATGAATCATAAAGGAAGTGAAATACAAAATGATTATACTTGATCGCTGATACCTCCATGATTCACCTTAGTAATACCTTCTTGCTTGCTGGATGATGTTGCCCTCATATTCGTCGTGCGAGCAAATCTGCAAATGCCTAAGTCCTACACCAAGCTTTGAAGGATTTATGCTATGTCTAAATGCCTATGCCTATTACTATAATTGTCAATGTCTATGCCTAAACAAATGCCAAGACTTGATCAAATGACTATAATGAATGCTATCATAAATCTAAGAATGCAAGTGTGAAAGTGGATAAAAAGTCAGCGTGTCTATGTGTGTAATTGAAAAGTGAGAGGAAAATGCCATTTTATAGAAAATGTCATTTTGAGTGGATGGACAAGATTAATTGATGATGAAAACCTAAAATGAGAGGTCCAGATTAAACCTGAGAATCCCTAATTAGGGTTAGGGAAAATTCATTAATCGAACGGTCAAAAAAATGTCTCAGATAATCGGATCGACGATGGAGAATAAATGAGGAAATTAATTCAAGAAATAAAGATTTTCGAAAAATCAAGAAGATAAGATTGCCTAATTTGTGAGATTCAAAAAATCAAGAAGATGTGGACTAAAGATTCGATTTGGAAAATCAAGAATCTGCCCGATTACTTTATTTTTAGAAGATTAATTACTATGTTGAATTAAATTAATTCAAAGTAATGATTTTGTGAGATAATAAATAATCTTTTTCAGATTATTTATCAAAATGGACTGACAGTTAAGATTGAGATGACATTTTAAATAATTGATTTATTTAAAATGAGAGGAATATTAAATTGGCAATTAAATAATTAAATTTAATTATTCAATTTAGAAGATAAGATTAATTAATTAATTAATTAAATTAATCAATTTATTTAATTAAGAGGATTAGTGACATATTAAATAAATAAATGTAATTCATTTATTTAATAATCAGGAAGAATTAAATGCAGAAAGGGAAATTAAATAAATTAAGAGATTTATTTAATTAAGGGAAGACTTAGACAATTAATGACGTATTTAATAAATAAATGAAATTTATTTATTTAATAATCATGAAGAATAAATGACATGAATAATTAAATAATTGTGAATTATTTAATCAATAGTCGAATGTGGACCAAGGACATAATTAAATGTCATAATTATGCTAGGACGAAAGTGGTAAAAATGAAGCTTCGAGGCCTAGGTCATTTTTAGGTGTCTACACACTTCATTCATGAGCCTCATGAATGTGCTAGGGGCATTAGAGAGGCCAAATGGCATAACTCTCCACTCATACAACCCATCATTTGTCTTAAAGGTTGTTTTCCACTCATCTCCATCCTTGATTTTGATCTGATGGTATCCACTCTTGATATCCAACTTGGTAAAATATTGAGCTCCTCCAAGACAATCCATTAAATATTCAATCCTAGGAATAGGGAACCTGTATCTGATTGTAATTCTATTTATAGCCCTAGAATCAGTGCATAATCTCCACTTACCACCTTTCTTGGTTGCTAAGACCACTGGTACTACACATGGGCTGATGCTCTTCCTAATCAAACCTTGATCTAACAACTCCTGCACTTGTCTAGCTACCTCTAGATTTTGATCCGGTGTGAGCTTATAAGCTACTTTATTTGGAAATGAAGCTCCTGGTATGAAGTCAATTTGATGACTAATGGCTCTTGTTGGAGGTAAGGTTGCTGGTGTTCCATCACTCACTATGTCTTTGAACTGTTCTAAAAACTTTTGGACTACTCCGAGTATTACTGTTTTCTCAGTCTTGTCCTCTTCCTTAGGTTGCACCATGACCACATATCCTTCACCTCCTTGAAGTAGGTTGTCAATGAACTCTTTGCCACTACTTAATAAGACACTAGGGGTCTTTGACTATCCTTCTTCCTCATCTGATAGTGACTGCAACTTAAATGTCTTTCCATCCTTCTTAAATGAGATAGTATTTGCTTTTCCATCATAGATGGCACCTCTGTCATACTGCCATGGTCTGACCAATAGAAGATGGCATGCATCCATGGGTAACACATCACAGATCAACTTGTCTTTATACCCTCCAATGGAGAACTCCACTATTGTTTGCTCATTAACAAGAACACTCTGTCCTTTATTCAACCATGTCACCTTGTAGGGATTAGTATTGGGTATTTTCTCCAATTTCAACTTCCTTACTGCCTCCTCAGAGATGATGTTATCAGTTGAACCTGAATCCACAATAACCTTGCATACTTTTCCAAGTATTTTGCATCTCACTCTAAATAATGCTGTTATTTGCTTTGGCTCTTCCTTGACCGGTTGTCTGATCAAAACTCTACCAAGCATCAAATTCTCTCCCACTTCTGATTCAATGTGACTAACCTCTGGTGATTTGACACTCATGGTGTCCTCTTGAGCATATTCTACTCTCTTCTCAGTATTTGATGAAGATGCTTTCTCTGGGCACCTATAAGCTAGATGTCCTACTTGACCATAGTTATAACATTTCATATTGGAAAAGTATGAGCTACTTCTTCCTACTCCTCTTCCTCTATTTGAACCTCCTTGAGGTCCTCTACCTCTTCCATAACCTCCTCTAGAAGTTGTTTCACTTCCATGCTCAGTAAGTTTTGACTCTCCCTGATTTCTTTGTTCAGTCCCTCTACCTTGGTATCCACCTCTATGTCCTCTTTGATATCTGCCTTTACCTCTGCTCTTAGAAGTCTATTCTTGTTTCCTCATACTCCTCTCTTCAATCTTTATAGCCAATTGATAGCATTGGTGCACTGTCTTGGGACTTAGAAGATTCATCTCCTCTTGAATGTTCCACTTCAAACCGTTAAGATATCTAGCCACCTTGAGACTTTCATTCTCTGTAACATTAGACCTCATACATAGTTTTTGAAACTCGTCAGTATAAGAGTTCACATCTTTGTCTCTTTGCCTCAAGCTCTATCTTTTCTTGTGCAACTGAATCTCATAATCATCTGGTATGTATGCTTCCCTCACTTTGGCAACCATTCCCTTCCAAGTAGAGATAGGATACTTGCCTTCCTTTTCCCTCTCTATCTGTATGAACTTCCACTATTTTAAGGAAGAACCTCTTAATCTTGATTTGACCACCTTTACCTTCTATGCTTTAGTGACCCCATCACACTCAAAATGGTTTTCCATTCCCTCTATCCACTCCACAACTAAATCAACTTCCATTTTTCCACTAAACAGTGGTATGCCTTCAAGTTCTTTTTGACTCAAAGCCTTCAATGGTTTCAAGAAAGGCTCTTCTTTCAAAACAGGGTTAGGTTCAGGGGTCTTGTCTTCCTCTGCAACCTCTTCTTCCTTTGGTATCCTTCCTTCCAACTGCACGTTCCTCATTGTTTGCTCAAGTTGGGATATTCCTTCCCTCAATAGTCTATTGTCTTCCTCCTGTTCTTCGACCATCTTGGCTAGTTTTGCATTTTTCATGATGATGGTAGAACCACTAGACTCAATCTCAGACATACAATAGTCAATCCCAAATCTTTTGCTTGCTCTGATACCAATCTTATAGGGAATGGGGTTGGAGGAATCAATCCTAGATTCCTGCTCTAGGTCTTGCTTGCAAGACCTCCTTGGTGTTTTTCTTCACCACCTTAACCTATAGGACCATTCTCATGTTTAGGTACCCCTGGTTCTCCTGGCCAACCCCACTACCATCACCATTCAACCAACCAAGTCAATATTGGTGCAATAGCTCGAACTCTTCCTTAGCCTTTAATCTGCCCTAAAGACTAACAATACCTCCAAAGTTTTAACTTTGATTTGCATGGGCATGAAGGTGTTTAAATTCATTTCAATCCATCCAATTTTGGTTCTTGAGTATCCACCTAGCTCCATTCCTTGGTCACTTTCATCAAACCCTCATTTAGAGTTAAAAAGGCTACTAGCTTAAGAGCCCCAATTAGGTCTCCTTCTCCGAAAAAACTAGTTGACTCTCTCAATTTCTCCAAAGAACCCTTAATCTTTCTTTGAGTTTCTTGCTTCAAATGGACACCTCTCAAGGATTTTTGAGGTCTTGGGTCTTAACTGCCCGTACAATGCCTCCACTTGAAAATAGACAAAAACTAGGGTTTTTAAGCCTTTTCTGGCTGCTTTCAATCTGCTAAGTGTTTCTCACACCAAATGGAATGATGGAGTTTCCTCTTGAATACCAAGTATTGGAAAGACTCACATCTACCTTCTCAAAAAAGAAATTCAACAAAATTCAATCACCCCTGCAAGTTATGTGCTCTGCACTCCAGTCTTCCTAGTCGGGCACCTTCCTGGCTCGCCTAGGGAAAGAATTTGCCAACAGCTCATGTGCTCACACAAACCCTAAAACCTACCATATGTACACACATGGAGTCTAGTTACTGTTCCTGAAGGGCCATACAATTTGTAGGGTGGGAAAGTGAACTACATCTCTATTTCCTCAAAACTGCCTGGTTCAGACCAGCAACAGTGTGGAATCAAAATTATTTACAAACAGTGCTTGAAAAATGAACAAGGAAACTAATTAATGGCACAAAAAGCTTGTATACTATCAACTCTACATCCTACGTATGAAACAGTAACAAGTTCAATCCACTAAAGCTCTACTTTGAAGAAAAAATCAAAAAATAACTCACAAAAACTATTTTTTTTTCAATTTCACAAAATTTCACTACAATGCCAATACAACCAACCCTTCTCTTAGGTCTAGGCACACCTTATATAGGGTTCCTTAGTCAATTATTCTCCCTTGTTCGGACATGTAAGTTATCATTGTGGTAAAGTTGAAAAATGCACTGTGTTTTTCAACTTTTGCTAATTTCTAGTAAACTAAGTAAGATGAGTTTCTAAACTCATCCACCCTTTCTCAATTTCTATCATAGAGATTAAACATGCCTCTAAGCTATCTCCTCTACTCAATGGTCAACATGACCTCATGATAAACACCAAAAACAAAAGAAATGCATCCTAGACTTCCTAAATGCCTAGTGTTTCCTAGGTGCTCCTGCACCAATTATCACTCAATAAAATCACCTTGGAATGTGTTGCTTAGTGAATCCTTAACTATACTTTTGACCTCTGGCTTCACCTAAGTGGGTGGCAGCTGACTATGAAATTGTCTGGGGAAAAGGACCCTAGAAAGGGTTGTGTACCCACTCTTGTAGTTTATAATTAATGGATTAGAGACATAATATGAAGTTGAGTAGAGAATTGATTTTTGAGTATGTCTATGCCGTTGGGTTATGAGTGTGACTGTGGTAGATTCATCCTTGAACCTAAGGGTTATCCCTTGCTATCCAACCATGTGTGAGATGGTTGAAGCCTAGTTGTAGAGCTACGGTTCCTCTATGAATTATATATGTAGGAAAGGCCGTCAAAGATGAGCCCCTGAGGAATTAGGTCTGGCCCCTAGGCTTGCCCTCTTATTAAATATTTAAAGTTACTATTGATTTATATTTTTTATTTGCATAACTTGTGACATGAATTAAGTCTGTGTTTATTGATGAGTTAGTAGATCTAAGTCAACCTACCTTGGTGATGTGGACTCCATATCTCCATATGAAACTTGACCATGATTGTCAACTCAATGGTGTTGATGGCCAAGGTCCTTATAAGTTATTGGTCTCATGTTTGCTAGGTTTTTGTGAGGTACATGTGTAGGAAGCAACTTTTGGGAATTATTTTAGTGTTTGTGGTTGAAATTTGAAAATTGTGTTTTGTCCTTAATTGTATTTCAATGTGAAATTTTGGGCATTACAGCAGGATTGAAATGTAGTATGGACATTCATCGAATTGAAGGGCATAACAAAGAACTCAAAATGTCCATAGTGGTATATGTATGGTGTTTTCTCAATTTCCTCCTCTCTAACTTTGATTTGATGATAACCAGACCTCAATTCTATGTTAGAAAAATAGACTGCTCCATGTAGCTCATCAATGAGCTCATCAATTTGTAGGATGGGATATCTATTTTTAATAGTTTTCTTATTGAGTGCCCTATAATCTATGCACATGTTCATAGTCCCATCCTTCTTCTTCACTAGTACCACTAAAGAAGCAAATGGACTCTTGTTCAACCTGATATGCCCCATATCCAAAAGCTCCTTGATTGACCCTTCTATCTCATCCTCGTGTCTCTTCAAGTGCCTATTTAGTGTAGTGATTATTGGATTGGTCCCCTCTTCTAACTCAGTGATGTGCTCTATCCCTCTGTCAAGTGGCCTCCCAATAGGTATACTATCAAATACCTTGCTTTTTTTAGTAAGAAAAGCATGTATGTTGGGTGGATATGAATGTTTCTACTCCTCTCTAACTGTGGGCATGACTATACACTCTACTGTCCACTCCACCGGATCATGTTTGAAAAGCCTCTCCACATAAACAACTTGAGGCCCTCCATTAGGTATCCCTCTCAATACCACATTCTTACCCTTTGATTTAAAATTCTCCACTAAGGTGTGAAAATTGAGAGTGTTCTCTCCTAGGGAACATAACCATTGGATGTACATCACTACATTTGTATCCTCAATGCCAACCACACATAAGTCATCCTTGAACTCATGGTTACCCAACTAGATGCTAAGATATGGAATCATCTGAATGCAATTAATGGTGAAACCATCAACAAATATCACTCTGAACCCATCAACCTCCTATGTCTAGAGTCCCCTATGTGGTACAAGTCCCTCATCAATAAATTTATGTGTGGCCCCCAAGTTTAATCAAAGCTATCATTTGCTACCCCTTAAAGACTCCTCTAATGAATAAGGACTCATTCTTATGAAAACTATATAGCTAGGTAAGTTTTCACTCCTTTGATTCCCCCTTTTCAACCTCTTCTTCTGACTCCTCTTCCTCCTTTTCATCAAAATCACATTGTTGGGAAGATTTTTCTAAGCCACTTTTCTCTGTTGAATAGTACTCTATTTGGTGTATTATAGCCCCTTTTGCACATACATGATCCTTAGACCACTTATCTCTACACTTGAAAAATAGGCCCTTCTTTTTGAGGTCATTTAAAGTGTCTCCATCAATCCTAGTGATTGATTTTGTCTGTTGTGAACTGTCCTTAGTGAAAGGTCTCTTATCTTTTTTGTGCACAAAAGGATTAGACTAAATTTTTTATTTTGGGGCTATTCACTCCATTCTTCTTTCTTTTTTCATGGCCTCCTACAAATTTGGTGACTCAAATGCCTTAATCCATCCCTTGAGTAGCTCCATAAGACCTTCACTAAAAAATAACACCATCCGTCTCTCTATAATACCTATGACCATCTCTAAAATTCTCTAAAATTATGCTATGTATGCCTCTACTGTGCCATACTTCTTAACCTAGGCCAACTCTCTAAAATGAATCTTGGGGTCCTTGTTAAATATTTCATTGAGTCTAGTGGTGAACTCATCATACGTAGTGATAGATCAATGACCCAATATAACTAGGCCATGGTACCACCACTCATGTGCTACCCTATCCAAATGTAAAGTGGAAAATTTAATTTCCTCCTCCTCTGTCATGGGTCTAAGGGATAGATAATTGTCAAGATTTTGTATCCAATCCCTCACTATGCAACTATCACTCCCTTCAAAGTAGGAAAGTGTCACCTTACCAATAGGATTTCTGCAAGACTCTCTACACTACTAGACCTCTTTGATCAAATCTATTTATATTTCCATTCCTCTTTCTCTTTTGGTCCTAGAATTCATTGTAGGATATGTTCATCTTAATTGATTAAGGAAGAGTGTCATACTCAGCATATCCCTACCTTAGGCTATCCAAAAATGGCATAGAAACATTAGGATCTGGTTGAGGTTCCTCTTTAGATAAGAAATGGACCAAAAATTCCTATAAGAGATGTATGAATCAACTATAGTTCACTATCCCCCATTACCACTCTGTTGATTTGAAGCACTATGTTCTCCTATATGCATTGTGTTAACCTGAGGATTGTTAGGAGTAGTTTGCACCACTACATTTTTCCCAATCTTTCCCAACATTTCAAACATCATATCCATCATCATTTCAAATTGTTTCTCCATCCTAGCTCTCAAACTTGGTAACCTTTCTCTCCCTTTTCCTCTATTAGCCATATTACATGTTGTTCTTTCCTTACCACCAGGTAGATCCAGTTGCATTTTTGTATTATGAGAAAACTCCCAATGAGCCTTAATAACACTTAATATTGTCTAACCTTCCAAAATAGGTGGGGGATACCAATGACCCTTTCTAATATCCCTCCATATATACCACTATTCTCTTGCACTCATAGAATGTAAGTGTTTTTTAAAAATGATTACATAGGATGGCATGAAGAATTTGGATCTCATAACACTATAACATATACCCCTTATTTTTATCTAAAACTTTGTTTTCTTGTTGCTTGTTCAATGAAGTGTCTTTTTTTTTTTCAATATGTTTTCAAATGCATATAACATAAGAGAATATTGCAAAGAACAAGAACACAAGATACTAAATCATTTTCAATAGAGATTGCAATAAACAACATAGGCATTCATTTTTGGTTTTGTATAAGAATAACACAATGTAATATCAGACCTAGTATAAGATTTCACAATATTTACAGGGCCCCTTTATTAGCAGCAATGAGGCTCTTTGATAGCAATGAACAACACCCCAGAAAATGATATTCAAAATACTTGTTTCTCCAACACCTAAGCCTCCTTTTTCTAGCCCCCAAAGTCCAGCAGCCAAAACCAACACATGTTGGTTTCAAACATGGTTTTATAACAACAAGATGGCATCCCTCTTTAAATTTTCACCTCCTTTATAAAAACATACACCACCAAAAAATGCAAGCAAGTACTCTCTGGAATCACAATGAGATAGATTTTCTAATAAATCAATATCCGTTTTGATTTCTCCACCCAACTCGGAGCTATGATAAAAAAAAACCTAGTTCAGGTCCATGTTCTAAAGCACCCAAAAACTGAATTAAAACACTCTAAAATCTCCATTAAGCCACTCCAAACTAGAAACAAGAGAAAAAACACCAAAAACTCTTCAAAAATGTTGATAAATCTTCATTTTCCAATCACCAAAATCAAACTCTATGAAGCATAGATTGATTCCTGATGTAGAATCACCGCTATCTGATTAGGGTGGATATTTCACCATTGAAACCAACCCCAATGAAGAGGGTTTTCATCCTTTGTTTGCAGCCCAAGAACTCTAGAAACAATCCAACAAAATTTCGTTATGTTGCCAAAGTATAGATATGAAAATGAGAGCCAAAATGAAAATATAAAGAAGCGAGGGTGAATGGAGTCCAAAGGCTTCTTAATTTCCTTCTAAAAAACCCATTCCCTTCTTAGCCTTTGAAAAATAAACATTTTAGATTATCTTCTTTTCTCTAGGTGTCCCTCTCAGGGATTGAGTAAAATAATAATAAACCTTTTGAAACAACTTTAAGTTGCATGCCTAGGCCATGGTACTTTTCGAATGACCACTCACCCCCTCAACTTAAGTTTATAAAATAACTTAATTCATTGAATTAAACAATGATTAAATGATGCAACCTTATGCTCTCCAAAAATCAAATCAAAAATAATGTTTTTGTGTACATAGAGGCCTAAGACAAACTCCCCCAAAAATGACTTATTATAAATAATCATTAAAAATAGTAAGTATATATGAAACACCAAAGCGGAGTGAAACTAAGGTTCTTTGAAGAACACGGTGACCAACTAAGGATAGCAACATCATAAAGCTGGCCACTTGTATAAATAGAAACCCATATGAAATGAAACCCAACGAACTCCAATGTTGGCCAGCGGAGTCCTAACCACATCAAGCTGCGCTCAGGGCTCAAGACAGTAATTGAATCCTTTGCATTGTTCAAAAGAGTGAGAAAGGGACAATCTGATCCACCCTTCTCAGATTGCTTTCCCTCAAGCAATTGTAACTCTAGATGTTGCAATATCCACTCACTCTCCTAGATAGCATCCTCCACTGGAAAATTCTTCCACTTAATCAAATACTCCTTGACCACCCTTCTTTGCAGTGTATGCTCTCTGACCTCCAATATAGCTTCAAGAATCAAAATCAACTTGCCTTCCTCATCCAAAGGAGGCAACTCTGTAGAGGGAACCACATTCCGACCAAGTGCCTTCTTAAGGCGAGAGACATGAAAGACATTATGCACCTTGTTGTTCTCAGGTAGCTCCAACTCATAAGCCACCTCTCCAATCCTCATGATAACTCTGAAAGGACCATAAAATTGAGGCTTAAGCTTTTCTGACCCACTCTTCTTAACAGTGGATTGTCTATAGGGCTGCAACCGCAAATAAACCATGTCTCCAACCTTGAAAACATGCTCAATGTAGTGTTGATCAACATATAGTTTTTGATGATTTTGAGCATGTTTTATATTCTCTTTCAGAGACCTCATGATTTCCTGACTCTCCTGAAGAAGATCTTTGGCTCTAAGCACTTGACAATCACTGAAAAGAAAATCAACAAAGATGGGAGCTTTGTAACCATATAATTCCATGAATGGAGACATATGAATAGACATATGGAAGGTAGAATTAGAGCAACACTCTCCTAGGTGTAGCCACTTAGCCCACGCCTTCTGCTGCGCTGAAACATAGTTACATAGGTAACCTTACACCCACTTGTTCACCACCCCAGTTTTCCCATCAGTCTG